>JBBBDQ010001897.1:20000-496246 GCA_037127315.1 Ascarosepion bandense | reverse complement strand
TATTGGTTTCACAGTAAAAGGGTGGGACCTAGTTGGTAATCTTGTTGCTCGAGTAAATTCATATATAGAAGGCACCAGTGAGCTAAGTTCATCTTAAATTCTATCTTACAATAATACATTTATATAATTATAATTAAATTATAATAAATTTAATTTAAAAATATTAAGTTGTATTGACAGTATTTTGTTAATGTGGATACATTGCCTTTTTTTTATTGATTTTTAGTGTCACATTTTTATGTATCGAGGCATGTCATGTCTATTTTTTTAAATATCAAATTTTCACTTCTGAAAGTACTCAGAATCCATTAAACATTTTATATGAGAAAGAGTGGCAAAAAAGGTTTAGGTAGACTGGATCTCAATATCTCCCTCTTCCGCTACCACCAAGTAACAAAACAAGATAGCCCAACAGAGTGTAGGGCAGCATTTTTGCTGTTTCGGTAACAAACTGTTTTTATGGAGCAGGGTGTTAGCCCTGCACCCAACCCCCCAAACCTGGAGGAAGGTGATTTTCTAAGCATAGCTTAGACATGGTACACAGCCGAAAGTAAGGAACACCCAGTGAGGATTAAACTCACTACTCAATGATTCAAGTGAGACGAGCTTGTTAACCATTACACCACCGCTAGGTACCCAACCAAACAAGACAGAGATCATAAATTGAAAGCACAGAGGTGAGCAACTCCTCAAAAACAAAAAGAGAAACACCATCAGAAGTTTCAAATGTATGAATGTGGACATATTGAAAAAAAGAATTTACAGCTGTAGAATTTGAGAGTTTTCCACAACTTCAGGACATTGGAAGCAGAATAAAAAAATTTGTTGGGTAACTCCAAAAACTTTTCTGAATTGAAGAAATAATTTACAGAATTGGTCCAAGTATATGACAGGTCTGGTCACATTTTCTCTGCAAATAAATTTTTATATCATTTCAAATCACTGGTTGAAATTTTTAAAATTTTTTCTTCTCACCTGAAAATTGGTCTTGGGTATGATGGTAAACTGCATCCGGCAGCAAGGCCTCTGATTGGGAGGTTGTAAGGAGCATGGAACCACCTCTAGATTGCTGTTGTTCCCAGGTCCACCCTGACCTGGAGTGGTAGCAAGGCCTCTGATTAGGAGGTTGTGAGGAGCATGGAACCACCTCTTAATTGCTGTTGTTCCCAGGTCCATTCTGACCTGGAGTGGTAGCACCTGTTAGCGATATGTAAATAGTTAACCCCCAAACTGGGGTGAAAACACTGTGAAAGTATAAAAATAGACTTTTATAGAAATATATCCATAAAAATAGACTTTTGTAGGAAAATATACATTTTTGAAGGAAAAATTATTACCATAACACATTTTTGAAGGAAAAAAAATTACTGCCACAATACATATTTAAAAGAAAAAAAATATTACCAACAATACATTTTTTAATGCAAAACTAGAAGACATCTTCAGTTTTTGAAAATAAAATTTTTTTTTAAATTTCTGACTAAATCAATCTTCTCACTCTAACTGAACATTTAAGAAAATACCTCAAAACCCCATCTTTTTGGCATTAAATAACCCACAGAGGTTGATATGCTGTTAAACAAAACTCAAACTGAAACTCACCTGAAAGTTATAAAACTGAGTGTAAGATAGAATTTCTGTAGAGAAGATGTGACATTTTGGTGAATGTTATATGAAAACCTTGATATGAATGTAATACTGTATTGAAGGGAATTATTAAATTTAAAGATTGTGTATTTGGTGGGGGTCAAGGGATTTATTGTAAAATTTTACTATTTTGGCACAAGGCCAAAGGTGTGTGTGCATTCACATATAAACAACAAATGTAGAAGCAACAAAACTTGGGTTTATACTATAGACTGTTTATTTAGTTAATTTTTTTTTATAGTAGAAACAGTAAAGAAAAAAATTCTCAATGTCTCTTTGGTATGTTTGTTCCCTTTTGTTGGTCTAGAAGTGAAAAATGGTTAAAATGATGAAACTCAAGTTAGTTTTAACTTTTCCGTTACACCCAACGGTGTGTAGGGCAGCATTTTTGCTGTTTCTGTAACAAACTGTTTTTTATGGGGCAGGGTTATTAGCCCTGCACCCTACCCCCAAACCTGGAGGAAAGACATTTTCTAAGCATAGCTTAGACATGACACACAGCCCAAAGTAGGGGGTACCCAGTGAAGACCAAAATCATTACTCAGTTATAATGATTCAAGTGAGACAAGCTTGCTAACCATTACACCATGCTGAGGTGGCCCAAGTTAGTTTTGTACTGAGTTAAAACAACTAAATTACTTAGTTCATGAGTGAAACTGCTAAACAGGGCCAAATTCTCTGTATTGGGAAGTTATTAGAGAAAGTTTTTGTACTTTCCAGAAGTGGGGTTATAAAATTGTACAAAGACCAAAACCCCTTTCCTTGCACCATGGGAAAACATATTACTTTTTCTTTTTTATTCTTTATTATTATTTTATTTATTAGTTTTATTTCATTTTCTCACAGAATAATGAAGATTATCTGGGTCAATGAACACAGCTAGTTAAGTTAATGACAGAACTATGAAAACCATCACCTTCTCATAACCAATTTTCTGTCCATGTTCCACATCAATGAGATTTCAAAAAAGAAATATGTTTAGTATTGGTCTTCTTTCTTCATAAATAAGAAGAGAAACTAAGTTCTGGGGATTCCAGTCTGGCAGCAATACTTCCTTCATCATATTAAAAAATGTCGAAGGATACCAATACCAGTATGATAAGGATCAGAAAGATTTGGCAATTTTGGTCCTTACTCCATATCTACGTGTATGAGCACCCCATATTAACTGATCATATATCAGTCACATCTTGACGTTGTGGGAAGGTTGGTTAACAGCAAAAGTAATGTTAATCTTGTCCATTCTAAACAATGAGGAAAGATTCATACCTGAAATTCCAATCTTGCTGCAGCACCCCCCCCCCTCATGGCACAAATACTTCCCTGGCACAGGAAAGTTTTCAAAAATATCAATCCCACTTTTAAGGGGCATTTTCTACAGACAGTACCTCCTTCAGGAGAGGGCTGAGTTTATTGCCTGATGCCTGAGGCATCTCTGAAAAGGGAATAAGCTAAAGGAACCTAAGCAATTTTTTCCATGGTATTGCCTTGAAACCTTGACCTTGTAACATATTCAGTAACTATGTGGGGTGTTTAAAAAAACAACCCTTATGGCACGAAACAGATTTGGTGAATTAATCACTATTATATTGTTACGGGTTAAGTGTAACAAAAGAAAAAAAAATGATTGACCAAAACTCAGAGTTAAATCACATACAAATATTTAATTTACGATAAACACAAAATGATATATATACAAAATTCACAATTTTTTGCATTCAAAACAGAAACGTAGAGTTTGCTCGAATTAGGCGAATTGTTACGAAGGAGAAGGATGGTCGGTATCTTTACCCAGTTAAGTTAGCGAAGTAGTTTAAGTGTTATACTTTTTGGAAATCCGTAAATGTGTATATAAAGAATAATTTCTAGTATGTTTAATGAAAAGGTCAAAAAAATCTATTTACCCTTTTAGTTCCATGAGGTTCTCTTTCAGGTTTTAGTTAGTCGGCAACTTTTCTTATTTTCTCTTATTTTTTTTATATATAAATGCATCCTTGTGACAATATTAATGACTTATAAGTCAGATATGTGTTGTGGTGCAGTGGATATTGACTGGGAACAAGAAATCAGAGAGCCAATTTCAAATTCCAGTTGAATTCATTACATTCACTTCTGCAAAAAATACCCTTGGAAAAGGTATCAATCCCTCCTTTCTCTCTCCAGCTATGGGTTAACTAGCTGAACAGATTGGGTTCTACAGCCTTGGTTGGCAACCAGTCTACTGCAGAAAGTAATGGCAACCTACTGTGGAAAAATTTTCTACCCAGTCAGTCATGTCTTGAAAGAGACATGATCACCTAAGCATGTATCATGTATGGCACTTAACTGACTGGCTGATTAGTTAGAGAGATATGTAAGTCAGTAGAGCTTGGGCCTTGTATTTGAGTGAATAATAAGTAAAAAAAAAATAGAAGAGGAAAAAGTAAAAGCTTTCTGCATTATGAAAAAAAAAATGAATGGCCCAATTTTTTAAAATTCATTATTTTTAAAAGGTAAAAATTGTTCTTCCTCATAGATTATCTCAGCATCATTAGGTTTTCCAAAGAATTATTATATTTTTAGTGCCATGTACATCTATAGAATTAATTATTGATGTACATGACACAAAAAATTTTAATTATGTTCTGCTACCGAAAAATGTACAGGAAATACATTACATATCCACCAGAAAACTAACTTGTGATAAAGTAAGAGTGTATCTTTGCTCAAGGGCAATAACTCATGTTAACATTATGTTTAACAGGGTGAAAGTGACCTGTTGCCTTTTAGGGTCTGAAACTTTTCACCCAAAAAGTTTGGGGAAGCTAGTGAATTAAGTGTCAAGTGACACAGTAAATCTCATTTTTAGATGTGAGGATAAAGGAGTACAGAAGGAAAAATTGTTAGTTAATCTAGAGTGAAATATTGGATTAAAACAAATCTAAGATGTAAATTAGTTACAAATTGGCCATGAGCCAGAGTAAGGTTTGAATTAGTATTTGGCCGAGAGCCAGAGTGAGGTTTGAATCAGTAGATAACTTAATAAAACATTAAACCTTTCACAAATCATTGGAGTAGATAGACCTTACTATCACCAGGTTCATACTCTTCCTTCTTCTTTTGAACAAGAAAAGAGGCTCATCCCTTGTTTCTTGTTTAGGAAGAGGTTACTGGTTTCTTTCCTATCCTCAGATCTTAATAGTAGTGCTGTCACAAGCTTTTTGTAATGTGTGTGGATGGTGGCAACATCTCTTCATTCTGAGGGTACCAGGTCAGCAGCTTTCTGGTTGCTGCTTTCGACTCGTAATTAAGGGCCCAAATACTTGAAAGGCTGCTCTGATCAACAGTTGAATAATAGCTAGGTTTTTTGTAGTGCCATGTTGTGCATGGATGGGTGTCCCTGCAAGTGCCTCCACTGGGTAACCCTGAGGCCACATTATGCTGCAGTCTGTGCCAGTTTCCTTCCTACACATGTTGCATTTGTCAATTGACTGATACTACTACTCCAGGCTTCTCCTTACCAAAAATTCTCTAATTATGACATTCAGTTAAGTGTCATACATGATACACGCTTGGGCAATCATGTCTCGAAAGAGACATGACTGACTGAGCAGAAGATTATCCCGCAGTAGGTTGCCATTGCTTTCTGCAGTAGAATGGTTGCCGACCAAGGCTATAGAACCCAGTCTGTCCTGCTATTTAACCCATAACTTTCCCAAGGATATTTGCACGTAAGTGAATACAATGTATTCGACTAGAATTCGAACTTGGCTCCCCGGTTTCTCATTCCGCGCTGATATCCACTGCACGACGATGCACACACAATGTAAAAATTAAAACTAAACCAGCTAAACAAAATTCATATAAACCTGTTAACATCTTTTTCTCAAACATCTGTGGAATCCGTACCAACTTTTGCAGTGTTGAATCCTTCCTCTAAATAAACTCATCTGACATTTTAGCTCTCTGTAAAACGAATGCTGACCCTTCTATTCCTTCATCTGATTTCTATATCTCCAGTTAACTTCTCCTGTTTAGGAAGGACTCCAATGTTCAGATGCATAGTTTATGTCAACAAACATCTCCTTCTAGCTAGGGTGATTTCTTTTGAATCTCCAGATCATTCCTACATGTGTCTCTGTCTCTCTTGTTACGAGGATGCATTTATATATAAAAATAATAATAATAATGTCTAAAAAGTTGTAGTAAGGGATTCTATTCAGTCCTATGTGTTATTCCAAAAAAGTTTTAATTCATGAATAGTCGTAAAAATAAGGAAATTAGAAATAGAACATTTGGAAGGTACTAGAATGATCGATAAAATTCCAGTAGAATCGACAGAATTCGAAATGTTCTAGAAATATGCAAATTAGGTGTTAGCCCCTATAAAAATAGGTTTTGAGCAGAGAGTAGTCAGTTGTTACCAGGGTTTGGTGACGTTATCAACTCCGGCTTTGATTCAAGGATTTATATCCAGCCGAAAGAATCTCATAGAAAACTTGTACTGACTAAAACCTGAAAGAGTTGTTAAATGGATTTGCTGACATTATCAATTCATTTTGATTCAAGGATTTATATCCAGCCGAAAGAATCTGTAAGCAGTTGCCGACCAACTAAAACCCGAAAGAGAACCTCATGGAACTATATGGGTAAATACATATTTTTGACTCTTTCATTGACCAAACTAATAATTATTCTTTATATACTCATTTAAGGATTTCCAAAAAGTATAACACTTAACTTCTTCGCCAACTTAACTGGGTAAAGATATTTGACACCATACCTTCCCCTTCTCTCCTCGTAACACTCGCCAGTAGTAAATTCTGTTTCTTGTTTTGGATGCAACAAAAATTGTATATTTGTAAATATTTTATTTGGTGTGTTTTGTAAATATTTATCTGTGATTTATCTGTGAGTTTTAATCAATCATTTTTTTTTCTTTTGTTACCCTTAACATGTAACCAGACTTTGAAATTTCACTCAGACAATTAAAAACTTAATTGGGCAATTAAATTTTATTGCTTTACTAGCCCACGGTCAATTAAACATCTCTCAATGAAAAAGGAAATCTGATTCTTTTATAACCCAAAAGTATGCCATTGAAGATTCATAAGTTACTTACTTACAATGACATTATTGAGCTTTTGGCTTTTGTAGTCCCAGTCAGTATAAACATTTGTTCAATTAACTCTTCCAGAGTAGAGCCAAAATGTCTCTGTGGCCCAGATTAAAGACACTCACTTGGAAAAATATTATCCTATATTTCCTCCTCCTCCCTTACAAAAAGTAAAAACAAACATTTGAAAGAAAGAAAAAAAAATGTATACTTCTTTCAACCACACATCTAAAAACAAATTATACAAGTAAGTCATTTTTTTATAGAAAATCATTGAGAATTTAGGTACCACCACTCAATTGTAAAAGAAAAAACAACAACAAAAAAAAAACAGCATATCATGATGTTAAAAGAGCTCAAACTTAAAAACAAAGTTTTATCATCAAAATGTTTCTGCTATTATTAAGAGGAAAGATCTAATTTTGTTGTTATTGTTTTAAAGATTTTTTAAATCCTTTTTAACACGTTCAAAATTTTAATTAAAATTTCATTTTTTGTTTTCCATCAGCGATTCATGCTATGTTTACATAAGGCAACTATTAAGAAAATGTAGTCAGTCAAGTAAAATGATCTGGGAGTGAGTAAATTTTCCCTCACTCTTGACAGCTGGTCAAGTGATTTCTTTTTCAAATCTCAAAGGCTGCACGTAACACTCTCTACTAAGCTTGGTTAGCTATCTTTTCTTTTTCTACTGCTTGCCTTCATTTCCCGACTGTTTCGTACTTGACAGCATCTCAAACAATATAGATAAGGTCTTTTCCTCTCATCCATTAGCTCATATATTTGTGTTTGGAGATTTTAATGCCCACCATGCCAGGCTGGAAAATTTTTAAAATTCTGAAGAACCCTCAGACCCCTCTAATTATTGCCTACCATGACATGCTGGAAAACTCTGTCACAGATGTTGCTGGTGTCCATACCATGAACTTTTCAATCACTCAATCCCTTATGCAAGTGGTGGATTTCCCCATATGTTTCTCTAATAACCCTAATGAACATGACTCACTACTCGATCTCTGTTTCACTTCTTTTTCTGACTCTTGCCATGTTATGCAACTTTGCCCTCTTGGCAACTCTGATCAGGCTGTGGTTTCCGTTAATATCTCTTTCTACTTCTTCTCCTCCCAGAAACCTTTAACCAGCAAAATATCTTACTGCTACCAAAGAGCAGACTGGGAGTCATTCAGCAATTTCCTGTGTGACGTCCTTTGGAGCAAAGTTTATTAGTCTTCCCATTGAAGACTGTGCATCCAAGGTCTCTTTTTGGGTTAAAGCTGGCATCAATGCTTTCATACCACCCAGGAATGTATAAAAAACCCCATTCATCCCCCTGAGTCTCCCCTGCTTGCTTGGCTGCTATTGCTCACAGAAATCACTTCTTCCAGCTTTATCAGAACTATGCATCTGACCATACTCGGCGCCTTTTTGCCTCTGCTTGCAATGAGTGCAAGAGGATCCTAAATGATGCCTAGCTGTTGTTAGCTGACAGGATGAAGCAGTGTATAGCATCTTGCAACTTCAGTTCCAAAGACTACGAATGGCTCTGTAAAAATGTGTTAAACAACAGCAAGCACTCAATCCCCCATTTAATCAATAAATTTGAGATCCTCACATCTTCAGTAGACAAGGCTGAGTGCTTTGCTCACAGATTCTCCACCAACTTAACATTTGATTCATCTAAGATATCCACATCTGACTTCTCACCTAGAATTGAGGCTCAACTGAGTGACATTCACATTACCCCCTCACTAGTCTCTAACATAATTTCAAAACTTAACCCCATAAGACGAATAAAGATGGCGGAATCCCAATCATTGTCCTGAAGAAATGTGCCCCTGAACTCTCCATTGTCCTCTCCAAACTCTACAAATACTGACTCTCTGCTTATTGCTTTCCTGCCTGGTTCCTGTATTTAAAAACTCTGGAGAACTCTCAGACCCCTCTAATTATTGCCTTATCAGCTTCCTACCAATTTTTGGTGAAGTGTTTGAGGCTATTATCAATACTGAAGTAGTTCAACATCTCACAGCCCACAGCCTCTTCTTCAACAAACAGTATGGTTTCCACTTCACCAGGTCTACTGCTGATATGCTAAAAACAATCACAAAATATATATACCATGGTTCTCAATAAAAACGGGTGAAGCACAAGCTGTTGCCCAAGATATATCCAAAGCATTTGACAGAACCTGGCATGTTGGCCTTCTACTGGGCTATGGTATAACTGGACACTTGTTTGATCAAATCCAGTCATTCCTTTCAAATCATGTAATAAAGGTAGTATTGAACAGGCATGCTTCCAGATATTATCATACAAACACAGGTATCCCTAAAGGCTCTATTCTAGGCTTTACACTTTTTCTGATCTTCATCAACGATCTCACTGATGTAATCAGATTCCAAGTAGGCATCTATGCTGATGACACCACCATTTACTCCCACTTTGATAAGAAATATGCCAGGGCTAAGAAAGCAAACCTCGCTGCTGATCTTGAAAAGGACCTCCAATTGGTAGTGGACTATGGTAAGAAATGGCTTGTAAATGGATCAGGCTAGTCTCCCTGAAAGCAAAACACAGCATCTCTTTGGTCTGACTCTCTCAGCCAACCTCAAGTAGAATGACTACATTGAATCCATAGCTAAATTTGCTTCTAGGAAAGACAGTTTAGTGTGTAGGGCCAGGAAGTTTTTCTCATCTGAATCCATCTTGGACATGTATAAATCTACCATCCAATGGTTCATTGAATACTGCTATCATATCTGGTCAGGTATACCTGCTATTCATCTCGGGGTTCTTGACAAAATCCAACGAAGAATCTGCAATCTAATCGATCCTGACCTGGTAGCTCAACTCCAGTCACTTTCTCATCAACATAACATGGCTTCCTGCTGTCTTTTCTACAAATACTTTCACGGCTTCTGCTCCAATGAACTTAGCCTTATGGTGCCCCCTCTGCATGAATTTACTTGAGCTACTAGACTAGCAACTAGATTCCACCCTTATACAGTAAAACTAATCAAATGTAACCACAACTTCTACTCTAGTAATTTCATTGCTTATCACTTCCCACCTGTGGAATTCTCTTTTGTATACTTGATTTCCTGACAGTTACAATCTCTACAAATTTAAATGCAATGTCAACTGTCATCTTTTATCTCCTTGACTTGCATCCCCTCCCTGACAACACTTGTATCATGTTCTTCTCCCTTTCCACTCTACTCTCATGCAGCTCTCTTCACATCAGTGTTCTCATCCTTCTCTTATCCATTCTCTGATACCCCCTGTAACTTGTTCCTGTTTCTCATCACTCAACTCTTATGTAACCCCCCTGCACACCAGTGGCAGTACTGCCCTGCTTGGGGTGAAATGATTATAAAGAAAAAATAAGCACCTTTTAGCAAAAGTGAGTTAAATTGATGTATAGAATAATTAGATAAGTTCACTATAATTAATCCAACAACTAGGATCATGTTTACTTAAATACAATTCATATAGAAATATCTAAACCTATGTCCCTCTTGGCGGGAGAAACTGTTGTTAGATCAAATGTGCTTGTACTGACTCAGTATGGAGTACTTCTCATAAAGTATTATTAAGTAATAAAATTATTAAGTAATAAAATGTGTCAGATTAGTAAATAAAAAATCCATCACTTCTTTAAAAATTGCTTTGTTTATGTTAGGATACAAAACTAAGAAGATATGAATGTTTTAAGAGTCTGTGAAGGATTTACATTTCTAAGGCACTATTCAACTTTGCTTCATTGGTGACACACTCTGTAACTGGGTCGGTATAAACACATCAGATCATAAAAATATCCGTAAACTAAAAATAAAATTGGGTACCGCAGCATGATGTAATGGTTAGCAAGCTCGTCTCGCTAGAATCATTATAACTGAGTAGTGCGTTCGATCCTTACTGGATACCCTCTATTTTTGGCCATGTGTCACATCTAAGCTATGCTTAGAAAATCCCCTTCCTCCAGGTTTGGGGGTTGGGTGCAGGGCTAACAACCCTGCCCCATAAAAAACAGTTTGTTACGGAAACAGCAAAAACGCTACCCTACACACCATTGGGTGTAACAGAAAAGTTTTGTTTTGTTTTTTTTTAACCCTCTAGGGCCATTCGTATAATATTTGATACAGTATTTCCCTATAAGGAAACATTTGGTATTTCCCTATAAGGAAACATTTGGTATTCATTTACTGAGCAGTCAGTACTGCTTTCATTTGAAATTTATAAAATATTTCTCTTAAAAAATTTTTCAGGAAAATATTTCTTTCAAGGCTTATTTTCATACTGTATCAAATATGATACGAATGGCCCTAGAGGGTTAAATAAAATTAAAATAAAAATCTGGCCAGGAAATTTTACAAATTAAACTTCTAAGCTGTCAATAACTAGGCATTTGGATTTCAAACAAAATACATTCATCAAAACTTAACTTAGCTTTGTTCGTCATCCTGTTGACATACAAATGGTATCTAAAAAATATCCACAGGCACAAAATTTTAGTGTGTGTCATCTTATCTTCAGTGCTTATTATAGGCAGTTTATATTGGCAGTTCATAAAAAAAAATCATGTTAAATTGTAATTTCACTGCCTATTGATCCGCAATCAGTTTCTGAAAGAATGCACTTCTTGTGTTTCACTGAAAATACACACAGTTCTCTGCTGAGAATATGTTAACAAAATTAAAAAAACATATTTTTTCCTCTTTCTCAAAGATCAGTATAATCTGTAGAATTTGCAATGTTGCTTACCTCAAATCTGATTCTTACTCACTTCTCTCAACATAAAAATCAGCATCAAGATACCGTATATAAAACTGCTATTGAAAATTCAATGTAAAAATACATCAGTTTCATTGTATTTTGAAAAAAAATCCAAAGAACAACCGACCTGAAGGAGACTACCACCACCTTTAACTTTGTTGTTTTTCATATTTTTTTACTTTTTTCAGTTCAATCTTATTGATTACACCTTCCAATTATCAAAAAAAATTGGAAAAATTTCAATATTTAAACAATTTTAGGGGGGTAGTTTTTCATACAATGTTACAGTAAATCAATCCTACATTTTGAAATACTTGTCGGTACAACATTACCACCACCTGTAAATTTGTTGATTATCAATTTTTTAAAACTTTTTTCAGTGCAATCTGAACTTTCTGATCAACAAAAAAATTTAGTAAAAATTTCAATATTTAAACAATTTTAGAGGGGGCTCAGTTTTTCAAACAACCTTATAGTAAATCAATCCTGTGCAATTAACTTTGTTACTTGCGCATATTCAACTACTGAATCCTTTGCGAAATTTTTGAATAAAGCCATTCTTGGAGTTTCCGAGGAAGGTGCCATCGTAAGAACTGAAGAAAACTTGAAAAAGACAAAACCAAGAGCAACAACTCATCCCAAAAAACAAAACAAAGTGACACCAATGCAAATAGTTTCAAAATGGAGGATCGATTTACTATAATGTTGTATAAGAAACTGAGCCCCCCACCCCGCCAAATTGTTTAAATATTGAAATTTTTCAAAATTCTTTTTAATAATTGGAAACTTTATGTTATAATTGATAAGATTGCACTGAAAAAAGTAAAAAAAATATGAAAAACAACAAATTTAAAGGTGGTGGTAGTCTCCTTCAGATTCACCAAAAGAACTTTTTGTGTTTTTAAATACCATCATCAGTTATTATTTCAATGTTTAAATGAACTGTCTTCAGGATATAATAAATGAAGGTGAGGTGACTTATTTACATATGAAGTCACAAAGACAATAAATAGATATGGCTATCACCCATGAGGCAGTTGAGTGCATACTACTTCGCACAAGTACAACATGTCATCGACAAGATTTAATGAACCAAACAAACAATTATCATTTGATAATTATGAATGTGCACAAGTGTGGATTAGAATACTAGCAACTAAAACTAGAACAAAAAGCTAAAGAATTCAAAATCAGTTGGAAGAGAAAACCAAATAACAGACTTCTTGTTTGCAAATGCTGATTATGAGATCGTTATAAAATTATCAGCAATTGCACAACCAAGAAACATTGGAAGAAATGAAATTTGATGATCATATAAATCAAATAATAGTGAAAAACATAACACCCAAGAAAAAACTATTGAATGCTGAGAGAACTAAGTTTATGAATATTTCTTAAATGTAAATGAACCAGTTATCGAATATGTTCTTCATTTAAAACAAGCTGCTAAATATTTTGAACGTGAGAAATTAGAATTGGAAAATCAGTCCATTAAAGAGGATTTGATTCAAATAAAATTGGTAAATGGCCTTCCAAATGAAGAGTATTGGCAAATGATTTCAGGGCATTTACAACTGGGAAAGTTGTCACTAGAACAGTGTGTTGAATTTGTTCAGCAACAAGAATTGATTGGAAAACTTAATAGAACAAAAATTATGAATTCTGTAAAGGAAATGGACACATATACAATTAAGAAATATATAGTGATCCTGAAACTAATGAAGGTAAAATTGTCATGTTAAGGCAAGACAAATTAGACAGTGAAATCAAGAGTTTTGTTTTTGTTTTTTATGGCATATCAACACCTCGGCGGGTCATTTATTACCAACTAAATTTTTATTTATTTATTGCTGGTAATACCTTTTTCTTTCAACAATTTATTGTTGTTTTTATATAAGTTTTTGTGTTTAGTAATACTTTTTTTCTTTTCGAGCATCAAGATTCATTGGGATTTGTTTTTAAGGGCAGGGTTCCCAAGTCCTACCCTGTTATTTCACCCATAACTGGAGGGAAGGGACGGATTAATACCTTTCCCAAGGGTACCAGTGCCTAAGTGAATGCAGAGTATTCAACTGGAATTCGAACTCGGTTCACCGATTTCTCTTTCCAAGTCAATATCCACTGCACCACAACACACATACGTCACTATACGCTTACAGCCCCTGGTATTCCCAAGCAGTCACCCATCTAAGTACTGACCATGCTCAACATTGCTTAATTTCAGTGACCGAGTGAGAACCAGTGTACTCAACGTGATCTGGCCGTAAGCCGAACTCAAGAGTAATAGAGACTATAAAGACAGACAAGAACTATCATTGGAGGAGCGCACGCCTACAAAAAACGAAAAAAGTCAAGATCTCCTATATCAAGACAATCTCTTAAGGAGAAGGAAAAATATAGTGAAAAAAGAAAAGTTAACAGAAGTACCAGGGTAAATAAGGGGATAAAACCTCTTCAGTACAGGGAAATAAGGTGGCTCATTTACATACAAAGTTACAAAAGCTATAGTTACAGCTATAACCCATGCAGTAGCTGTGTGTATACTACTTCCCATGAGTAGGTAACACTGCATAGCAGGTGACAATTTCAATTTGTTTCGTATGAAGGGAAGACAACGAGAACAAAACATAATTAAATAAACCATGTTTTAGTACCACTGACATTAAATGTTTTAAAGTGTATATATATTTGTGGTGCAGTGGATATTAGCTCGCAATGAGAAATTGGAAAACCAAGTTAAAATTCCTGATGAATTTGTTGCATTCACTTATACGCAAACACACTTGGGAAAGGTATCAATCCATCTCTTCTTCCTCCGGCTATGGGTTGAATAGCAGGACAGATTGGGTTCTGTAGCTTTGTTTAGCAACCAGTCTACCGCAGATAGAAATGCAACCAACTGCGGAAAAATCTACCTCATCAGTCATGTCTCTTCTGAGACATGATCACCCAAGTATTTATCACGTATGGCACTGAACTGACTGACTGATATATATGTGACAAAAATAAGGAAAGGCAATTCACTAAAATTAGTTCCTACCTTAATATTAGTCATAAATCTACTATCTGCCCGTGAATTGAATACTGCTGCCATATCTGGCCGGGTGCTCCTGCTATCCCCTTAGGGGTCCTTGACAAAATCCAACAGAGAATCTGTAATGTGATCGATCCTGACGTGGCAGCTCGGATACAGTCACTTTCTCATCAATGCAATGTGGCTTCCCTGTGTCTCTTCTACAAATACTTTCATGGCTTCTGCTCCGATGAACTTAGCTCACTGGTGCCCCCTATATATGAATTTACTCGAGCCAGAAGATTAGCAACTAGGTCCCACTCTTTTATTGTGAAACCAATAAATTTTAAACACAAATTCTACTACATCAGCTTCTTTTCTCGGACTTCCCGCCTGTGAAATTCCCTTCCATTTACTTGCTTCCTCAACAGCTACAATCTCCAAGAATTCAAATGTAGTCAATAGTCATCTCCTATCTCACTAACCTGCATCCTCTCTCTTATACTCCTTTCTCTGTTCATTCCACTCTCATCAGTATTCTCATCCTTGTCTTATCCACTTCCTGACACCCCCTAAAACCTGTCACTTTTTCTCATAACCTATGTAACACCCTGCACAACAGTGGCAGTAAAATGCCTTGCTTGGGGTGACATGATTATAAAAAAAAATATCACATTTACCATGTGGAGGTCCAAGAGGAAAAGACAGTCTTGGAATTCATCATTGTTTTTTCTAGTTATGTGTCTGTTATGTTGCATGCAACAGAATTATTGAGCAAATAAATACAAACAACGGAATTGTAGTAAATTGGTATATTAGCAGGAAGAGTAGTATTTACAAAAGAGGTCGTTAGTAGAATACAGGAACAAGGGTTTAGTAGAATGTCTTGTCGTGAGATGTCAGAGTATGATCAATAGCACACTTCCGGTTCACTACCGGAAATACTCGACTGACTTGTTACTCAGCTGACTTCCAAGGTCTTCCCCGAGGTATAATCACTACTACTTTATGTAGTGCTTGGAACCATCCATTATTGTAGACACAGGTGGAGAGCGCTCCAACAGTGTCACATGACGACATTGCTAAGTGGAAATAAGCTTCCATGTTCTACCAGTTGTAATTTATTTATCCAAGTGTTTATGTGAATGTTATACTAATTCCTAGCTCATTTCTTTCTCTTTTAGTAAGTGCATTGATATTTGCATTGATATTTGCGAACAAGTGCTTAGGCTTATAACAATTTTTTTTTTTTTTTAATCATATCACCCCGAGCAAGGCGGTAATGTCACTGATGTGCAGGGGGTTACGTAAAAGTGAAAAGATTGGAAAAGAGAAAACCGAAAACCACATACTAGACAGGGAACAAGGGATGAGCCTCTTCACCTGTACAGTAGACATGGGTGGAGTGTGAACCAGGCGATAGTTTGGTCTATCTACTCGAATTATTGCAAGGCTATAATAATTGAGCACTGAAAGTAGATTATACACAAGTACAAATTTGTTGCAGATGTGCATTTTGGTGCAGTGGATATCAGCTCAGAACGAGAAATCGGGAAGGCAAGTTTGAATTCCAGTTGAATTCCCTGCATTCACTTACATGCAAGTACTCTTGGGAAAGATATTAAGCCGTCTCTTCCTTCCAGTTATTGGTTAAATAACAGGACAGATTGGATTCTATAGCCTTGGCTGGTAACCAGCTACCGCAGAAAGCAATGGCAACCTACTGTGGAATAATCTTCTACCCAGTCAGTCATGTTTCTTTCGAAAAGCGTGTATCACATATGGCACTTAACTGATTGACTGAATACAATAGTTGGAAACAATTAAAACTTCTACTGGGCATAAAGCGGGGGATCGGTTTTATATTGTTATGAAGTTATAAACTGATCCCCCACTAATTGTACTTAATATAATAATGTAACATAGTCTATCTCTTCTTCCTTCAGCTATGAGTTAAATGGCAGGACAGATTGGGTTCTATAGCCTTGGTCGGCAACCAGTCTACCGCAGAAAGTAATGGCAACCTACTGTGGGATAATCTTCTGCCCAGTCAGTCATGTTTCTTTCGAGATATGATTGCCCAAGCATGTATCACATATGGCACTTAATTGACTGACTGACAAATCTGTTAAACTAACCTATTTAAAGGGAAAATTATTAATTTCATTTATGGCAATATCAGAGAACATACCGAATATAACAATGGAGTCAACTTGAAAAGCAAAATTAGTCTTAGGATGTTTGGGATTAATCTTGATTTCTGATGCAGAATTCTAAAAAGAAAAAAAAACTTGGTCCATTTTTTGTCTGAAATTGATTTTTTCCTAACTTTTCTTAGTTAATATTTTTTATCTAGCATTTTTTGTTTCATATTATTTTTCTAAAATTTTTGGTCTAACATTTTTTTAATTGTTTATATTTCTGAGATGAAGTAGTATTTACACTATTTACATTATTCAGACTATTGTCTTCATCTTTGTTGTCATTTATATGATATTTCTAGCCTTATTCAGGTGAAAGGAATTCCGAGCCGAACCCTTTATTATGATCACTGGGGCATATCATTCTCATTCTCATTCCTTGTGCAAAGCCTCTTTTGGTAGTCATGAGTTATCTCCCTCTAATCTGACTCTCTAAGTTACTTATTCACTGCTGTATTGAACTCACAACTTCTTGCATCAAGTCACTAGAACTAACCAATGTTCATATCCACTGGGACATGTTTCCTTAAGGACAACAACAACTGCATTTCTGGGATTTATAAACCTAATGTTCAGTAACCATTTTTTTTTACCAGAGTTCATATTGCAATTTTTGATGTTAATGGTTTTCTCTAGAATTTCTTTTTTTTTTTAAATTGTAGGAATGGACAAAACAGAATACAGCAGGAAACTGGAAGACCTCATCAGAAGTGGTAGCTATAGCAAGGTAAAGAAATTGAATATTTGGGTCGTGAAAGGAAACAGCATTGCATGACACGTTTTAATTTTGTCTGGCTAAGATACATAGTGAGACCATACATTATTTTTTTTTTTAATCATATCACCTCAAGCAAGGCGATAACGCTACTGATGCACAGGGGGCTACGTAGGAGTAAAAAGATTGGAAAAGAGAAAGCCGTAAACCACATCCTAAACAGGAAACAAGGGATGAGCCTCTTCACCTATTCAATAGACATGGGTGGAGTGTGAACCGGGTGATAGTTTAGTCTATCTACTCCAATTGAAAAAAAATAAAGAAAAGAGTGAAAAGATTGGAAAAGAGAAAACTGGAAACCGCATCCTAAACAGGAAACAAGGGATGAGCCTCTTCACCTGTTCAATAGATGTGGTGGAGTGTGAACCGGGCGATAGTTTAGTCTATCTACTCCAATTGAAAAAAAATAAAGAAAAGAGTGAAAAGATTGGAAAAGAGAAAACTGGAAACCGCATCCTAAACAGGAAACAAGGGATGAGCCTCTTCACCTGTTCAATAGACAAGGGTGGAGTGTGAACCATGTGATAGTTTAGTCTATCTACTCCAATTTAAATAGGTAGACAATAATTTTTAACAGCAGGTTGAATTTCAGGGTTTTTTTTAATTTGATTTTGTGCTACTTCATGAGTTAAAGAGGCTGGAATGTTTAGGTTAGAATTACAATTAAATAATTATGGTATACTAAGGTATATTGTAGTTAAGAAACCCAAATTAGTATTGTGTGGGTCATTTTTTTTAATAAAATAATTTTTAATTTTTAAGTTATATTAGAGCATAGGTTACAAATGAACAATTGTAATTGATTAAATTTTAAAGGAAATTATATTCAATGTTTACATGAAACTGTCAATTCCTCTCTACAATTCAGTAGTAATTTTTTGGGAACCTTAAAATCTGAAGCTCTTCATTCAGGCAGAGAGCAGATGTCATAGTATGTATATATATATATATATATATATATATATATATATTAAAAAAGGATTAATTCAAAGATGTTGAATAGCCATTTCGATATGAAGATCCCCACGGGGGACGACACATCACCTCAGCAACAGAAAAAACCTTTCAGTTTCTGAAAGGTTTTTTCTGTTGCTGAGGTGATGTGTCGTCCCCCGTGGGGATCTTCATATCGAAATGGCTATTCAACATCTTTGAATTAATCCTTTTTTAATATATATATATTTGCTCTGTAATATTTTATTACATGGAGCTCTCTTCCTGTATCATTTTTTAATATTAAAATAAATTTTTAATATTAATTAGGATCGGGTTTTTTGGAATTTACCTTCCTGCTTTTTTCCCTTGGATTGAAGTATCTGAATTAAAATATATATATATATATATATATATATATATATATATATATATATATAATGTGTATGTATGGAATGTTATGGCTATTACTGCTGGGTTGGTTCTTTCGCCTAAACATCTAAAACTTGTTGATTAGCTTTCGCTATTGAAATAAATAGGCAAAGAGAAAAGGAAAGATACAGAGACACTAGAGGGACAGTTTGGACACTGATTTTATTTTTTTGGTTCCAACGACCTCTTTTTGGGAAAATTCCTTCCCGAACAGTTTGGTACGTCTTTACCATCCAAAGTCCAACAGAGAAAAAGAAAAAGTTTATTTTTGGCACTAGGAGGCCTCTCTTTTTTGCACATGTGTCCATTGTCTTTCCTGTCAGAGGACTCCTGGGAGATTTTATGTTTATTTTATTTCGTACTTTTATTTTATTTTGTATTTGTATTTTATTTCGTAGTTTTTATTTTATTTTGTATTTTTATTTTATTTAGTGTTTTTTATTTTATTTCGTATTTTATTTTATTTCGTTTTTTATTTTATTTCATATTTTTATTTAATCCCTACACATGTTAGTTGATGGGAAACAGTATTGAAATAATGACATCTAGAAATTTCTAAAAAGACTATGAGCATTGCAGAGATTTGCTGCATAACACCACATTGAATGCACATATCCCATGAGGCCACATTTTTTACTTAATAAATGTCACTCAGTTGAGAAAAGAAAAAGATTCACTATGAAGAAAATGGATTGAGAGTGTAGTGATATCACAATTCTTGATAAAAAAACTTCAGACCAGGCTCATACAATATATCATTCAATCATCACCAAGCAGTAGCAGTACATTGCAGTATACGAGTTCATACAGAGAATGACAAAGACTTACTTGAAGTAGGTTCATTTCGAAACCAAAAAGCATGAATGGCTTTGATAGAAAAATACAGTTTGTTCTTTCATTCTAACCAAAACAAATGTCAATTTAACAAGCAAGCATTAACAGCTTTAATGCAAAAAGAAAACTTCCCAAAAACAGTCACACAAAAGCACAGATGAAAAAAAAAATGCTATTATGTTATTATTAAAAATGCTTTTCCACTTTGTCTCAATATATATATATATATATATATATATATATATATATATATATATATATATATATATATATATATACTACCAGCCATAATTATTAGGCCACCCCAGTTTTTTAAAAAATGATGTATTTTATACTATTTTTAGTAGTTATTGCCAAGTGGATAATTCTAAATGAAAATAGAATGGTTCTTTTGTTATTGTTACTTTGCAAAATTTTATAAGGCAGCCAGGAAGCCTTTGCTTCAGCCAACCAATAAGAAGAGAGCACAAAAAAAAACTAATAGTGCATGTTACTATGGTAACCAGTATTAAATTAAGCATATGATAGTAGAACAAAGAAGAAACAAAGTAGGTTTAGGAAATAAATAATTGTATTAATGCAAAAATACAAGTGGTAAATCAGTGTGGATGTCTCTCTTTGAAAGAAAGAAATAAGTGGAGTCATTCACAAGGTAGGAGAGGGAAGGTGAGTTGTGACTTTATAGGGATAAGAAATTAAGAACTAAAAACATTGTGGAAAAACCCAACTAAGAAAAATTCACAAGTCAGTGCAAAAAGAAAATTCTGAATCCTGATTGGATTAAAAACAGCAAATTTGTATATGATGTATTTTCACACTTAGCTGTAAAAAGCTTTGCTGGAGCTGGAATCATGAGAAGCTTGACTATAAAAACATGTCAAAGCCAGTCAACATGGGAGAACAAATTGACACAACTTCTTTATTTGTTTTGCTTTCTCTTTCTCTCAACCTGTTGTGATTTACTAAAAAGAGGAAGGAACAAAGACTTTGCATTCTGCTACTACACAATGATTTCTACAACTTCTACAGACATTTTAAATACCTACATTACTACCACAAACATTTTCTACAACTCTTGATACCCTGAACTCTCTAATTGTGCATTAACTTTTACAACTTGTATTATTCTTTCCTTTTAATAAATTTCTATTTTAACATGAAAAATGTATATTTTATTCTTACATTATTCCACACAATTCCACATATTCCAGCTGGCCAACAACCAACCTTCTAATGATGATGATGATAATTCTGGATAAAACTTATAAGCTGTAGGGAGTTTGGTTATGTCTGACACAAGGCTGAATCAAAGAAACATTAACCATCTCCCTACACTATGACTTAATGTGGTGACAGCCTTTAGCAGGTGTCATTGAAGATAGGAGATCACTGTTTATGAGTGTTGTGAATCATGGCTGGTGGGCATCTGACTTTCTTATCCTTTTCTTAGGCTTTGGTCAGCTTCAATTTTTCTTTTTTTCTTTAAGTGGGAATGGTTACTGTTGGTGAAAATTCTAAGTTGTATTTTTCTTTGAGTATGTAAGTAAAACGAAAGCTATGTGTCGAGCCTATGCACACTTCACTAAGTGTTTAGCTCAGCCTTGGCTTTCTGAGTGTTCACATTGAGCCAGTGGTACAGATTTGTGTATCATCAATCAGAAAAAGATCTAGTTTTATGAAGATTATAACACCAGTAATTCACAGCTTTTCAAGGTTGTCACTATCATCGGCTTACCTTAAGCTGACTTTCTCATTGACACAGGAGCATCTGTGACTATTCCTTCCACACTTTTTGCTCAATGAAGGCATCCTAACCCTACTCCTGTTTGTTTATTGTCAGGCCACAAGTGATGTGGCTATTCTACACATTTTGCTCAATGAAGGCATCCTAAATCTTACTCCTGTTTGTTTATTGTCGGGCCACAAGTGATGTGGCTATTCCTTCCACACATTTTGCTCAATGAAGGCATCCTAACCCTACTCCTGTTTGTTTATTGTCGGCCACAAGTGATGTGGCTATTCCTTCCACACATTTTGCTCAATGAAGGCATCCTAACCCTACTCCTGTTTGTTTATTGTCGGCCACAAGTGATGTGGCTATTCCTTCCACACATTTTGCTCAATGAAGGCATCCCAACCCTACTCCTGTTTGTTTATTGTCTTGCCACAAGTGATGTGGCTATTCCTTCCACACATTTTGCTCAATGAAGGCATCCTAACCCCACTCCTGTTTGTTTATTGTCGGGCCACAAGTGATGTGGCTATTCCTTCCACACTTTTTGCTCAATGAAGGCATCCTAACCCTACTCCTGTTTGTTTATTGTCGGGCCACAAGTGATGTGGCTATTCCTTCCACACTTTTTGCTCAATGAAGGCATCCTAACCCTACTCCTGTTTGTTTATTGTCGGGCCACAAGTGACGTGGCTATTCCTTCCACATTTTGCTCAAATGGAAGGCATTCAACCCCACTCCTGTTTGTTTATTGTCGGGTTACGAAGTGACGTGGCTATTCCTTCCACACATTTTGCTCAATGAAGGCATCCTAACCCTACTCCTGTTTGTTTATTGTCGGGCCACAAGTGATGTGGCTATTCCTTCCACACATTTTGCTCAATGAAGGCATCCCAACCCTACTCCTGTTTGTTTGTTGTCGGGCCACAAGTGATGTGGCTATTCCTTCCACACTTTTTGCTCAATGAAGGCATCCCAACCCTACTCCTGTTTGTTTATTGTCGGGCCACAAGTATGGCTATTCCTTCCACACATTTTGCTCAATGAAGGCATCCCAATCCTACCCTGTTTGTTTATTGTCGGGCCACAAGTGATGTGGTTATTCCTTCCACACATTTTGGCTCAATGAAGGCATCCTAACCCTACTCCTGTTTGTTTATTGTCGTAATACAAGTGATGTGGCTATTCCTTCCACACATTTTGCTCAATGAAGGCATCCTAACCCTACCCTGTTTGTTTATTGTCGGGCCACAAGTGATGTGGCTATTCCTTCCACATACTTTGCCCAATGAAGGCATCCTAACCCTACTCCTGTTTGTTTATTGTCGGGCCACAAAGTGATGTGGGCTATTCCTTCCACACTTTTTGCTCAATGGAAGGCATCCTAACCCTACTCCTGTTTGTTTATTGTCGGGCCATGGCGATGTGCTGGCTCCTTCCACACTTTTTGCTCAATGAAGGCATCCTAACCCTACTCCTGTTTGTTTATTGTCGGGCCACAAGGACGTGGCTATTCCTTCCACACATTTTGCTCAATGAAGGCATCCCAATCACTCCTGTTTGTTTATTGTCGTATCTGTCATGACGTGGCTATTCCTTCCACACATTTTGCTCAATGAAGGCATCCTAACCCTACTCCTGTTTGTTTATTGTCGGGGCCACAAGTGATGTGGCTATTCCTTCCACACATTTTGCTCAATGAAGGCATCCTAACCCTACTCCTGTTTGTTTATTGTCGGGCCACAAGTGATGTGGCTATTCCTTCCACACATTTTGCTCAATGAAGGCATCCTAACCCTACTTCTGTTTGTTTATTGTCGGGCCATAAGTGATGTGGCTATTCCTTCCACACATTTTGCTCAATGAAGGCGCCCTAACCCTACTCCTGTTTGTTTATTGTCGGGCCACAAGTGATGTGACTATTCCTTCCACACATTTTGCTCAATGAAGGCATCCTAACCCTACTCCTGTTTGTTTATTGTCGGGCCACAAGTGATGATATTTCTTGTCATAGCAAAACATCAGTTAACATTGTCATTCCTGGCCTGTGACACTTATTCACCTAAACAGCAGTTATAGCAGACACCCTCAGTCCACTACTAGGAGCATACTCTCTCAATTCATTATGCTCTGATTCTAGAATGCAGTACAGAAAAATTGCATGATAAGAAAATAAATGAGTGATAAGGACTTCGTAACAGCAACTGTCATTACACACTTTGGTCTGTTGAAGTATTTATTCATACCTTTCAGTAGTACTACTTTTCAATGTTTCATGGATAATATCTTTATGGATATATATTATATCAGGGGTCAGCAACCTTTTGGAGAGTGAGAGCCAAAAAGCTATGTAGGTTCATGGAGGAGAGTCAAACAGCTGTGGCTCCAGTGTCATGGAGAAGAACCATGTTATTAAATATGTGAATAAATTTTCTGTGTTTGAAGAAAGCAAGGATTCAATATAATTTAATATCTGATGGAAATTTTGTTAAAAAAAATATTACATCTTAAAAAATAAATGTTTCATAAATCAGTATTGAAAACAAAATTCCATTAAAATCAGTTGAAAACACTATTTTATATTCATTTAAAAGTGCCCACTCACAAAAGCAATTTCACAGAAAAAGTGAAAGTGAGGCCGTGCACTAATTTTGGTGATCCCTACAAATAAAAAATAAAAGTAAAACACATTCTTCAGGTAAAAAGAAATAATTATTTTAATTTTGACACAATATATTCAGACTATCAACTGCCACTTTGGCTTGGTTTACCTATATTTATATTGTGTCCTGAGTAAGGTAGCGGGCCGGATAAGATTCACTCGAGGGCCGGATGTGGTTCATGGACCAGGGGTTGCCGACTGCTGGATTATATGTTTGTCTCTATAAATGACATTTTAGTCTCCTAAGAAACACAGACCCAGTATTATGAATATCTGCAGAAGTTCTATCAATCTTTGCAGAAAACAACTTACAAATATCTTTGGATAAACATAAGTTCTTCAAAGACAGCATAAACTTCTTAGGATATAATATCAGTTCTAAAGGCTTAATCCCAACTAATCAGAAAGTTCAACAGATTCAAGACTTTCCAGAACTAAATGACTCTAAATCCCTAAGCAGACTTCTTGGATTGGTTCATTTCTACAGGAAACTGATTCCAAAAGTGGCTGAAATATTACCACCCCTAACAGAACTCATCACATATAATCAAACTGCAAAATCACTACAGATGAATTTTACATGAAGAAAAGCATTTCAAAAATCAAGAAAATTCTGGTAGAAATTACAGCATTAACACACCCCAACCTCAGGACCACTCAATATCATCTAGTAACTGATAGTTCTACCTATGCAACAGGGGCCGCACTACATCAGATCATAGATGGCATTAAGCTTCCACTCTAAAAAAATTAACAGATATACACAATACTCAACATTTGGTTGTGAAATATTAGCAGCTTACCAAGCCGTACTACATTTCAGACCACAAGTAAACGGGTCAGATTATTGACTGATTACAAAACCTTATCATTAGCATTTAAAAAACTCAAATAAGACAGATAACAATGATGTCTTTCACTCATTTCTGAATATATCACAAATATGATATACATTAAAGGAGAAGATAACAAAGTTGCTGTCTTTCACAACCAACTTTTTCAGTCGCAATTGAAACATGCAACCTACCTGCTATAATGGCTCAAGAGAAAGATGAAAAGATTTTTAAATACAAGGATAGCCTCAAGTCATATAACTATCGGCATATGACTTGAGGCTATCCTTTTCAACCCTCTTCTGTGACATCTCACCCCTGATCTGAACCCAACAGCAAAATTGATAAAGTCAAGATACTACTGGCCAAACATGGACAAAAATATAAGATAAATGGTCAGAAGCTGTCAAGAATTTCAACAAAACAAAATTTCTAGACATACTAAAATTCAAATTACACCCTTTCCATTACCATCTGGACAATTTGATACAGTTCATATAGACATCATTGGACCATTTCCCTAGTAACCACATATGATGATATATGCCCATCACCTGAAAAATATATTTTTACCTGCACCGACAGGACAATAAGATGGATAGAAACTACTGCTCTTCAAAACACCTCAGCAAGTACAGTGGCTATAATATTTTTCAACACTTGGATAACTCTCTTTAGAGTACTACTTCACGTCATCACTGACAGAGGTCAGTCAATTAAGTGCCATATGTGATACACACTTGGGCGATCATGTCTCAAAAGTGACATGACTGACTAGGCAGAAGATTATCCCACAGTAGGTTGCCATTACTTTCTGCAGTAGACTAGTTGCCAGCCAAGGCTATAGAACCCAATCCTGTTATTTTGCAACACTTCTCCTGGCCAGCTGCTGCAGACAAATACAGATGCCAAATGACGATGATGTTGAAACGGTACTAGTTATGTCGACACTTTCGGGCCACTAGTTGTGATGATCTCGTCACAGAAGCTGCTCCTCAAGACGTCTATTACAACAACGAACTCACTGCCCACATTGTGATTTGATCTCAGAAAGTCACATTGTGCAAACCCAGTAGCCGTATTTCTACCAGATCTGGACTGGACACTTGTGTACACTTGTAGTTAAAATAAAACAGTTACAGCACCAACAAAAATTAAATAAATAAGTTCAAAGATGCCTGGAGAGTTACGAAGAAAGTCTTTATAAAAAAAATAATTAACTACAAAAGCAGAAAATACAATTTGAATTGTCAGAATACCAGTTTACAACAGAGAGGATTTGTTTAAAAATGCCAAAGCTTTCAATCTTCAATTAAAAATTAAGTCCTTTCAAAGTTTCATTAAAGTAATCAGAGCTCTTCAAATTTTCATTAAAGTCTTTTCACATATTCTCTATAAACAGAGCTGTCAATCTCCATGCAACTTTTAAAACAACAAAGTCTTTTGGGTTCTTGGCAGAGATTAACGGAATTTACCAAGCCAGAGCGAATGAGGCGGCAGACGGTGGGTGGGGTTCGTTTGGTCTTTGTCACCTGAAAATCTCTTCCACAATCTTAAAAATTCCTTTCATAGCAGTGCGAACTTTTCGTCAAGAATAATCAGAATTTTTAATTCTCCACATAACTTCTAAAATAATAAACTTCTTTCAGGGTTCTTATCAGAGGTGCATTATTCAACATTAACTCTTTAAGTTAATCGGCGGCAGGCTTTTCTATGTTTCTTACATCTTCAGCCATAAGTTCTGTAGTAGATGACCAACCAGCCTCTGCATTGGGGCTCCCCAATTGGGAACCCTTTCCACAGTCATTACATTTCGACTGCAAATTCAACAACTATCCAGGCAATGACTGATTTTTCTCACTGCATCCCCATTTTTATAGCCATCCCCAATCCTCTTAAGGGATCGAGCCGACTCAAAGCTTTTGACTAATGAGATTATTTTCCACCCACAAAATGTGCGGGGAGCCATTGACAAATGAAATATCAACAGCTCACATGATGTAATGTCTTTCTGCCTTCTTTCTTTTGATTGCATCATTTTTAGGTTTTCAATTCCCAAATCCTTTTCTCAGGAATACTTTTGCAGATTTAACCCTACCTGACCTCATCAAGTAAATCATTTTGTTATGGCTACTTCCATATTACAAGCTTCTACCTGGGCCAAAACAATTTTGAAGACATAAAAAGAAGAAAAATTATATTTTTCTTTTTTTCCCAATCATCAATCAATTTTTCTATTCCTCAGATTTTACAAGTACATGATAGTATTAAAAATAGTTTTTAACATAAGCTCACATCACAGATTACAATAAAGCACAACTAATAATACCACAAATATTAATTTCTCTCTCTCCATTGTATTAAACCAAACAAAAAAATATATCAGCTGGAAATAGTGTTACAATTTGACTCATAGCTAGAGGGGGAAGAGATGTATTATATCATTAAGTAGTAATTAGTGGGGGATCAGTTTATTACTTCATAACAATATAAAACTGATCCCTTACTTTATGCCCAGTAGAAGCCTTAATCGTGTTTCCAACTATTATATTCAGTCAGTCATTTAAGTGCCATATATGATACACACTTTGGACGATCATGTCTCAAAAGAGACATGACTGATTGGGCAGAAGATTATTCTGCAGTAGGTTACTATTGCTTTCTGCAGTAGAATGGTTACTAGCCAAAGTTATAGAACCCAATCTGTCCTGTTATTTAACCCATAACTGGAAGGAAGAGACGGATTAATACCTTTCCCAAAGATATTTGTGCATAAGTGAATGCAAGGAATTCAACTGGAATTTGAACTCGGCTTCCCGATTTCTCATTTTGAGCTGATACCCACTGCAGCACAACGCACATCAGAGGTAGTCAGTCCAAAAGCAAATTATTCAAAGACATATTCACCATTATAGGATTCCATTCCACAGACTCGTAAAATATCACTCCACCTCCAAACAAATGAAATAATAGTGCCAACATAGAATACTACAAACAGCTCTAATGGCTAGAAAACAAAACTGGATAAATGCCTTAACAATAGTTCATCTTGGAATGAGAAATATACCTAATGAAATGTGTTGTGGTGCAGTGGATATTGGCTTGGAACAAGAAATAATTCCAGTTGAACTTTCTGCGTTCACTTATGCGCAAATACCCTTGGGAAAGCTATTAATCCATCTATTCCCTCCAGTTATGGATTAAATAACAGTACAGATTGGGTTCTATAGCCTTGGCTGGCAACCAATCTACCACAGAAAGTAATAGCAACCTACTGTGGGATAATCATCTGCCCAGCCAGTCATGTCACTTTCAAAACATGATTGCCCAAGTGTGTAGAACATATGGCACTTAACTGACTGGCTGACCTAATGAAGTCATTTCATCTACCAATACTGTTGAAGCCGTAGGGAGATGGTTAATGTTTCTTGATTCAGCCTTGTGTCAGACATAATCAAACTCCCTACAGTTTATAAGTTTTATCCAGAATTATCATCATCATCATCATTATCAGAAGGTTGGTTGTCGGCAGGTTGGAATATGTGAAATTGTGTGGAATAATGTAAGAATAAAATATACATTTTACCTTTTAAAATAGAAATTTATTAAAAGGAAAGAATAATACAAGTTGTAGAAGTTAATGTGCAATTAAAAACATTATTAATAAGTTAAGGGTAGAGTTTGTGTACAATGATAAAATTATGAGTATCAAGATTTGTAGAAAATGTTCATAGTAGTAATTGTTGAAAGAGTATATGCGTACGTACGTACGTACGTATGTATGTATGTATGTATGTATGTATTCAGTAGGAATGTTTCTGGATAGAGAAAAAGTAGAGGAAATCACGTGCGGGAGGAGGAATGTCCAAGTTGACCTGAAGTTTCTCCCATTACATTTTAATGGTGTCTCTCACTTCTCCCATCTGAGTCTTTCTGACTGACTGACATGAAGTCCTTTTATTGTAATCCAGATTTTTCGCACTTCCTCAGGAAGTCCTTTTTGGTCTTGCAAGTCACTCTCATTGGGCAAAAATCAATTTAACACCTACTTGCGAAATCTAGTTTCGACTTTTTTTTTAAGCACATAGTCAATTCTTTTTCTATTTGGGAAAACCAGGATTTCACACGTCATTGTGAATTTTTGTAAAAGTGAAGAAGAAGGTTGATTTTAATTCTTAATTTCTTATTCACTACACTGTCAGAGGAACCCAATCATTACTCTCAAAACCAGTTATAGCACATAACAGTTCCAGTGTAACTAAAAAAGACATTAAGCAATTTTCATAAGAGATGACTAAGCTGAACCTATCATTCCTTTTTGAAGAATAATTACACTCAGCTAAGCAATCCGTCATACCACATAACTTCAACCAAGTTTGGTTAAGAACAGACAGAGGAAAGAAATCTCTTGAAGATTCCTACTCTTGAACATTCCTTTCTGAAGGATAATTACACAACTAAGCAATCCATCATACTGCTAAAATTGTATACTTCAACCAATGTTTGGTTAAGAACAGACAGAGGAAGGAAACCTTTTGAAGTTTCCTACTCTTGGACATATTATTCCTAAACTAAGCAATCCTTCATGCCATAAAACTTGTATACTTCAGTCTGGTATGATGTGAGCGACCCCACAATTTACAAGAATTGTTAATCTGGCCAGACAACTCAAGACGTACAAACAAAATTTTGCAAAGGAACACTTTGTACTTTTGTACAATTTAGTGTTGCAAAAATATCTTTATTTTAATAAATTCTTTTTCTTTGCAAATTTCACATGAAGTAAATCTTTTTTTGTCATTGCTTGACAATAAGTCTTTTTAAAAAGATAAGATTGGTTAAAACCCAATCTTTATTTCTCTTTTTTCTTGCAATTCAATTATTTAATCTGTAATCTTAAACTTTATAGGGTTACCAACAGTCTTGCAAAATGTTTCATCTCTCGATTTTGATGTTGAAGTACATGTCCCACAGCAGTTAATGTGAAACATGCTTTTGTCCTGCATTTTGAGAATCAAATCAAATCAAATCAATAACTCTCGTAGGGGCCTTGGTGATGTTTATCAAATTGGCCTTGTGCAAACACAACCAAAGTCCGCACAATTTAAAATATCAGAAGGTTGAAAGGATAAAAGTGTTTTGTTTGTAAAATAAGTGAAATTTTATGAACTGAACAGAATAACAAATTTGTAAGAAGTAAGTTGTTCAAATAAAAAAGCTAGTAAGGAGTTAAATGTTCCAGAGAAATAGTAGTAAGGAGTTAAATAAATACAGCTTATTGTTGATAGTAGCAGAATGTGTGTATTTAGAAAGATTAAAAGGTTACTAATAAATTCTGTATTCTCTTGCTTTTTATGGCTGGCAAGAAGGTGAAAAGGAAGGTGAAGCAATGAAGGAAAATGGTAAAAGTTAATTTTTAGGAGTCAGTTGAAGTATCTTGTTGTTGTTGGTGTTGTTGTCATTGATGGCATGTGAGTGAAGATGAAGAATGGAAAAATAAAAGGGAGAGGAAAAGCGAATGTATGTTGACAAGACATGACAGGTTTGACGTCTTGAAATTTCTCCCTTACATTGTGATGAGGTCCTTATCAGATCCCTGCTACCATCGGACTGTCTTTGGCTGGTCAAAGACGTGGATAAGTGGTGAAAGCCACATGATTGGATACAACCACAAACCCATTTTTTTGGGGTGTTAAGAAAATTTTGACAGAAGTCATAATTCAATTTGTTATTTCCTGTCCAATTGGAATCCAGAATTTTAATTTTCACACCGGTTTGTGAAATTTGCCTTTGTCTGGATTTTTTCAAAATGTTCTGTCATTCTGATTCAATTTTGCAGGTGTGCAATTTTACTTTTTGTCTTTCAGTTAATTGTTGGATGATATAGGATTTGTATTTTGTTTCCTTTTTTTTAAATTATGAATAAATTTTACATTTTTAAAAGATGTAATAAACATGAACACAGTTCTACTTCGACCTAATAATATCCTGAGATGTGATTTTGCACTGAACATAATCTTATTAAATTATAATTTGTTAATTAATCTAGTTATTGTGGATACAAGGTGTTCTATCCCTAAGGAAGTAAGTGTGACACCGAAGTTGGAAAATTCCTGCCTCCTAACTTTCATTTATGAAAATCAAATTCATGCCGAAAAATTATTTTAATTATTTAAAAAAAAAATTTAAATAAAAAACAAAGGAATTATTTTCCGGCGCGATATCGTATTGATTTAAATTTTAATATGCAAAGTTTTAAAAAATAATTTCAAGTTTTTTAAACTTAAATTAAAAATCTATTCTTCAAACTCAAAGTAAATGCTATAGTAATTAATAGTAAAGAAAGATATTCTTTTTTACAATATTTCGTTGGGATAAGTCATTCACATCAGTCTCTTTTTAGTTTTACACCATAAAGAAAATATAAAACTATTCTTTGTTGCTATCATCACTTCAAAAACATTGGAAACAATATTTCAGGGTGTTTTAAAATAAAAATCAGATACAGAAAGATTGAATTTAGTTTTCATCTCAGATTGAAACATTCTTTTGGGTGTTTTTTTTTAAGATTTCTTTGTTTTTAATTCACATAAAGAAAATTAAAAAAAAAAAAAAGCAGAATAAAAAATAAAAGCATTGGCTTCTGAGGGTGTATTTGTTTTCGTTTTTTCTTTCCATTTTTTAAAAACTAATCCAAGAGGAATAACTCATTATATTTCATTTGACTAAAAATGAAAAACATTTACGTCTTTATGTACGTGTGCACGCGCGTTTTAATTACTAGATAAAAATATACGAACAAAAAAACAAGGAAAGAAGATAAAAGCTCCAGAACAAGGAAAGACGCAACTCTAAAGTAAACTGTTTTCTTTTTTTAAAGAAATTCCGTTATGAAAGAAAGCTGCAGGCTGCAAATGAACTTCTCAAAATAAGAGTAAAACCAACAAACGTTTCAACAAATAGTTTTATCACTTTCAAAATTCCCTTAACCAGCAGTGAGATAATTAGTTAGTTCCCTTGTTTGTCAGATGGCGCTATTATAGTGGGAGACAATAGCATCCGGATTATTAATACTACTAGTATTATTCTTTTTATCCAAGGACTTCCTGCTTATTTGGTGATGTGGGGAGCCGGGCACTTGTCTCGGTAATCAACTAAGGGCACATAACTCTCGTAGCTTCTTGCCGCGTGTAAGAAAAGTTATGTATGTCGGAAATGACTGTCGTCGCCGTTGTTCCTTCTTTTTCTTCGTAGAAGAACTGCAGCAGTTGTAGTCCCTCCACTTACTCTGCTTGCTTACTCCTTCTTGCTATATTTTGTTTACTTTACTCAGTTTTTGGAAATTGTTTAAGAAAATGAAAATACGACGAAGATTATGGCTCCGACTGGCAGCTCTGATGGTCGCGTCACTATTTGCCATTCCTCTTCTCCTGTATCATTTAGACGAAGGCCAACACAAAATAAACATGCAACCGAAAGACTTTATCGGTAAGGATAATATCCCGGATTCTGAGTATGGAGCTGGAGAAAATCCAGAGAACGCCATGAGAAATCCTCTGATTGATAATAACAAGAATGGTACATTACACGTGAAAAAATACGGCCCTCTCACGGTGTTTAAGAGACGAGTGTTAGGCAACTATGAAGTAGAAGAAAAAAGGCTCTCAACTTTGCCTGGAGAAAATGGAGAACCTGTTTATACAAGTATGAGTGAAAAGGCACAGGCTGATGACTCCATCAGGGAATTCGGTTTTAATATGGTAGCCAGCGACAAAATTTCCATGGAAAGAACAGTGCCGGATACACGTATGCCAGAATGCAAATATTGGCACTATCCCGAAAAGCTACCCACAGCCAGTGTGGTTATTGTTTTTCACAACGAAGGGTGGTCCACTTTGATGAGGACTGTTCACAGCGTAATAAATACATCACCACCTCATTTACTAAAGGAAGTTGTAATGGTTGATGATATGAGTAATAAACCCCACCTAAAAACGAAACTTGAAAATTACATAAAAACATTTAACGGAAAAGTAAAACTATATCGTAACGAAAAACGCGAAGGTCTGATTCGAACTCGGACACTTGGAGCTCAATACTCTGTCGGAGATGTTATTGTGTTCCTTGATGCTCACTGCGAGTGCAATCGAAATTGGCTTGTTCCCCTTTTGGCTAGAATTGCCTATGATCGTACTATAATGGCAGTCCCTATCGTGGAAAGTATTGACTGGGATAACTTTAGATACCGTCCAGTATACACTACAAATCACCATCGGGGAATATTCGAATGGGGCTTCCTTTACAAGGAAAGTAAAGTTCCAACTAAAGAACTCAACAAACGGTCACACAGTAGCGAGCCCTATTGGTCCCCTACCCACGCCGGAGGATTATTTGCGATGGACAGAAAATACTTTTTTGAGCTTGGTGGTTACGATCCTGGACTTCAGATTTGGGGAGGAGAGAATTTCGAACTTTCTTTTAAGATCTGGATGTGTGGAGGCAGCATTGAATGGGTGCCCTGTTCGCGGGTGGGTCATGTCTACCGTAATCATATGCCTTACGGATTTGGCAAGATCTCTTCTAAGATACCTGTTGTCCTTCTAAATTATATGCGTGTTGTTGAAGTTTGGTTGGATGACGAATTTAAAGAGTATTTCTACCGGAGAGAGCCCACCGTTCAGGGTTATCCGGTGACCAACATTAGCAACCAAATTAAATTTAAAAAACAGCATAAATGCAAAAGTTTCCGCTGGTTCATGGATAATATTGCTTACGAAGTTTATGATAAATTCCCGCCCCCGCCTCCTAACAAGGCCTGGGGTGAGATTCATCTGAAATCAAGCGGTAGCCTATGCTGGGACACTCATGGCCAACCCCCCGGAGGGGGTCCGATTGGAGTAAGTGGTTGCCACCATTTGGGTGGGAATCAATTGTTCCGGTTGAATGTCAAAGGTCAGTTGGCAGTGGGTGAACGTTGTATTGATGTTGCAAATAGTGACACACTGCATGTTCAATTTTGTGACGTGCAACCCATCGGTCCTTGGGAATGGGATGAGAAATCAGGATTGCTTCGTAACAAGGACCATGACAAGTGTGTCGAGTCAGGGCAGGACACAAAGTTACGCGTTAAACCATGTGACATACATTCCTCAAACCAGCAGTGGGCTATCAGAAAAATATGGTCATGGAAATGATCTTTATCTTTCTCTCCCATATACAAGTTTGTCACTTTGCTGATTGATGTTCTTTTGTTAATTTATAATAATACCTGAAAAACTCTAGTTTACTCACGGGAAAATAAGGTGAACACTTTCCGTTTTGTATCCCTTTATAGTGTTTCTTCAGGCGAATGTTTTTAATTTAATTCGATAATCAAAACAAAGCAAAACATATTTTTAACGCAGTCTCACAATCGCCAGTGTCCTTTCCCTTTTTCTTTTCGTTTTTCAAACTGCAAAAAAAAAAACAAAAAAAAAACAAGTAAAACGAAAACAAAATTTCTTTTTTGTTGTTTGTATATAGACACTTATTTTCAATAAAATTATACTTTTTGTGCCAATTGTAGAGTCTGGAACAGTAAAATGTAAATCAATAATTTGGATTCGAATTTGAAACGTGAGTAAACTAGAATTTTTTTTGTCTTAAGCAGAAGCTTTAAAACTTTTATCATATTTTTCACATGATCATTTATAAATCTTTTCATTTGCTTGTGTTGATTTTTTTGTATATAGGATCTTTTTTTGTACTCTTAAATATTTTTTAATGTGCATCTCTGACAATTGAACAAATTGCTCAATTTTAAAGAAATTATTGTAAATTTATGCAATTTAAAAAATATGTCACCTTTTTTTTCCTCGCATTTCCAATTAATTGTAAAGATAAACTAATTTTTAATATTTTCATAAAATAATTTAAGTAAAAACATGTTAGGAAATGGAAGTTGTTTAGGATTCTAAAGAACTGTAAAAATCTGTGTCCAAATTAGATTTGGAAGGAAAAAAATAATTTTCCCCTTAAAAATATAAAAAAAAGTTATAAAAATCAGAATTAAAAAAAAATTATTTATTTTTATTTATTTATTTTTTATTTATATTTTGCGTTAAAAATAAAATCTTAACATAAATTGAAGGACTTGGGCAGATGTTTATAAAATTAAATAACTAACTACAACTGTGTAAAAACACTAAAATTTGTTTTTCAGAAGATAAGAACTATATTTTTAGAGGAACAATAATCACTAATCCTCAACAAATTTCTTGTTTGAAAGGAACTACTACAACAAGAATAAGATATTCTGTTTAATTCACTATAGAAATTAAAAAAAGAATAATAATTTAATTTAATTTTTTATTTATTAGATTTTTGCAGTTTAAAGTGTAATTCTGCTTTTATGAGCCCTCGTAAGAATACAATAAACAATACTTAACCAATATTCACTCAAATATTAATTATCTTAAATGTTTTGTTTGTTTATAAACTTTATAATATTCTTACTCATTGAAAAAAATTTTTTTTTAGTAGTACTAATTCTGTTGTGTTTCTATCTAAGGAAACTTTGCATGTAAGAGCATTAAACATTGATTGTTTTGTTTTTTTATAAACATGATTTTCTTTGCAACTACAAAAAAATCAAAAGAAATTGTAGGTTTCAAAAGGTTATTCAATTGTGACGTAAAAAGTCAAAATACTTGTATTTGAAGGTTTGTTAAAGGAACAAAGAAGTAAATCAAACAAACTTTTTATTAACCCCATAAATACTTGCTTTATTGTTTTTATTTTATTTTTCAAATTAATTTTTCTCTTTCACGCAAGAAACTTCGAAGAAAGTAATGAAAGTTTAGAACTTTTATCTACTTATGTGGTAATATATGAAATTATATTTCACATAGATGCTAAATATTTATTAACAGTTTTAGATAACTGAACTATGTGAATTAATTCTGCAATTTACTTTTTGAGTTTTACCACGAGAAACAATTTTTTTACAATTGGTGGTTGGGTGTTGCTTGCTAACTACTTATTGTTCTGTCATTTATTTAAAATAAAACCTCAAATTTATCAGGAATGATCGACTAATCAAAAATCTTGCCCATTCCTAATTGGGATTTTTGTCGTCTCTGAATGATTTAGAGATCAATTTTTAGCTAGTCGATCAGCGGTAAATATTTTTTAAGAGACTTTTTTGAAGACGAAACTGAGACAAATTTTTGTCCCAAAAACAGAACAATACTCTTTTTTTCTTTTTTGTCAGATTGTAATTGATTATTTTCTATCAAAATGTCTTCAATGAAATTGATTTTCATGAAGCAATTTCGTAAATTGTGAGGAAATATAAAAGCAATAATTCTGAAGTCAGACAAATAAATTTGTGGGCTATAATTTCCACCACCACCACTAAAAAAATTCCTACACATGAGAAATGAGAAGAATCAGTCTGTGTGAATGCAACAGTCGTCCAATGCGTAAATTCACTTGATGACATCTTGATATAAAAAAGTAACCTTATGTGTAATAAAGATCTTTTCCCATTGGTTGTCAAATTAATGTTAAATATGGTCAGTCATTTTTAAATATATCAAAAAATGTTTGTACAACCATTTAGAATTAACTTGAAAACAAAAATAAAATCCATTAATTCCTTAGAAATTATGTAGTCCTTGAAAAATCCATTAATTTTTTTTTTTAAATAACATAGATTAATTCCTTAGAAATTATATATAATGGATTTTATTTTTAAATCTGTTGTTATTACTTTTAAGCATTATATTTTAGTAGATACTGGTTTGTGCATTTGAGATTCCTAATAAAAAAAAATGTGCCCCCTGTTAGAGTTTAAACTTACATCCTCTTTTAAGAAAAAGGTGGGGGGGGGGGGTCATCTACTCAAACAGTAAAGTAAACATTTGAAGTATATATAAAAACAGTGTGAGCATGGCCTGATAATTGCATTTCAGCATGACACTGACTTTCACCATCCAATGTTAATACCAATGTCCACACTTCTTTTTTTTTTTTTGTTGTTGTTGTTTATTATTATTGACATAGATTCTGTCCCTGATATTAAGAACTTTTCTCCCATAAATATCCCTCCATCAGATTGACCGCAGTTGGGACCATTGACAATATGAACTCAATAATCCTTTCACAAGCTTTATAGTATGTGTTTTGTTGCCAGGGTTACCTTTCGTTTTGAATTCAAAGCTATACCTTCTCTAACACTTGTTGCTAACCATGGGTAGAAAGACCAGTATGCTCTATCCCAGAACTGGCGAAATATAAAGATAGCATACCTTAAAGACTTATAATATGTAATTAGTTTTTGTTATAAGTAAATTAGAACAATACCCAGTTGTATTTAATATATATATATATATATATATAATAAATTATAGTTTAGAACATGTACAAATTATCATCTACTACAAAGTGTACATTTGACAATGTCTCATCAGATAGTGTGAAAAGAAAATTCATAGCTGGATTTTTATATTGAGCACTGTTTTAAATTAATGTTTTGAATGTTGTTAATATTTTCTTCATTCCTTATTCACTTAGATATAATTTAATTTGGTAATGAGTTTTTTCTGCAACCTGGGTTTCAGCCTTTCAGTATCTTCAGGCAATTTACAATAACTGATTTTTTAATGTTTTTCAAATGTACAACAGGGATTTTTACAACTGGAATTTTCTGTTGTTTAAAAATTCCAGTCACATGTTTGTAAAAATCCCTGTTGTGTGTTTGAAAATCAGTTATTGTAAATCACTTGAAGATACTGAAAGGTTGAAACCTAGATTGCAGAAAAAACTTATTTCCAAATGAAAAAAAAAAATATATATATATATATATATATATATATATATATATATATATATATTAATACAAATAAAATTTATCACTTAGCTGATTAATGTTATATTCAGCACCTTGATTCCAGAGTTTTGTAAACAAACTTTTCTGTAATTTTTAAGTCCCCTCTTCAGGAGGTTTTAACAATTGTCTACTACTTTTTCTCATTTTTATTATTCTTATACTAATTTTGATCTAATTAATTTATGTGCTAGTTAGGATGCTCTGATTACTGAAATTAGGTTAATTTATATATATATATATATATATATATATATTCAGTCATCTGCAGACAGATCTGTTTCGCTGTATCACAGCTCATCAGGACAGTTAGACCTCCAATTACTTTTAACCAGGATTGAAACCCAACCAAATTGACATCAGTCGGGGATTCTACCTCTGAGCTATGGCGCTCGGTAGAAGGAGGCAAACTTTTAGCGTGTGATAGACCACGTAAACATATGCCAGTAGCTAAGAGTGTTTTAATTCATTAATGAATGAACAATATGCCATTTGTACAGGGTAATTGAAAAGTAATTCCCTCTTTTAACATGTTTATTTATTAACTTTTTTTTTTTTTTTTTTTTTTTTTTTTTTTTTTTTATAAGCGTTTCACCCCGAGCAAGGCATGTCACTGCCACTACTGCGCAGGGGGCTACATAGAGTGGAGAAAGGATGGTTAAATATAGGAAATGTCAGAGGGTGGGTGATAGGCGGGTAAGGATACCGAGAATGAGGGTTGGGTAGATGAAAGTGTTCTGAGAATAATTGGGAGTTAGTGTGATAGGAGGTGTCTATTGACCCTACATTTAAACACCTGGAGATTGTAGCTGTCAGGAAAACAGACTTGTGGAAGGGAGTTCCACAGGCGGGAAGCGTGAGAAAAGAAGCTGTTGGAGTAGAATTTACGGATACATCTTATCTGTTTAACTGTAAAAGGGTGGGACCTAGTTGCTAATCTAGTATCTCATGTAAATTCGTGCTTAGGTGGCACCAGTGATCTAAGTTCATTGGAGCAGAAGCCATGAAAGTACTTGTAGAAGAGGCACAGGGAAGCCACATCATGCCGGTGAGAGAGTGGTTGCAGCCGGTCTGCCAAGTCAGTATCAACCACGTTACAGATTCTCCTTTGTATTTTGTCAAGAAGCCCAAGGAGAGCAGCAGGGGCACCCGACCAGATATGGCAGCAATATTCAATTATAATTTTTACAAGAAATAGATATTTGAGGAAAGTATTTAGCTTGATGTTTTATTTAAAAATCGATCTGGGCACCAAATTTCACTGCCAGCTTCTTACACTGCTGAGAAATCATGTCAACTGATTTCATCAGGAATTTCTTCTGGTATAGAAAACATAACTGCTTGCATTCATCCTTCAACTTTTTTTTTTTATTTTTTTATCGTATCACCCCGAGCAAGGCAGTAACACCACTGATGTGCAGGGGGCTACATAATAGTGAAAAGATTGGAAAAGAGAAAGCCGGAAACCACATCCTAAACAGGGAACAAGAGCTGAGCCTCTTAACCTCTTCAATAGACATGGGTGGAGTGTGAACTGGGCAATAGATAGATCTATCTACTCCAATTGAAAAAAAAAACAAAGTGAGAAGATTGGAAAAGAGAAAGCCGGAAACCACATCCTAAACAGGGAACAAGGGATGAGCCTCTTAACCTGTTCAATAGATGTGGGTGGAGTGTGAACCGGGTCCTCTAAAATCTTGGTTTTGGTATAGTAAACTTGCTCCTTTAACTCACCCCATCAAAAAGAGTCTCAGGGTGTTAAGTCAAGACTCCTGGTTAGCCATTCATACATAAAACAGGCATTTACTTTTCAGTTACCCTGTATATTCCTTTTCTTAAGTGTATAAGAAAACTTTATTTTAAATATTTCTAAAAGAACATTTTAAGCATAAAAATAACATTATTTTATTAGCAGCCTTTATCTCATTTCACAGATCGTTAACTAGTAACTAGATAAAAATTTTATAAATATATATATAGACACTAAGAAAGATTGTATTCCATCATGAATTGGTTGATTTTATCATGAAACTTAGTTATATGTGTTTTTGTCACATGTTTAATAAAGTCAAGAAAGCACACACACAGGGTGCTATGGATAAATTGTCGTCTAAATTACACAAAAATAAAAACAAAACTAACACCTCATTTTGACAGATATATTTATCAAAATTACACAAAAATGTCTTGAAATACTAAAGAGTAAATTTATTCAATAAAATTGCCATTAGCTTCAACCCCTGCCTCCAGACGACCTCAGAACCTCTTTCGTCTCTTCTAGATGGTCTTCTTATTTAAGTTGGTGAATGCTCCCATAATCCTTGCCTTCAGTTCATCTTTGGTGTTACAAGGAGTTTTGTTGATCTCTCACCCAACTGTGTACCCCTATAAAGGAGGTTGCAGTCTGGGGAGTTAGGTGGCCAGATGTAAGGGGTGACATAGTTGCAGAAATTGTTTGACGGTCATGACTTGGTTCTCCAGCGACCCAAGGCAGCACTGCCTTCTCAAGGCACTTGATGTAGGCCTCCATTGTTTGAGTCTGAGACCCTGTGGTAAGATGAATGGAAGCATAATTTCACCATCACTAATGATCACCCCAGACAACTTTGTAATCACCATGAGACTCATCAAACATTTTCCCAATCCACTACACTGTTTTCAGATTAACACCTAAGCACTTTGAAATGTTTATATTAGAGCTACAGCATGTCGTTTCCAGATTTTTGGCAGAGTGAATTGTGTCATGGATGCGCGTCATGGTGCAGTGGATATTGGCACGGAACGAGAAATCGGGAAGCCGAGTTCGAATTCCAGTCGTATTCCTTGCATTCACTTACGCGCAAATACCCTTGGGAAAGGTATTAATCTGTCTCTTCCCTCCAGTTATGGGTTAAATAATAGGACAGATTGGGTTCTGTAGCCTTGGTCAGCAACCAGTCTACCGCAGAAAGCAATGGCAACCTACTGCGGGATAATCTTTTGCCCAGTCAGTCATGTCTCTTTCGAGACATGATCGCCCAAGTGTGTATCACATATGGCACTTGACTGACTGACAGTGAATTGTGTTATAGTGCTCTTTTTCTTCCAGCTTGTGCCCAGCTAACACTTTTATACTGTGCAGGTGACAAAAACAAATGACATGCATGCACAAAATTAAATATATAGAATGGCGACAATTTACCTATCGCACCCCGTACATGTGCTTGTAAGCAGAATTACCCCAAAAGAAATTAAGCATTTAGCAAAATAGTTATGTATCCCATGATAATTTCTTTTACTTTTACTAACCCACATCATCGAATGTACTTAAAAATTTGACTTTTTGTTTTTAATTTTATCAAGCTAAGAATTGCAAATTTTACTTTGGTTTTTAGAAATTCATTATCTATTCATATGAAAACTTGCCTGTTTTCACCTTTCTTGAAGAGTCACATGCATTTAATCAAAACGAAAATCTTTCAATTGATGAGAGTTGCAAACATTGCAAAAAAATCTGTTCATCTTCCTGCAATTGCATTATTTTAATACACCTTTTAGCTAATAATCCATTTTTCAGCTTGAAGTCATTTGCATTTGAACTAACTGCAAATTCAGTAGACAACCTAATATCCACTAGGACTATAAAAAATAAACAACAAATCAGAACAACAAAATAAGAAAAAAGTGCGAGAAGCCATGAAGGTTTTGTTTAAAGTGTAGATTTATTATTATTAATATTACTTGCTTTTTATAAATCTACACTTTAAACAAAAAGTTCACAGCTTCTCGCACTGTTTTCTTCTATACCAATTTCTCTCATTAGACCAATCCCTATTTCTGTTTTCAATATATATATATATAATGTGTGTGCATTTAGGCAACAAATTCTCTTTTAGGCATGTCAGATTAAATAAATTGCAAGCATTATGTTTGCTTAGTTTTAATAAAATCCATTCGTACTCACAGAAAATCTTTCATGCATTATAATCAAAAGATGTAAGAAATGTGCTGTAACTTTTACCGTTGATTTTATTATTCATTTCTCAATGTTCCCAAGTACTTTCAATCTCCTTCCAAGGTCGTTTTCAGGGTTGTAAGTTGTTGTAACAAAAATAACTGCAAAACTGTGTTGCTAAAAATTACTGTAAATTTTTCTTTTTGCATGCATGACCATGACATTACAACATAAAAAAATTCCATAGTGGATAATTTTCATGTTCTAATGAACACTAAGCATAACTGTCAACCGTTACATTTGAAGCAAAAAGAAAAATTTGCAACTTTATATATTATGACTGGAGTAAAGTTGTAAAATGTTTAAATAACTACATTTTTCAGTAACTTTTTTTTATATATACTCATATGTTAACAAAGAGATTAAATATTGGAATTGCAGTCTAAAGATTTATGCTACAGATTTTTCACAGGGGTACATTTTAATTTTTTTTGAGGAGAGAAAATTTAGCAATGACAAAGAAATGCTATATGATTATTTTTATATTTTTTGTACAAATGATTTCCTGTTTACATATCAATCCACAAATTGTAATCATTAAAATTAATAAACTTGAAAGTAAGTAAACATGCAAATGACTGGAGTAATTATCAATAAATAAAACCCATTAGTGTGGCTTCATGTAATTAAATATTAACTTATTTAACAAATTATGGTTTCCAGAAATTATATATTTCACTGCTACAAATTCTTAATCAACCAGCCAAGGCAGAACCAAAATTAAATGGTTTCTATCTGACATTATGTTTATGGTGTTTTTTCAGGGTTTAATTGGGAAACTTGCAACAAGGGAATTTGGGTGCCTCATGAGCTTTCGTTTGAGAACTGAAAATAATGGCCCACCATCTGAAAAAATGCCAACCTTTCATTTTTTTTTTTTTTTCATTGCGTTGTTACAGGTGATGAAAAATGGGTTTTGCATGTCAATGAAAAATGAAAAAAACAGTGATTATCATAAAATGAAAATCAGCACAAACACTAAAACCTGTAATTCATCCATTACTTTGTGTCAAGTGAAATATGAAATGTGTGTCTATTATGTGAGCTGTTGTAACATAGAACAGCCATCGCTGTAGATGTTTATTGCCAGCAATCTGATTGGCTGAACAAAGCATTATATTGAAAGTATTTTGCATTGTGAAACAGAAAAGAGGCTATTCTTCATTATGACATTTCAAGTGTAAGCTCAGCCAAACACAAGATAAAATAAAATCCTTAGGTTGTAAGGTTATTCCACATACTCCATCAGTCAGTTAAGTGCCATACATGATATACGCTTGGGTGATCATGTGGCTTTTAATTCATGACTGATTAGGCAGAAGATTTTCCCACAGTAATTGGAGTAGATAGACTAAACTATCGCCCGGTTCACACTCCACCCACATCTATTGAACAGGTGAAGAGGCTCAACCCTTGTTTCCTGTTTAGGATGCGGTTTCCGGTTTTCTCTTTTCCAATCTTTTCACTCTTTTCCTTTTTTATTTTTTTCAATTGGAGTAGATAGACTAAACTATCGCCCAGTTCACACTCCACCCACATCTATTGAACAGGTGAAGAGGCTCATCCCTTGTTTCCTGTTTTGGATGCGGTTTCCGGTTTTCTCTTTTCCAATCTTTTCACTCTTTTCCTTTTTTATTTTTATTTTTTTTTCAATTGGAGTAGATAGACTAAACTATCGCCCGGTTCACACTCCACCCACATCTATTGAACAGGTGAAGAGGCTCATCCCTTGTTTCCTGTTTAGGATGTGGTTTCCGGCTTTCTCTTTTCCATTCTTTTTACCCTTACGTAGCCCCCTGCGCATCAGTGGCGTTACCGCCTTGCTTGGGGTGATATGATTAAAAAAAAAAAAAAGTAGGTTGCCAACCAAGGCTATAGAATCTAATCTGTCCTGCTATTCAACCCATAGCTAAAAGGAAAAAAATTGAATTCATACCTTTCCCAATGGAATTTGTGCATAAGTGAATACAACGAATTCAACTGAAATTTGAACTTGGCTCTCTGATTTCTCATTCCGAGCTGATATTCATTGCACCACAACACACATCCTCCATACTCACAAAACAGTTAAATATCCATAAGATATTTAACTGTTTTAATCACTATAATATTTCGCATTTCGTAAGTGTTTGAATATTCAGAAACAAAGAAGTTGAAAATGGCTAGTCGAACATTTTTGGGGAAAAACTTAAGGTTTCTTAAAACATCGTGTCAAAAATTTATCTTCTGATTGAACTGATATCATCGATAACTAAGGTGATTATATATTTGATAAATAATATTTTTATTTATTTTTATATCCATTCTGGTAAAATAATTACTTTTTGAAATCCTGGATATTTCAATAAATTTCATTTGCATTTGTTTTTATATCCATTTCTGATAAATTGTAATTACTTTCTGAACACCTTAATTTACAAGGGAAAATATATTCCTTAGATTGTGTTTATAAATAAAATGATACACTGGGTGTCATTATCAGCATGGAAAAGGCAAACAGAAACCTGACTGAAGCTATTTGTTTTGACTTTGTCCTAATATCCTTTGAAAAAGCATGAATCCTTTGCTCCCTGCATTTTATCCTGTTGCAAGATATATTGACAAAACAATGATGGTTAACTGAACAAAGTGACAAAACACGCACCCATGACAACTTTACTAACCAAGAAACTGGAAGGTGAATGATATCAACCCTTGACTAAGACCAATCATTTTATATCATAAATACTTTCTAGCTCAAAAGCATATAATAATATATGATAATAAAATTTTATCCTTAAAATTAAAAGAGAAAAATAGCAAGGACCCTGACATAACATGAAGTATAAAAAAAAGCTAAACCTTACAATGGTGGTAATGTCTGCAGATTGTGCCAGAAGAAGAAGAAGTTGGCCATAATATTGTTTCCAGAACAAAAAAAAACATTAGTGAATAAAAGATCCAAAGTGATGTCCAGATGTAATCACACCAAAAAATATATCTAAGGATCATAAAAATGGATGAAAGTGTTAAGATCCTTAAAAAACTTCTTCCTAATTTTGAAAATTTAAGTTATTTTAAACTTCCAGTTGTGTGTTCATAAAAATCCCTGTTGTACATTTGAAAACATTGGAAAATCATTTATTATAAATTGCCGGAAGATACTGAAAGGTTGAAACCAAGGTTGTGTAAATAACTAACTTCCAAATAAAAAATATTTATAAGTTCTACATTATATATGTATTGAGCACTTTTAATTATTGTTTAAAGGACATTAATTCCTTATTCATTCCTTTATTACAAAATAATGTAATGCACCAAACGATGGTAAAAGCATCAGATAATGAGGAAAAAATGTATATTGAAGTAACAGAAGAACCCTGAAAAAAAACTACACTCACAAAACATCCTTCACAAATAGTAAATACTTGAACAACACAATGCTTTCAAAGTATACCTTGGAAATTAAAAGCAAAACCCAAATCACACCAAAAATATCATGGAAAATACATAAAAGAACAGCCTACAACACCCAATCCAAAAATTGCAGACTTTGTTTCGAGAAAAAAATAGTTATTATTACCTTCCCAGATCAAAATAAACTACTAAATAAATGATCTGAACTCATCTCAAAATGCAGACGTGAAAACAAATTTTTGCTACATTACTTAAAAATTGAAAACTGAAAAGAATAAATAAATAATAATAAAGAATAATTTAATCCAAGCAAATAATAAACAAATTAGCAAACCACTGATGCCATAACAACCATTAGAATAGATAAAATAAAAATAGAAATAAATAACAAATCCAAATAAATAAACATAAAAAACCGAAAATAATCTAATCTAAATCTAAACTTATTTATAAATGGAACTTTGTCTGTCTGTGTGTGTGTCCGTTACCTATTGACTCCAAAATTGCTGAACTGATTTTCCTGAAAATTTACACAGTTGTACAATAAGCATCTGCGAGTGTTCTTAGCTAAGTTTTGTGTCGAGGTACCCCCGATAAATATCGATAATCAAAAAAATCGGGTTATAGAAGGAGTGGTCTGATTTTAATCAAAGTTGATACACTCATAGACAAAGACATAAGAAACGATATTCAGAAGTTTCAAGGTTGCAGTTCTTACAATAGTGCAGAAAATTCATAATATATATATATATATATATATATATATATATATAAAAGGCAAGATGTTTGTGTGTGTGTCTGTTTATCTGCCTGTATGTCTATTTTTTTCAGCCCTTTTATTTTAGTTTTTGCTTTGGGTTTGGCTCTAAGTAGGTATAATTGTAGTTCTTAGTCTCAGCCATGATACCATTTACTCGGAGGACTTATTTAGCCTTCAAAATTCAGTTTACGACGAAAAAAACTTATTCGATATCAATACCAGGAAATCAAAATTTGACTTCCATCCATTCATTTTTCTTTCAGTCTATGGTTTCACTTTAACTGGAAACAGCTATTGCTTTTTAGTCTTTCGTGCCGATGTCCAAAGAGTCTGAGCTCCAGGACCGTGGATTAGTTTTAAAGCTTTCATTACACCCGAGCAACGCCGGGCTATACTGCTAGTAAATATATAAAAATAAAAAAAATTAAAATAAATTTATCCAAATAAATAAATAAACAAACCACTCATGCAAAAATAACTTTTAGAAGGATTACCCACAATGCATCACTGACCCATATATATAAATATCAGAGGAAAACCCAATACATGTAGCTTAATTATTGCGCTTAGCATGAAACAGTCTATCACTTCTGAGTGTTGACTTCAATGTTCATTTTTATATTTATATATATATATATATATTAATAAATATACATGTTATCCTATATCAATATCACAATTGTCAGTTTCTTGCACTAGGGCTTAAAATTTGTATGCGTATATACTTGTCTATTTGTTCATATGTGGATGTATATAGATTTGAATATATGTACATCCACATCTTTTACCCGTTTAATATCTAAATAACTTTATAATAATCTAAATCTAATGCTTTGTTAAACTTAGAATTTAAAATTCGCAATAAGTAAAGTGAATCTAACAGTCAATTAATAATGCTGATCTCTATTTTAATCAAATATTAATATTAATGCCCCAATAAATTGTTTTTAGAGTCTGTTCTCATATTCTTCAAATTAAAAATTAATTTATTTTGTTTGGTTCACTCTGTGTATGCCTCTCTGAGGTTTGGCTTCTCTTGAACCTTTTAAAGTTCTTCAACTTGAAATAAACCTCATCACTTGATAAGGCACAGGTAGTGTCGAAACAAAATGGTTACTTTTGTAGTGATATTATAACATATTTATGTTATACATTCTAAATATATGTATATATATATATAATTTGCTATATTTATTAGGTAAGAATGTTCAATATCAGAGATAGAGTATATACAAGTATAGACAGTGTTGTGAAAACTGCATTATAATATATATATATAACCACTCATGATTCTTCTCATACACAATTTAAAAATGTGTCTTTAGTTTAAATACTCTTGACTCAGGCATTATTTTTGTATCAGTCAGTTAAGTGCCATATGTGATAGATGCTTGGGTGATCATGTCTCAAAAGAGACATGACTGACTGAGCAGAAGATTATTTCATAGTAGGTTGCCATTATTTTCTGTGGTAGACTGGTCTCTAGCCAAGGCTATAGAACCCAATCTGTCCTGTTATTTAACCCATAACTAAAGGGAAGAGACAGATTAATACCTTTCCCAAGGGTATTTGCACGTTTGTGAATGCAATGAATTCAACTGGAATTTGAACTTGGCTGCCTGATTTCTCGTTCTGAGCCAATATCCACTGCACCACAACGCTCATCCTATTTTTGTATACATACATTTAAACAGACATTTATACACACATTTAAATTAAACATCTACTGCTTATATTACACATGGCACACACACACACATATAAACAGGCATAGATTTCCTATGTTTCAAAATGATCATCTGTTGCATTATTACAGGTCACACAGATCTGACTAATGAAATCAAACCTTAATTCTTCATACTGTCTCTTTGTTGTTTTTTTTAATTCAAAAGTTAATTTTTAAATCATTGTTTTATTAACAAATCTCTGAAGTAACTTAATAAAGTGAAACGTTAGATTAAAGACACTTTTCTTTCTTGTTTTTTACTTATTCGATTCATATCTCTATCTATCTATCTATCTATCTATATATATATATATATATATATCTATCTATCTATCTATATATATATATATATATATATTAATTTTTAGATTGTTGCCTTAACAAATCTTTGAAGAAACTTAAAGTGAAACATGTTAGATTAAAGACACTTTTCCTTCTTGTTTTTTACTTATTCGATTCATATCTCTATCTATCTATCTATCTATCTATCTATCTATCTATATATATATATATATATATATATATATATATATTAATTTTTAGATTGTTGCCTTAACAAATCTTTGAAGAAACTTAAAGTGAAACATGTTAGATTAAAAACACTTTTTCCTACTTGTTCTTTACTTATTCTATTCATCTTGTCGGATTTCAATCCATATATTCAACACACACACACACACACACACACACACATCTATTCTGTTTCATGCTTAAACACAATCCGATCATAAAGATTGCATTTAAGAATGAAACAGACTGTCACCACTGGGTGTTGACCTCAATGTTTTCTTTTATATTTACATACTCTCTGTCACTGATATTGAGCACCTTAACCCATAAATATAGCATACCTTAAAACTATACTGTTATTTTATATATATATGTGTGTGTGTGTGTGTGCGCGCGCATACACACACACTTTTTTATGAATGCGAAACATGGTCCCCATAAAAGTAGTGTAAGATTTTGTAGGGAGCATTTTGTGCCTGTTGAAATCCTCACAGTTTTTAGTATTGTTGAAATTATTGCTAACATTTTTTTGTTGAAATTTACAAACTCTTATGTTTTGTTCAATTTCGCAAATCAATCAAAGAAATTTGAATCAGCTGATTTGTTTGGAAAAAATACTTTGACAAAAATCTTACTTTGTAGTTTAATAATTTCTTTAATTTAATTTTATAGCACTTCATGGTAAACAATATTTTTTAAGAAAATTTCTTTCTTTCTTTTTTAACAGTGAAGAATAAATTCTTAGGATTTCTTACTCTTGAGCATGCAACATAAAACTGGCCGCAAACATTTCTGGAGCCTGATTCCAACTTTTTGTTGAATAGTTTGGCCTCATGATTTGTTTATAGTTCTCACAAACAGTCTGAACTGGAAACTTGATTCTTGTATATATATATATATAAAAGCTTAACAAAAAGATATGCCAGAAACAAAATTGCATTTTTATTAAGTATTTCTTATTTTAATCATTAAATAAATTTTTTTTTAAATAGTGGAAGTAGTTTGCATGTTAAATAATAAAACCCTTAATTCAAAATAATTAATTAATGAAAATTTATCGTACTATGCGACACACACGAGTAAAATCGACAGCACTTTGTACCCCCTTACCTATTTGCACTTCTCCCCAAAATTTGGTTTCAGTCGGTCAATGTATGGCTATTTTCGAGGATGTGATGGACAGTTAGATGGACTAACAGAAGTCAAAGAATTTTATATATAGATGTCACTGACTAAATGCAATATTAGTCTTTTTGACTGGGGATCACTGAATGAGATTAAGTTGAAAAAACAAGTCTTGTCTGGTGTCAGATTTGCTGAAGTGTCTCTAATACAAACTCAAGTAAAGAGAGATGTCTAAAAATATGAAAATATCAAACTGGAAGATTCTTTTTTTGTATATGAGATTTATTCCAGTGTATGTCTCTCTAAATATATACATGACTGCAAAATTAACTTATGACGTAGATATTATTACAACTCCATACCAAACTTGTCACAAGGCTTTGCAAGTTGTGTAAAACAGCATGTGAGAGTGCATGGCCGGTCCTAAACAAGTTCATTAGGTACTCTTAGCACATGCAGGGTGTGTCATAAAGTGTGCAAGTTGTTAGCTGGTTTGAAAAGCCAGATACAATCATGAAATCATAATAAAATCAAGACATTAATTAGTCACACAATAAAGTTACATAAACCTAAATGCTGACAGCCATCAACATTTCATATATATATATATATATATATATATATATATCTGTCTGTGGATGACTATTTACACTCTCACACCCTGATTGAGCACTCTGGAAGAATGTTAGACTTTGAAAAACAGTAGCTACTCTGGCATCTACACATCATTCATTCAGCAATGAATTAGAACACTCTCAGCTATTGGGTGTGAATAATGATAATATACATGCTAAAAAATCTGCCTCCTTCTACCGAGTGCCCGTAGCTCAGAGGTAGAATTGCTAACTGACGCCAATTTGGTCGGGTTTCAATCCTGGGTAAAAGGCAATCAGCTGTCTAACCATACTGATGAGCTGTGAAAGAGCAAAACAGATCTGTCTGTGGATGACTATATATATATATTAGTCATCCACATAGAAGCCTGTTTCGCTGTATCACAGCTTATCAGTTTGGCTAGATACATCTACTTGCTTCTGGCCAGGATCGAAATTTGACCGATTTGGTGTTAGTCAGAGTCGCTACTCCCTAAGCCATAGGCACATGGAATCAGAGAAGGGAAATTTTAAAGTGTTGTATATAAGCAGTGTATACACATGCCAGTCACCGAAAGAACTCAATTCATTTCTGAAGAGTATTGCTTATATAGCAGAAGTGGAAACTGTTTTTAAAAATTTTCTTCTCTAGAGAGCGCAATCATAATGAGAGCATAATATATTAGTCATCCATATATAGTTCTAAATTTGCTATATTCAATATCAGAGATAGAAAATTTTTTAAGCACTGCTAAGATGTTTTACAAGGCCGAAAGTATAGGGTACCCAGTGAGGATCGAACTCACTACTCAACTGTAACAGGTTCTAGTGAGATAAGCTTGCTAACCATTACACCATGCCGACATGCCCATCAGTATCAGAGATAATTTATAGATGCTAGTTTTAACCCATGAAAATTTTATGGTTTTCCTATTTTAATAGACTGGTGAATCTTAATTCTTAAGTTAATGATTGAGTAAGCTCATCACAAGATCTATGACAATAAAATATCCATATTGCATTGTTAAATATTTGAGCTTAACAACTTTAACAAAATATTGTAATAATAATCATAAATATTTTATTTTAAGGTATTTTATTTTAATTCTAAGAAGTGAGTACAAATAAAAGATTTGAAATTGACACTTTTTTTCATTTTACAGAAACTGCTGTAAAAAACACTATCTTCCCGTTTATTTTCTTACTGGAACCAAGTAGAATCTTTTCCCCTCTTTCCACACAATCAAAACAGAATAGTCCATTATTTATGAGATATTGGCAGCTAACAAACAAGGAGGGACAAGCACAATTATAACAGGTTAGAATATACAAAGGGATCAACTCTGAATGGTGACTTTCACCCCTCAACTTGATCTTCTGACCAAGTACCACTACTTTAGCAGAATAAACAAAATCTGTAAAGAAATAATAAATAAATAATGTGGAGGTCATGGGCTTAAATAATTCTAAATAAAAGAAATGGGTAAAGGTCAATTTTGTCTTAGCCTCACTTTCCTTAATCCCCACTGACCTATACATAGAGCCTGCTAAAGAAGTAGTGGCACTTAGTCTGAAGATCTCATTGAAATATGAAAGACAGTCACCAGGCAGTGTTGATTTCTATGCCTACACACACACAGTCTCTGTCTGTCTGTCTGTCTGTCTGTCTGTCTCTCTCTCTCTCTCTCTCTCTCTATATATATATGTATGTATTGGGTTGTCCAGAAAGTCCATCCTGATTTTTAATGGAAATTAAAACACAAGACAAAATTATGCCATTAAATATTTATTCAACTAAGCATGAACAATTTTCTTGCACAACCTTTCTCTATTTTTCCTCCAACTTAAAGATTCCATTTTCACAGAATTTTGGTGTTTTTTTTTGTTTTTTTTGTTTTTTTTGCAAAGAATTAAAATTTCTACCATTGAGATTATTTTGCAAGGACCTGAATAAATGAAAATCTGAAGGAGCAATGTCTGGTGAATATGGTGGATGGAGTAACACATCCCAACCAAGCTGCAACAATTTTTACTGGATTGCCAAATAAAAGTGAGGTTCAGCATTATCCTGATAGAAAATAACCTTTTCTATTCACCAATTCTGAGCATTTTTTTTCAATTTCTGACTTTAATTCATCCAGTTGAGAGCAGTACTTTTCAGAATCAATTGACTGGTTACTTGGCAAAATCATTCCTTTCCACTTGCACCAGACACACAGAATGACTTTCTTAGGATGAAGACCTGCTTTTGGGCTGGCTAAAGTTGGCTCATGTTGCTTACCCAGGATCTTTTTGCTGAACATAATTGTAAATTATCCATTTCTAATCACCAGTCACAATTTGCTTAAAAAAGGGTTCATTTTCATTGCCTTTATACAATAAATCACAGATAGAAATATGATTCAAAAGATTCTTTTCACTCAGATCATGTGGTAATCAAACATATAGCAATTTGGGTACCCAAGCTTCAGATGTTGAATTTTGATAAATTTAGTATTTCTGCCAGTTTCTGCATTGTGTTATGCAGGTCATTCTCAATCAATGTCTTGATTTGGTCATCATCTGTAGTGAAAGTCGTCTGCCTGAGCATATTTCATTAATAAAGCATCAACTCTAAACGTAGCAAACCACTTCCCTGCAGTTCTGTCAGCTGAAGTACATTCTCTGTACACAGCACATATCTTTTTTGTTGCTTGTGGAGCATTTTTGCCTTTTATGGTAATAAAAAAAAAGCATCAAGTGTATAAAATGCATCTTATAATCTTTCATTTTCATAGGGATGTGAAACTGACACAAACTGTAATTTTAAACTTTCTATCTCAAGAGATAGTTTAAAGTGAACTCTAATTGGAAATGTAAGCATACATCTGTCAATAAATTTGACATGTTCTAACATGTTGCAAAATGAATGATTAAAAATCGGCATGAACTTTCCAGACAACGGAATATTTGTCTGGAAAGTGAAGTTTTTTCTTTTATTGTATTTTTTCATACTCAAGATTTCTTTATGACATCAGCAAATTCATAAATTATTCTGTAGGACACACTACCACCAACTGCAAAAAAATGTAAAAATAATTAAAACTCTTATCATAAAACACAAAAAAACAAAATCAAACTTAACAACATCAGTGGCTTAATGATTTAAACCACCAGGATGAGCTCATTGAAGAATTCTTCTGTGCATTCTAGTGGGTCATGATCATCTTGACTGGAGACATTCTGGAAAGGCAAAAAGATTACAGACAGAAAGAATAAATGATAAAGTAAAAACTGCTTACAATTTAATACCAAAGGCTGTCAAAGTTTACAATCACTCTTGGTTGATTTTCCACTAAGGTCTTGAGATGTTGAGAAAGTGAACAGCAGGGTTAGGTGGTATGTTTGTGCGTTGAAGATTCTTCAGCTTGAGAAGAGTGGAATAGAAAGACCGTTCTCTTTAGGTGCAATGAACTAAGCAAACTAATGAACTCAGGCGTTAATGAACTAAACAACTGCAGTTTCTTATTTATATAGACATTTGTCTGGGCAACAACATTGATGAATCTTCTCTTCTCACAGAGCCCTTCCTGTTAGGCAATTTCATGGCTATGTTAAAAAGTACCTTTCACCAGACATGACCCCTCCAAAAGTAACTTTTACCAGCTTCTGGGCTTAGACATCGGTAAGAACCAATGAAATTTGGTCAAGTAGCCCATTAAATAAACACCTCTCAGACTTGGCCAGGTTTTGCAAAATTTTGATAAACACATTAATCTTACCACCACAGCTTTCTTGGAGATGAGAGGTAGTATACAGAAAATTCAGTTGTACTGAATTTACTAAATTTTCATTCAGTCAGTAAATTGCCATACATGATACATGTTTAGGCGATCATGTCTCTTTTGAGACACGAATTTACTAAATCTTCATTCAGTCAGTTAATTGCCATACATGATGTATGTTTGGGCGATCATGTCTCGTTTGAAACACGAATTTACTAAATTTTCATTCAGTCAATTGCCATACATGATACATGTTTGGGCGATCATGTCTCTTTTGAGACACGAATTTACTAAATCTTCATTCAGTCAGTTAATTGCCATACATGATACATGTTTGGGCGATCATGTCTCGTTTGAAACACGAATTTACTAAATTTTCATTCAGTCAGTTAATTGCTAGATATGATACATGCTTTGGTGATCATGTCTCTTTTGAGACATGAATTTACTAAATCATCTTTCAGTCAGTTAATTTGCCATACATAATATAAGCTTGTGCAATCATGTCTCTTTTGAAACATGACTGACTAGGCTGAAGATTTTCCCACAGTAGGTTGCCATTACTTTTCTACGATAGACCAGTTACCAACCAAGGCTATAAAACCCAATCTGTCCTGCTATTCAACCCATAGCTGTTGAGTATTTGTGCCACTGGAATTCAATCTCAGCTGTCCGATTTCTTCCAAGTCGTTATCCATTACACCACAATACACATCCTCTTACTAAGTTTATTTTGGGTTCAAATTCTACTATTTATTTATTCTCCTAAGCATTTTATATTCTCAAATTCTACTATTTATTTATTCTCCTAAGCATTTATATTCTCAAATTCTACTATTTTATATATTCTCCTAAGCATTTATATTCTCAAATTCTACTATTTATTTATTCTCCTAAGCATTTATATTCTCAAATTCTACTATTTATTTATTCTCCTAAGCATTTTATATTCTCAAATTCTACTATTTATTTATTCTCCTAAGCATTTTATATTCTCAAATTCTACTATTTATTTATTCTCCTAAGCATTTATATTCTCAAATTCTACTATTTATTTATTCTCCTAAGCATTTATATTCTCAAATTCTACTATTTATTTATTATTATATTCTCCTTAAGCATTTTATATTCTCAAATTCTACTATTTATTTATTCTCCTAAGCATTTATATTCTCAAATTCTACTATTTATTTATTCTCCTAAGCATTTATATTCTCAAATTCTACTATTTATTTATTCTCCTAAGCATTTATATTCTCAAATTCTACTATTTATTTATTCTCCTAAGCATTTATATTCTCAAATTCTACTATTTATTTATTCTCCTAAGCATTTCATAGGTTCTGACTAATATTTTAAACCAAATGTATTGGGAGAAGGTTCCAATCCAGTCAACCAATCTTCCACACCTTTTCCACCTAATATTTTTATTCTTTCACTTAAAATTCGTATCTCTCTCAATACCTCAAGTATTCAACAATATTTCATGAATTATTATAACCTCTGTCAGATTCATTACCCTGTTAGAGCAATCTATTCAAATGGCATCAGATGCAATTAAATATTGTATTTTAAAAATCTCAATATCTAGATGTCTTTCAATATTTATTCAGTTGAATTTCCCCATAATTTCATCAAGGGTTTTATGATGCACTTTTTGTGGGGCTCAGTTTCTTTAGCTTTTTCATTTTAATTATGAGGAAAGTACTTATTTTTATTTATTGGACGAGATACTGCAGAAAGTAATGGCAACCTACTGCTGGATAATCTTCTGCCCAGACAGTCATGTCACTTTCAAGACATGCTCCCCCTAGTGTGTATCATGGATGGCACTTAAATGACTGACTGGATATAATAGTTGGAAACATGATTAAGGCTACTACTGGGCATAAAGTGGGGGATCGGTTTTATATTGTTATGAAGTAATAAACTGATCCCCTACTTATCACTACTTAATAATATAATACATCTCATCCCCCTCTAGCTATGAATCAAATAACAGGACAGATTAGGTTCTATAACCTTGGTTGGCAACCAGTCTACTGCAGAAAGCAATGGCAACCTACTGCAGGATAATCTTCTACCCAGTCAGTCATGTCTCTTTCGAGACATGATTGCCCAAGCATGCATCATGTATGGCACTAAACTGACTGACTGTCATGAACTAAATAGATGTGTTGAGAGAAAATTAAAAAAACTGATGATTCCTTTTTCATTGCCTGTTTTCATCACCAGTATCAAGTTCTGTAGGATGTCCAGGTGAGATAATGGTTATCTGTTTGAAAAATAGAAACATCACATTCATATTGCATTAATGCTCTTGGCAAAAGTATGTACCTGTTTATATTCTGACCCCCAGTCATGAATTAAATAGCAGAGAAGACTGAGTTCTTGTTGAAAATAATATTAGCTCAAGCCCCAGGAAGCCACCCCCCTCCCCCAGGTAGTACTTCTCTTTCATTTTAACATTGTTTCATTTATGAAGCAAGGGTATCATAAATAGTATTTATTACCCACAACCCACCATTGTGTTGTTTAGTACCTGAGTCCATTTTACAACCCAGAGTCCTACCCAATCAAACCATGGGTCATTGAAAAATTCCCAATATACAAGTATTACATTGACACTTATGCTCATTTTCTATATTAAAAAAATATTTAATTTTTTTTTTTAATGTGGTTCTGGTTTACCATGATCTCATAACTTATTTGATATCAAATGGAAACAGCAAAGAATCATACTGAAATTTTGGATAATATTGAGTACATCAAAAGATGACCAGTGTACTTTTTCTGTTGTTGGTCCAAATTCTGAAATGAATATTGGTTCATATACTATGACTGTGAGATAGATCTTAACATCACATGGCTAAAATGACCTGACAGTTCAAAGGCATCTTGACATGTTCTCACTGAGATTGAAGTAAATTTTATTCATTAGTTGGTTGCTGTTGTTTGATCTGAAAAGCTTTCAGAATTTTTAATCCTTTTTTTTTTACTGCTGAATTGTCAACAAAAATCTGAAATTAGAAAGTGCACTGTTTATTAGTGTTATATGTTTACAGCACTTTACTCAGAGAGAAGATAAGTCAGTCTTCTGAGGAAGAAACATACTGCTGCCACATCTGGTCAGGTGCGTCTGCTATTCACCTCAGGGTTCTTGACAGAATCTGTAGAATCTGTAATGTGATAGATACCGACTTAGCAGCTCAGCTGCAGTCGCTATCTTACCGGCATGACTTTGCTTTTCTGTGCCTCTTCTATAAATACTGTCACGGCTTCTGCTCCAGTGAACTTCAATCACTGGTGCCTCCTACGCATGAATTTGCACAAGCTACTAGATTAGCAACTAAGCCCCACCCTTTTACAGTGAAACCGATAAAATGTAACCGCAATTTCTACTCTAACAGCTTCTTTTATCACACCTCCCGCCTGTGGAATTCCCTTCCATATACTTGCTTCCCTGACAGCTACAATCTCCAGGAATTTAAATGTAAGGTCAATAGACATCTCCTATCTCATTAACTCGCATCCATTCTCTCAAGCTCTTTTTTCATCTACTCCACCCCCATCCTCGGTATTCTCATCTGTCTATTACCCTCCTCCTGACATTTCCTATAACTAACCACTCATTCTCATCACTTTCCCCTATGTAACCCCCTGCACAACAGTGGCAGTAGAATGCCTGGCTTGGGGTGAGATGATTTAAAATATATATATATATAAAATATGAGGTTTTCTTTTTTGCTTTAGTGACAAAAACACAGTCTCTAAAAAGATATGAAAATTGTAATGCAAACATTTTTTGTGGAGAAGATTCAGAGTTTTGAATTTTTTGTGGTATAAATTTTTTTGCAGTGAGATTCATGCGAGATGTGTATTGTGAAGCAGTGGATATCATCTCAGAATTAGGAATCAGAGTGGTATTAATCTGTCACTTCTCCCTCCAGCTATGGGTTAAAAAGCAGGACAGATTGGGTTCTATAGGCCACCAGTCTACCACAGAAACTAATGGCAACCTACTGCAGAAAAATTTTCTACCCAGTCAGTCATGTCTCTTTTGAGACATGATCACCTAAGTGTGTATCACATATGGCACTTAACTGACTGAGGTTCACCCTGTGCAAGTCTTAGGGGTCACTCAAGGTAATGGCTTACATTAAGGGGCAGTTTATACAGACAGAAGAAGATAACAGCTAACCCTAGACTTGAACAGGTTAACATTGTAGTGATTGAGTAAACATCCTTTTGAAAGTCAGTTCCACAGGGCAATGGTTGCAGTAAAATAAATTAATATTTTCATTGTTGTGGTATAGGTTGAGGTTTAATATGTATGTTGCTATGATTAACTAACTGTAAAATTCATTTTATTTGCTCATCATCATTGTGTTTAGAAAAGCCATGATAAAGAAGTGTTTGAAATTTAAAATCCTAAAAATATAGATTTACTATTGTAGAAGAAGATAATTTTTTTGCTTGGTTGATAATGTTTTTTAATGGTTAACCATATCAGTTCATTTCAAACTTTGAACTGTTAACAACATAATCATTAGAGTAATGCTATCTCTTGACTTTCTACCTTCTTTCTTGAATACAACCACCAATTATCTGATTTAAAATACTCAAAACCTAACAAATTAACAAGTTTCAACCTAGCATCAAATGACTTATTCAACATTAGGGCAGCAGGGCAGCTATTCTCCGACACTTCTGTTCAATATATATATATATATAAATATTATGGACTCTCCCATCGATTTCGATGTATGAGGGTCTAACCTTAGTAAGACATCCACACAAAGATTTGTTTATAGTGGTGAAGGCATTGTGTAGTACCATCCACACTTTTTGAAACTGCTGATAACAATTGGTGCAGAAATCTGCCACAGATCGCATGAACAGCAGACCTCAATTATTTAACCCATAATTGGAGGGAACGGACGGAATAATACCTTTCCCAAGGGTACTAGTGCGCAAGTGAATGCAGTGTGCTCGACTGAAATTGGAATTCAGCTCACCGATTTCCCCCTCCAAGCCGACATCCACCGCACCACAACGCGCATCCGTGAACGCTAACAGCACCTGGTATTCCCAAGTGGTCACCCACCTAAGTACTGACCAGGCTCAACGTTGCTTAACTTCTGTGATCGAGCAGGAACCGGTTATCCAACGTGACATGACCGTTTTATATATATATATATATATATATATATATATATATATATATATATATATATATATATATATATATATATATATATATATATATATTAGAAGTAGTACAAACTAATGAGTTGACAGTCCACTGTTTGTAGTGGTTTGCTTTATTAAGAGTGCTCAATACTTAGGAGAGCATTATATATGGTAATATTCTTATTTTTTATAATAAAAACAGTTTATGGCAACACAAGAGCCATTGTGTTTTAGTACTATTATTAAAATACACCTTAAAGTGCTGAATCCAGGTGCGTCGTCAGTGTTGTTGCTCCCATGTCATTAGAATTTTCTGATCTCAATAAACAACAGACTTCTTTGATAGGCGACCCAACCAAATATGATCAGTATTCAGCTCGCACCCAGAAAAAAAACCTACTAGCTTTAGGACGTGCATTATATAAGTTCCCCAGAAAAGGTAATTAATCAAGGCTTCACTTGGGCTATTCGATGTTATAGATCGGGTATGCTTGGTTGTACTGGTATTCCTACATACAGCCAAGATGGGGTGTCTTTTTGAAGAGAAGAAAATAAACCAATATATATATATATATATATATATATATATATATATATATATATATATTAAGAAATAAAATAAAATAAACCGCTTTATCATATTGGCTCGTCTTATGACTTTCTTTTCTCTTCCTCCAATTTTTAACTTCTTTATTATGTCTTATTTGTTCGCTCTTTCTCTTTTATAACTTTCCTTCATTGAGCAGGGAAATATTTTTTTCTGTTAGGAATCATTATATATAGAAATTTAAAAGCAATACAATTTTTACCATATCCAGACAATTAAGGTGGTGGGGGGGGGGGGGTCAGGGGGTTTATCTCAATGAACCAATAGAAAGCCAGGTTATGATGGATAGGAGAAATTTGATTGTAAGTGTAAAAGGGGGTATAGAGACTTGAAATGACCTGAAACCTAGATGTTTTCTATGGTATCTTCAGGTGATTTACCATAACTGATTTTTCTGTTTTTTAAAACAAGAACAGGGATTTTTTTAGGAACATGCAACTGAAATTTTCAAACAACTAAAAATTTTCAAAATTAGGGAGAAGTTGTTCAAGGATTCTACAACATTTTAATCCATGTTTGTATGATCCTAGTATGTATTTGTAGGTATGATTACATCTGGACATAATTTTTGATCTTTCATTTAGTAATTTTTTATTCTGGAAACGGCATAATAACTAACTTTTCCTCCTGGCACAGTCTGTATACATTACCACCATTGTATGGTTTGGCTATTTTCACTATACTCCAAGTTATATCAGGATCATTTCTATTTTTCAATTTTAATTGCCACACGTGGTTAGTCACTTTCATCATTAAAGTATATAAACACAAGATCTAACTATCCAAAAAGCAGAATTAAACACATCCATAAAGGAATAGAATACAGACTATCAAAAAATTCATCAAACAAAGCAATCTTTGATGAAAAGAAAACAGATTGTGAAAATGGCCGTAAGAACAATTCAGAATACAAACCTCAGCCAAACAAACAGATGAAAAATAATAATAGAAATGAAAACATTATTTGGTTCAACCTACCGTTTAACTCAGAAATAAAATTCAAAATATAACAAATATTTTTTAAATTAATCAATAAACACTTCCCAAAAAACTCAGAATTAAACAAAATTTTCAATAGTAATTCAATCAAATTAAGTTATAGCTGTAGTAGTAATTTAGAAAATTGCATAAAAAAGCAAAACACCAGAAACTTAAATAACAACATGCAAAATAACATCATTAACAAGGGAGGTAACTCAAGGGACAAAAACAAATGTCCACTTAACAGATTTTGTAAAACATAAGGGTTTAATTACAAAGCAGAGGTACATGACATAGATGGACAAAAAAAACATATTTGGGGTCTACCAAAGACAGTTTTAAAATCAGATGGAATAATCATAAATCTACATTTAAACTGGAAAACCTCAAAAATTGTACCAAACTGTCTAGCCACGTGTGGAAATTAAAATGGAAAAGACACTAATATATATAGATGAGAATGTTGTAGAATCCATGAATAACTCCTCCCTAATTTTGAAAATTTTTAGTTGTTTCAAAATTCCAGTTATGTATTTGTAAAAATCCCTGTTCGTGTGTTTGAAAAATGGAAAAAATCAGTTATTATAAATCACCTGAAGATACAAAAAGGTCGAAACCTCGGTTGCAAAAATAACTCATTTCTAAATGAAAAATATTCAAAAGTTCTATGATATAATTGTATTGAACACTTTTTAATACAACCGTGTACTGGTCTAATTTAATTATGACCAAAAACTAACTAATTATATAATTTTTACAGTCTCCTTCATGCATAATGTTGGAATTTTTAATCTAATATTGTTTTCTTAATGTTATAAACATGATATTTAGTGTGTACATGTTTGATTATTTTCACTTTTTTATTAATATTATTACTATTTTTCTTATAATCATCATCATTATCATCCTGTACTCATAGATAATATTTCCATTATTTGCATTTGCTCACTTTCATTGATTGATTCGTTTTTTATGGCTTATCAACCTCATGTAGGTTATTTAGAGCCTGAAAATATTTTTAGATTGTAAGAATTTTTTGGAGATTCCTACGAGGAATGGACTCTTCCTCTTTCTATATATAATTACCTGCATGACAGTTAATGGCATTTAATCATACCTCTGTCCAGTTATCATTTCATATTGAATTTTTATATATTTTTGTATATCATAGATTGTATATAATAAAATTTTTATTGTCATTTGGGGTTTTTAGGTCCTCGGATTGTATGAGGTATTGCGGTGTATGAAGGTTTGATTGGTGAAAGATAAGTTCTCATGGTGAATGTGGAAATTGTAAAGTATGTCTGAGTCGTGAGTCAGATTAGCTAGGTATAGGATAGTTATTGAAGACCATCCCAAATTTGTGTTTCCCTCCCCAATTTGGCTTCATGCCACATCAATGTATTACATTGAAAATAAAGTTAATGGCAGTTAGTACAACAGCTAGTAGGCAGTTAAAGCCAGCTACTAGTCAGGCAATAAGCAGTGTGACTGTACCATTCGGACTTAATTATTTCTATTTACTTATTACTAACACTTCCTTTGTACATATGTTCTTGTTATACTAATATACTGTTTTGAACTTACCTTCTGTGTTCCGTGTCTTATTTCCAACCAAACCGGTCACTACACTTTACAGTGAAGTTTGTCACAACTCCACAACAAATTGGCAACAAAGATCCACAACAGGAAACAATAATGATTTTACTGAGACAAGTTTTATTAATTAACCAAATTAATAAACTAATTAATTAACCTATATCTGGGAGTGGAGGAGAAGAATTCGATTCATACCTTGCCTAATGATATTTGCACGTAACAAACCTGACTGAAATTTGAACTCAGATTTCAATTCTTTTCTTTATTTTTTTATTACTAGTACTATTTTTTTTTTATAATCATGTTGCCCCAAGCAAGGCATTTTACTGCCACTGTTGGAGGAATGTTATGAGAAAGAGTGTCAGGTTACAGGGGGTGTCAAGAAGAGGATAAAAGAAGAATGAGAATACTGATAAGAGTTGGGTGGATGGAGAAAGGAGCATGAGAGAGGGGATGCAAATTGGTGAGACAGAAGATGACCATTGATTTTACATTTGAATTCTTGAAGATTGTAGCTGTTGAGAAAGCAAGTAAGCGGAAGGGAGTTCCACAGGCGGGAAGTGCGAGAAAAGAAGCTGTTGGAGTAGAATTTGCATTTACAATTTATTGGTTTCACAGTAAAAGGGTGGGACCTATCTGCTAATCCTGTGGCTCGAGGAACTTCATATATAGGGGGTACCAATGAGCTAAGTTCATTGAAGCAGAAGCCGTGAAAGTATTTGTAGCAGAGACACAGGGAAGCCTCACTGCATCGGTGAGAAAGCACTACTATTACCAGTATTATTTTTCTTATTATTATTATTATCATCTAAGATTCTTCATTTTATATTCTAGCATATACATTCATATAAACACACTAATAAGACAAAGGGAAAAAGCGTTTTTAGTTATTCAACCCCCCCTTCTTAGTAGGCATTCTCTGATTGTGTCAAAAATAATATAGAGAAGAGGCAAGTAAGATTTTTTATCAGATGCAGTAGCAAGAGAGTTGATGTTTATAATTCTTTAGATATATATATATATATATACAAAAAACTGATAAAACACTAATTTGCATTTACTTCCTAAAGAATACAAATTTAGATTTCTTGAAATAACTTTGCCTAAATACAATAATACTCCAAATTTGACTATAAAATATTAAAAAAAATATATTTAAAAAAAAAACTCTGTAATATAAAAAAATATTCCATACCGAAAAAATCAAAATTCGAAAGAAAAAACACCCCACCCCTATCACGTCTAAGAAACCCCAAAGTGAAAACCTAGACACAGGATCAAAGAAAATACATGAATTAGGTCTACTAACAGCAGACATAAATCAATTAAACAATAGCCAACCATAAAAATGACCACTCAACACGAAGCCCTCTTAGAAATTCTAACCAGAAGATATACCCAACCATATATATATATATATATATATATCTTATTTGGCAAACCAGCTCTGACAAGTGAGAACATCATAACAGTGTCCTCACAAAACTTTGAAGTCAGCATGAGCCTGCTCAGTTAAAGTTTTTATGCATATAAATATACATATATATCTCGCTTCTGCAATTTCCAAATTACTCTTCAGTCATAAATTGAGTTCTCTAGGTTGCTGGCATGTGTATACAGTACATATAATGTGTTATAACACATTAAAATCTCCTCCTCTCTCAGTCATGTGCTGACAGCTTAGGAGTAGATACCAAATCGGTTGAGTTTCAATTCCAGCAGGAAGCAATCAGATGTCTAGCCACACTGATGAGCTATGATACAATGAAACAGGCTTGTAATGTGAATATATATATAAATTTAAATCCGAAAGGAAGAGGCTTATGGTTAAAACCCAAAGGATACTCTATTAATATTAATTATTGAAAAACTAAATATTAAAACTGAAACAGAGGGCTCAATGTAAATAAGATTATTTATTTACAGAGCCAATATGCATATTTTTACATATAAAAAAATTTTGAAATAGGATTGAATGATCATTTCTGTATGCAGACCTGCTTCATCACAATCCTAAGATAAAATGGAAAATTCAAAAATTCATTTTGGTAAGGGAAGGAAAAAGTGTAGCTAAATGAAAAAGGCAAGAAGAGGAGGAGGAAATAAAAAGAAGAAAGAAAAAGAAAAGAGGAAAGGAAAAACGTTATTTTGGATTCACAGGGGAAATTAAAGGAAGATTCGTTACTGTCAGTGAATTATAAAATTAAAAAACAAACAAGAAAGTGTAAGAGTGTTTTCCATTTTATCTAAGAATCACCGATGAAGCAGGTCTGCCCGCAGAAATAATCAATCAATCCATCCCATTCTGAATTTTTTATATGTAAAAAAAAAATATATATATATATATATATATATATATATATAATATTGTATATTTCTGCATGTAAGAAGTTTAAATTTTCTAAACCAGTCTTAAAAATTGGAGGTCATCTTATACTACAGTTCTTAAAAAGAACCCTTAAATTTTGTGTGTTGTTTGTTGAGAAGCTAACGTTGAAGAATTGTTGGTTCAATATCTCACAGCCCACAGACTATTCTCTGACAAACAGTATGGTTTCTGATTCACCAGGTCTACTGCTGATATGCTCACGACCATCACCGAATATATACACCAGGCTCTCAACAAGAACAACAAAGCCTGAACTGTTGCCCTAGATATTTCCAAAGTTTCCCTTATCTACATTAACAATCTCCCAGATGAAATAAGATCCCAAGTAGGCATATACATTGATGACTCTACAGTTTACTCTCGCACCGATCAAAAGTCTGCTGAGGCTGACAAAGCAAACTTCACTGCTGAGCTTGAAAAGGACCTCCGAAATGGCTTGTGAATTTTAATGCTTCCAAAATGAAGCTGCTATCTATTAACCATCACAGACAATCAATCACTCCTACCCCCACCCCATTAGCATAGATCAGGCTAGTCTTTCTAAAAGCAAAACACAGCGGCTCCTCAGGTTAACTCTCACAACAGACCTTAAGTGGAATGAATACATAGACTCCATAGCTAAATCCACTGCTAAGAAAGTCAGTTCTCTGTGTAGGGCCAGGAAGTTTTTTTCCACCTGAAACAATTTTACACATATATAAATCTACCTTCTGCCTGTGCATTGAATACTGCTGCCATATCTTGTGGGGTGCTCCTGCTATCCACCTAGTTGTCTTTGACAAGATCCAACAGAGAATCTGTAATGTGATAGATCCTGACTTGGCAGCTCGGATACAGTCACTTTCTCACTGGCGCAATGTGGCTTCCCTGTGTCTCTTCTACAAATACTTTCACGGCTTCTGCTTTGATGAACTTAGCTCACTGGTTATATGTATAAATTTATATATAAATTTACTTGAGCTACAAGATTAGCAACTAGGTCCCACCCTTTTACTGTGAAACCAATAAATTGTAAATGCAAATTCTACTCCATCAGCTTCTTTTCTCGCATTACTCGTCTGTGGTATTCCTTTCTATTTACTTGTTTTCCTGACAGCTATAATCTCCCAGAATTTAATTTAAATTTAAAGTCAATAGTCATCTCCTATCTCACTAATCTGCATCCTCTCTCTCATGCTCCTTTCCTCGTCCACTCCACTCTCATCAGTATTCGCATCCTTCTCTTACCCACTTCCTGACACCCCCCCCATAACCTGTCCCTCTTTCACATAACTTTCCTCCTATGCAACCCTCTGCAAAACAGTGGCAGTAAAATGCCTTGCTTAGGGCGATATGATTATAAAAAAAAAATTCTATACAATTAATTTCCAGAGAATGTAAATAAATCTAAAAGACATGCATATATAACTAATCAGTATTTCATTGACAGATTGATTCGTTTTCTACGGTTTATCAAGAGACAAATTATTATGTAAATATATAGTGGGGGATCAATTTTATATTACAAACAATTTATAAATTGATCCCTAATTTATGGCCACAGTCATTCTTCTCTTACCCACTTTCTGACACCCACTATAACCTGTCACTCTTTCTCATAACTTTCCTCCTATATAACCCCCTGCAAAACAGTGGCAGTAAAATGCCTTGCTTGGTGGTGGTGGGGGGTGTGATATGATTATAAAAACAATTCTATACTATTATAATGTGGGTATAAAGTGGGGGATCAATTCTGCATTACAATCAATATATAAATTGATCCCTCACTTTATAGCCACAGTTATCCTTCTCCATCCACTTCATTCGCATCAGTATTTTCATACATCTCTTACCCACTTCCTGACACCACTTATAATCTGTCACTCTTTCTCATAACTTTCCTCCTATGTAACCCCCTGCAAAACAGTGGCAGTAAAATGCCTTGCTTGGGGCGATATGATTATAAAAAAAAATTCTATACTATTATAATGTGGGTATAAAGTGGGGGGTCAATTCTACATTAGAATCAATATATATCTGACAAGTGAGAACATCATAACAGTGTCCTCACAAAACTTTGAAGTCAGCCTTCATAATAATCCATCAAACTGACTTTCTGTCGGTCAGTTAAGTGCCATATGTGATACATGCTTGGGTGATCATGTTTCTTCAAGACATAACTGCCTATAGAGAACATTTTTCCACAGTAGGTTGCCATTACTTTCTGCGATAGACTGGTTACCAACCAAGGCTATAGAACCTAATCTGTCCTGCTATTTAACCCATAGCTGGAGCAAGAAGAGATAGATTATTATCTTTCCCAAGAGTATTTATGTAGAAGTGAATGCAGGGAATTCAACTGAAATTTGAACTTGGCTCTCCGATTTCTCGTTGCGAGCCATTATACAATGCACTACAATCCACATCTTTTGTGTTCTGATGACTATGGTCCTGGACGTGATGGTAAACTACATCTGGCAGCAAGGCCTCTGATTGGGAGGTTGTGAGGAGTATGGAGCCACCTTTTAATTGCTGTAGTTCCCAGGTTCACCCTGACCCAGAGTGGTAGCACCTGTTAGACTCCCAGCTATGGGCAAAATAGTTAACCCCCAAACTGGGGTCAAAACACTATGAAAGTATAAAAATACACTTTTATAGAAATATATAGATGAAAATAGACTTTTATAGGAAAATATACATTTTTGAAGTAAAAATATTAACAATACATTTTTGAAGAGAAAATTGTTACCATAACACATTTTTGAAAAGAAATTATTCTCAGCAAAACATTTTTGAATACAAAACTAGAAGACATTTTCAGTTTTCTAAAATATAAAAGAATAAAAGCAAAAAAATTTCATTAGAATCTAACTAAATCAACCAAACATTAAAAAAATACCTTAAAATCCTACCTTTTTTGGCATTAAATAACCCACAGAGGTTCATATGCCGTTAAACAAAACTCAAACTCAAAACTCTAACTGATGATTATTAAAAAGAAAGGGTGGCTGAAACATGCCCAGTCTCACCAGAAAGGAATTCCTGCATAATTCTGATGCTTGCTCATTTGATCAGATTTAGGGAGATTGTGTCAGGCTGAGCATTTTTCAGCACCTCCCGTATTTCATTCCTATCTTCCTAGCCTGCCAGTATATAGAGTCAGTCAGTTCAGTGCCATATGTGAAACATGCTTAGGCGATCATGTCTCGAAAGAGACATGACTGACTGAGCAGAAGATTATCCTGCAGTAGGTTGCCATTGCTTTCTGCAGTAGACTAGTTGCCAGCCAATGCTATAAAACCCAGTCTGTCCTGTTATTTAACCCATAACTGGAAGGAAGAAACAGATTAATACCTTTCCCAAGGGTATTTGTGCATAAGTGAATGCAATGAATTCAACTGAAATTCGAACTCGGCTCCCCGATTCCGCGTTCCGAGCCGATATCCACTGCACCACACACACATCCAGTGTATATAGAGTAAGTCTGATTAATATCCTAAATTCCAACATTTTAGTTTTCAATCTTTGACAAATTATAATGAATGATAAATAAAATAGGTGTATTCTTGTAAAATTTTGAACCTGTTTCCATCGATTTTCATTGATAAAGGATTTTTCATTTTGACCATTGAAATATAACTAAAGTATTTGTTTAACAGACAATACCTCAAAAAAAAGTTGCATTTATTTTTTTAAGAATGAAGTCTCGACCTGATTTATGTAAGTAGATTAACTAATGGTAGTGTAATTTTTTTTTTTCAGTCTGTCTGCTCTGCTGTTTTTAAGAAAGAAAAACTAGAGTTCTTCCTTTTTTCTTTATTTTTCTATCTTCTGCACTATGACAAGAACAAGTTGTCTGAGGTTGAGCCTGAGTGTGTGGTGTTTTCATAATCTAAATAATACAAGCAGCTGGTTTTACAAGTTCCCAATCCTGAAAAAAAAAACTTCAGCCTCAAAATGAGCCATTTTGCCTTCCATTTCATTCATTCTTGTTTTGCTGTTTTTCATTTTGTATTGTTTGTTTTTGCTTTTACAAACTAAAACTATCATCAATTTGTCAACATTTTTCTTACTTTCTGCATTTGACATTATTTGACACTTCTTTAATGGAGCCAACTTACGACTGTCACACATTCCTCCTCAGCTATTACCTAATTATTTTTTTGAATTTAGCAATAATTCTCTGATTGCTGAGATTTTCACTTTGAATCATTTTGAATCATTTTGCATTCTTATTTGGACTTCATAAAAATCTATGAACATAATTGTGATAAAACATAGGGCAGCAAGAGCAATAATGTTTCATTTCTATCATCAGTGGCAAATTTTTTATACACACACACACACATCTATATATATATATATATATATATATACATATATATATATATATATATATATATATTATATTTCATATATATATATATATATATATTATAACTCAGTTGTTGAACTCGTAGGTTTATTTACCTTTTTCTTCATGCATTTACTTTTATAAAGAGTGCTCGATACAATTGTAGACCGTTATACTGTCATGATTGTTACAATGTTTTTAAAACATTGTAACAACCATTACAGTATATATATATATATATATAAAGGAAAACTCAACACATCATTTATAAATATAATTTGCTCTGGTTAACATCCATTGAGCTCTCTATATAGATATAACACTTAATATTTTATATTGAGTTATCTTGTTAGATTATCCTCACCGTTTACGAACTGGACAAAAATACCTATATATATATATATATATATATATATATATATATATATATATATATATATATATATATATATATATATTGTCCTACTTTGATGACATAATGTAGGACAGTATGTAAGTATATTTATTAATATATATATATATATCAAGCCTGACCATGAAGCCTGAGATCGAATTTCATCATAGTCAGTTTGTCAGGAAGGTGGCTTCTTGATATTATCGGTCTGCAGCACCTTTGGAAAGTGCCTGAAAACCATGCCATGGGTTGACCCAGGCCTTGTGAGTGAAATTGGGTAGACGGCTCCCTTTGAGAAGCCATTGATGGTTGGGCTAGCTCAAAATCACAAGTCATCGTGACTGACTGTTTGAGCATCCTGGCTTTGTTCAGATTGTTTTTCATGCTAGATAACAAGCCATCTCTAAGAAACTCTAAGGTCCTCTACTAGTTGCAGTAGAAACCACAGGTGGGCTCTGTGGGTGTTGAACAAACACTAGCGTGCCTGAGCAGGTGTCTACAATAGGCATTATCTAGTTGCCCTGGTAGACGGGTATCCTCGAATACAACTGGCCAGCCATTATATATATATATAAAGCCTTTGAGATCTGAAAAAGAATTCACTCAACCAGTAGTCGAAAGCAAGGAAAAATTTACTTGCCACTAAAGCATTTTACTCGACCAACTCTATTTTCTTAATAGTCACCTTGCGTAAACATAGCGTAAATCACTGATGGAAAACAAAAAATGAAACGTTAATTAAAATTTTGAACATGTAAGAAAGGATTTAAAATTTTTTAAAAAATAATAACAACAAAATTTGATCTTTCCTCATAATAATAGCATAGAACTAAGAGGAAAGATCAAATTTTGTTGTTTTTTTTAATTTTTTAAATCCTTCCTAACATGTTTGAAATTTTAATTAAAATTTCTTTTTTTTGTTTTCCATCGGTGATTCACGCTATGTTTACACAAGGCAACTATTAAGAAAATGGAGTTGGTCGAGTAAAATGCTTTTGGGGCAAGTAAATTTTGCCTCGCTCTCGACCACCAGTCGAGTGATTTCTTTTTCAAATTTCAATTGCTGCATGTGAGTGGGTTGGTGTATATATCCAAAGTATTTCTCAATCCACTTCTTTAATTTCTGTCTGAATTTCTGGGATGAAGAGTTATCATTATTTCTGGGATGAAGAGTTATCATTATTTCTGGGATGAAGAGTTATCATTATTTCTGGGATGAAGAGTTATCATTATTTCTGGGATGAAGAGTTATCATTATTTCTGGGATGAAGAGTTATCATTTGCATAAATTACATGTCGACTATTGCCTTCATCTTACTGTTATCACAAAATTTTGGCCATTGGGCCTTTAGACCTTCATCAGTTAGATGTTGATTATTGTGATAAAAACAACAAACATAGGGATAATAGTCTGCTTTTAAATAGTGTAAATAATCACTTCTTAATATTTGAGCAAATGACTAAATATTGTAAATATGCTTTGGGAAAGTAATTCTTGTTCAGGCAAAGAACATTGCATTACTCTCCCCTCACTCTCATGCTTTCTCTTTCTCTGTGTATATATATATATATATATATATATATATATATATGGCTTCTAACAATATTGGCATAACAAAAACATGCCTCCTGAAATTTTCTCCACACATCATAGTGGTGGAGGGTCCCTAATGGTATGGGGTGCCTTTTCTTACAGAGGAACAATGGAGCTCAAGGTGGTGCAGGGTTGTCAAACAGCAGCTGGTTATGTTAGCGTGCTACAAAAAGCATCATTGATGATGGAGGGCCATCATTTGTGTGTGGATGGATGGTTATTCCAACAGAATAATGCTGCAATCCATGCTGCAAGATGGACCTTGACCTTTCTACAAGAAAATGGGGTCCATCTCTTGAGACATCCTGCATGCTCACCAGACTTGAACCCAATTAAAAATGTTTGAGGATGGATGACCAGAGATGTTTATCGAAATGGCAAACAATATTCAACAAAAAATGATCTTCATGAAGCCATCTTCAGAAGCTGGAGTAACATCCCCCACACCTTAATGGAAACGCTTATTTCTAGCATGCCCAAAAGAATTTTTAAAGTCATCAAAAGCAGTGGCGGTAGAACTCATTATTAAATTTGGTTGTTGAATGTTTTCATACACTTTTCATACACTTTTTGTACAATTTCGTAACATTTTTGTCTCTGGTCTTATAATTTTGATCATGTGTAAATCGCTTCATTTTATAAAAATGTAAATTTCTAAATAAAATGTTTGGAATATAGCTTTTTGTTTCCATAACCTTTTAGATTGTAGTATTGGTAACCTTAAGTGGGGGGAGTTTAAAATCTATCCGTAAAAAAAATATTTCTTTTTAAAGATTTTTAAGTGGTCTTAAAATTTTGATCAGGAGTGTATATATTAGTCATCTACATACAAGCCTGATTCGGTGTATCACAGCTCATCAGTGTGGCTAGACACCTCCACTTGCTTCTGGCCGGGATCAAAACTCGACCGATTTGGTGTCAGTCGGAGTCGCAACTCCCTAAGCCATTGGCGCATGGAATCAGAGAAGGGAAACTTTAACGTGTTGTATATAAGCAGTGTATACACACGCCAGTCACTGAAAGAACTTAATTCATTTCTGAAGAGTCACATGGATATAGCAGAAGTGGAAACTGTTTATAAAATTTTCTTCTCTAGATATATATATTTGTATATACATATATATAAAATAATATATATATATATAAAATAAAATAAATTTCTACATGAAATCCCTAAGAGAAATTTCATGCATCATTGGGTCTTTGGGATTTGCCTTCCTGCTTTTCCTTTAGGATTAAAGTTTTATATTTTAAAAAAAAAAAAAAAAATATATATATAGCCATAAATATAGCATACCTTAAAAAAACTATGGTGTGTGTGTGTGTGTGTGTTAAAAAGCCTTATTTTCGCTTTGTATATAACATGAATTAAACACTGATTATTGTCACAAGAACTTCCCATATGTACATACAGAGGCACTGAATAAACAGCATTAATTTGTACAAAGTCATTAATCATTTCACATGGAATGTGGGTCAAAAGCAGAACAAATGAATAATGAAAAAAATGACACAAAATAATTCAGTTAGCAGCCTTTTAAATGTCAGACTTACAACATACTTCATATATTTCTGAATGAAGCATTAAAAACCAAGACAATCACAATGTCTTTGTCTTTTATACCCTAGCAGATTTTCTGATACAAGTCAACATTTTTTGCAATAAAACTGATACCAACAAATCAAAGCTGGGAAAATGTTCAGAATAGTCTTATATTTATATAAGCAGATCATGTGAATTTCAGTTTATAAAATCTATTTTATTTAGAAATATCTATTTGGGGGTTCAAGATTTTGTAATTCAAGGATATCTGCACTATTTAAATGCAAACTATTGTCCTCATCTTTGTTGTTGTTACCACAGCATTTCATCTATAGTGCCCTCCTGTTTTCATTAGATCCTTATCAATCTGTGTAACCTACAGGGGATTTAAAACTGAACCCTTTATTTAATATACAGGGACAGATTGTTCTCCTTCCACTGACTAAGATATCTAAGGATATCTCAATTATTTCTTATTTTGTACTGCTCAGTTATTGCTCATCCTGTTTGTCCATTGAGTCCATGTACAGTGCCCTCTCTAGGGAAAGCAGTAACTGAGCAAAATTTAAAAATGAAATAAAAAAACAAGGCAAGAGATCCTTAAACATTGACAGTGCAATAAGAACAAGATATCTACACTGATTAAAGGATTTAGTTAAAAATTTTCTGCAGACACCTGATAAAAGACAGAGAGCACAACTGCTGAAACATTATGATAAAAACAACAAAGATGAGGACAATAGTCTGCATGTAAATAATGATAACTCTTTGTTAATTATTAGTAATTCCTTTTCATGGTTGACAGTTAACAATTAACCCTTGAAAATATTTAAAGAAGTGACTGAAAGTACTTGGGACAATAGACAGTACTGACAACTGTTACACTCCTTACTCCAAAACTCAATAAAAATGAAATGTGTCTGTGTGTGTATATATATATATATATATATATATATATATATATATATATATACTGTAATGGTTGTTACAATATTTTTATAAATTCATAGTATCACTACACAAAAATTTTCATGTTTCGAAGCCAGCCCATTATGTTGTTGGCTTCATCCTCAGGTGATTTTTTAGAAATGAGAATTATCTAGTTGAAAAGCCAGTTTATTTGTGTTGGATTTTTTTTTCTTTTTTTTTTGTGTTAGAGGGGTTGGTCTGTATTTTGAGTTCTGTTGACCTTTTTAAGGTCTTAGGGTTAAGTGTTTGTTTGTGGCTGAGTTCAGGATAGGTTAATCTATTAATCTTGTGAAAGCTGAGGCTGCTGGCGCCTTGCATGTTGTTATTTGGTTTAGGCTTGGTAGGTGTTGTTTTGTTTTGGGGTTGGCTTTTTTCTTAATTTAATTTATGTTATTTTGTATTGGGGTGTGTGCTTTTTTTTGTTTTTTTATCTTTTTGTTTTTTATAAAATATATTTTTTATAAAATATATCTTTCATAACAAAATATTTTATAATATTCTATAATATTTAAACTATTTTATAATATTATAAAATATAATATTTTATAATATTTAAGAAATATATTTCTTTTATAAAATCTATCCTTTATAAAACATATTTTATAAATATAAAATGTATTTTTTTATTTATTTATCTACTATTCTGCTGCAACTGCATTATTTTTTGTTAGTATTGTATAGGGGGTTTTTTTTCTGTTTATTTATAGGGTTGGTTGTGTGTATTTTTTTGTGTTTTTTTTGGAGGTGTTTTCTGGTTGGGGTGTTTTTTTTGTTTACTTATATTTTAGCGAGAAATATTTGCGATGTTTGCATATTACTGCTAACGCTCTACATTTGTATTGAGCACTCTTTATAAAAGTAAATGCATGAACAAAAGGTTAATAAACTTACGAGTTCAACAACTTAGTTACAATATATATATATATATATATATATATATATATATGTCAGATTAAATAAATTGCAAACACTATGCTTGCTTATTTTTAATAAAATCCGTTCATACTTGCGGATAATCTTTCACGTATTACAATCAAAAGATGCCAGAAATGAGATGTAACATTGACAGATATTATTTGCATTCATTTCTTAAGGTACCCAAGTACTTTCAACCTCTTTCCGAGGTCATCTTCAGGGTTGTGAGTCATGGTAACAAATGTTACCAGAAAACTGTGTCGCTAAAAATGTCCAGTAATAAAAGACATGTTAGAATAATAGACACTTCCTATTCATTCTTATATATATGTATATATACACAGACACTCTCAATGCATATGCAATAAAAGTGAAATGATCTATGAGTCTCTTATGCTGATTAATATGAGTCCCCTATGATGATTAATGTACTATTTTAGTGTATCCCCTGTTCTTACTAAATTTGTACCTAAACAATGTGTAATATGTAAAACTTAAAATATAAAATTATAAAAAAAATTAGAACTGAGTTGAAATTAGTTACCTTAAAACAAATAAATAAAGGTGAGTTGAAATTAGTTAAAAATCTCATTTCTATAACAATAATTTAAAAATATAACCATTACCATTAGAACTGTGAGAATGATACAATAGCCCATAATGCATCAGTGGGCAACATGTATAAATAGTCAGGCCAAAACACAATGCACATAGCCTGATGATTGCATGAAATGAATTGTCACCATTGGGTGTTGACCTAAATGTCCACTTTATTATATATATATATATATATATATATATATATAGGATAAAGAAATAGGGTTGTTCCAATGAGAGAAATTGGTATAGAATAAAAAGTGTGAGAAGCCGTGAACGTTTTCTTTAAAGTGTATATTTATTGTTTTTGTTATTATACATGTTATGATACATTAAGTGTCCATAATGGTATTTGTGATGCATTAATATATATATATATATATATATAAAATAAATAGCACCTAATGAGCCAGAAGAACCTACCTAGATTTCACTTAAATGGATCGTCAGGGAAAGCTGGCTTTTTCTGACAATCTACTTAGGTGAAACCTAGGTAGGTTCGTCTGGCTCATTAAGTGTTATTTATTTGGTTTGCTCTACCTTTGTATTGAGCACTTTCTGTTCGAAGATTACTCGTGTCGGGTTTTTACTTCAGGCTTCGTGCTGATTTTTGTCCAAATACTTTTGACTGACTTTCATGCCCTAAACTTTTTCTTTTTTTGACAACCATTTTTTCCTTCATCTGATAGTTTTCAAGAAATGTTTTTGAGATGAGTATAATTATATTTGCATATATATATATATATTACACACACAAGGAACTTGTAGTTATAAAGTACTGAAGGTACACCAAAACCATTAAAAAGTGCTCAATAACACACAAGGTGGTAGAGCTAGATATAATTTACATTTTTGTCGTTACCAAAACTTGAAACCAGCTGCAGAGCATTTATACCCCAGATGAGTGCAAGATGTTAAAAAAAGTGTTGTTAGCTCTATCACCTTGTGTGGTATTGAGCACTTTTTAATGGTTTTGGTGTACCTTCAGTAGTTTCTAATAACAGGTTCCTAGTGTGTGTAATATTTAAGCCCTGCTGAATTGGGGTGTCTTGGTGGGATTAAGCACTTTTTAGACATTCTGTCTAGTTTTGCCTACATGGCAGGCTTTTTCGCCAGATGCTTAAATTACCATGACTTTTAAATTGAGCATTTTCACATCATAATTACTGTTCTTCCTCTCTCTCTCTCTCTTTCTCTCTCTCTCTCTCTCTCTCTCTCTCTATATATATATATATATATATATATATATATATACACAGCCATTAAGATTTCATTCACCTGATTGACTTAGTCGATTATAAACTTAATTGAGTGATTAAAGTTTATTGCTTTACTTGCCTGCCCTCGAGTAAAAATCTTGCAATGAAACGTGTTCCTTCAAATGTAGGAGAAAAAGAAATATGATTCCTTTTACATTCCAAAAGTATGCCATCGAAGATTCACAAGTTACTTAGAATGACCTACAATAGCATTATTGAACTCTTTGGTCTTATGCATGGTGCCTGATTTACGTCGAAATGAGTGGTTAAACAAAAGACAGTGACATCCCGCAATCATCAAAGCAAGATCTGACAAATAGAATTTAGGTTGATAAGCTCCTGTCTCATTTTTATTGTCCTGTTCAGTGTAAACTTTAATTAACACTTCCAGAGTGGACCCAAAATATCTCTGTCATTCAGATTAAAGACACTCACAGATTTTTAGGAATTCATTTCAAGACATGATCATCCAAAGCATGCATCTCATATGGCACTTAACTGACTGACTGACTATAATAGTTGAAAACATGATTAAAGCTTCTACTGGGCATAAATTGGAGGATCAGTTTTATATTGTTATGAAGTAATAAACTGACCCCCCACTAATTACTACTTAATAATATAATACATCTTTTCCCCCTCCAGCTATGAATCAAATAACAGGACAGATTGGGTTCTATAGCCTTGGCTGGCAATCAGTCTATCACAGAAAGCAATGGCAACCTACTGTGGGATAATCTTCTGCCCAGTCAGTCATGTCTCTTTAGAGACATGATTGCCCAATGCATGTATCACATATGGCACTTAACTGACTGACCCTTAGAAAAGTTATGAATTAATCTCTACCCACACCCTGTTATCGGTTTAAATAGCAGAACAGACTTGGCTCTTTAACTGTAGTTGGTAACCATTCTAGGAGAAGGACAACTCTGAATTCAAAACTGTAAGTAGCCCTAGTGAAGCATATTCTGTAGAACCATGGAAATTATAAAGGATTCCATAATTAACTGCAACAGAGTTTGTAGAGTCAATGATCTTGACTCTAGTGATGAGAAAGATAAGGTTCTTGTTATTCATTCATGTTTTAATACATTGTTAACTTTATCATTGGCTCAAAAACTGGTTATTGCAGTGAGTCATTTATGTTCAGGTAATTTAATGTCTTTTTAGGCAGTTTTTCCCAGTCTTGGTTCAAGTCGGTTCTTATCACAATGTTCCAGTTCATTTCAGAAGGATGTATGAGCAGGTTTGTAGATAAGAGTGACTCACATATGAGTTTCAAGATTTATTCTACAAACATATCACCCGGTTCACACTCCACCTGCGTCTGTTAAACAGGTGAAGAGGCTCATCCCTTGTTTCCTGTTTAGGATGTGGTTTTCGGCTTTCTCTTTTCCAATCTTTTCACTCTTACGTAGCCCCCTGTGCATCAGTGGCATTACCGCCTTGCTCGGGATGATATGATTAAAAAAAAAACTTTTTTAAATAATAATACCCATCAAAATAACAGGATTATTTACATCTGATTGGAACAAAAGATGCATACATTTTGTCTAAGATCAGAATCTTGCTTTTCCACACCCCCAAATTTTGCCTAAGCTCAGTGCAGTGCCCATGCAGTCTGTGAAATGTTTGATTTTACTACTGTTTACTGTACATACAGTCCTGGATGTAGACAATGACTTTAATTAAATGGTTGACTAAAGGAAGGGAATAAAACTAATTGACTAAAATAGTAACATAATCTTATCCTATTATTTTGACAAGTACACCTAAGGCCCCATTGAAATATCTGATCACTATAATTGAACTATTGTTACTACTTTATTTCCTATTAATAGTAATTACATCTATGATTATAATTGCTTACTGAAAACAGATCTATCAAATTAATGGACAATGTTATCTTATTTAAATTATTAGTTATTACTCTTTGATTTACTTTCTGTTTTTAGGATTTTATAATTATTAGTTATTATTCTTGGATTCATTTTGGGAATTAAAATAAGTGAACAAAACCCATGGTAAAATGGAAAATATTAAAAAAACCAGAACTTGTAAATCTTCACTTGAGCTATGTTTCCTGTGTTTACAGAAAAAATTAAAATCATCAAGTTTGCTAACAAAAATCTCTGTTGAATCAAAGAAGTCAACTAACAGTAACTTGCTGACACTGTTTATTGTTCACCTTAAAGTATAGTTAAAAATTATTTCTGCTCCAAAAATGAAATACGTACCACAATTAGATAGCCATTATTTCATGAATAAACCATTTCAGCCATGGGCCATTCCATTATTGAGAGTGCTGCGGGGATGTCAGTCACTCTACAACACCAACATAGACTTAACTTTCTATTTGTTAATCAAGACAACAATATTCTTAATTGTATCTTTATGCCCCCCTTAACTGTCTGAAAAAGGGTAACGAATAGTTTTTAAATTTCCATAATAATCATTCCTATCACCAGTGACCAACCATCACCTGACGAATTATAATTCATAGGACTGAAACATGGAAGCTTTTGTGCAGTTATTTAAAACGTTTTTATTATAAACACTTATAATAAAGATATTACAATAATAATATTGTTATGTTGCATGTACAGAATTATGGTGGAATAAATCCAAACAACGGAACTGTAGTAAATTGGTATATTACCAGGAAGAGTAGTATTTACAAAAGAGGTCATTAGTAGAATACAGAAACAAGGGTTTAGTAGAACGTATTGTTGTGTGATGTAAGAGTCTGACCAATAGCACACTTCCGGTTCACTACCGGAAATACTCAACTGACTTGTTACTCGGCTGACTTCCGTGGTCTTCTCCCCGAGGTATCATCACTACTACTTTATATAGTGCTTGGAACAGTCCATTATTGTAGACAAAGGTGGAGAGCGCCCCAACAAATATATTGGTGTACTTTATATTGAGCACCTTTAAAATACAATGAACTGTGGATTTTTACTCCATTTGTATTTAATCTCCTAAGAAATATATATATATATACTAGCAGTATAGCCTCAGCGTTGCTTGGATGTAATGAAAGCTTTAAAACTAATCCATCGTCCTGGAGCTCAGAAAGACTAAAAAAGCAATAGTTGTTTCCAGTTAAAGTGAAACCGTAGACTGAAAGAAAAATGAATGGATGTAAATCAAATTTTGATTTCCTGGTATCGATACCAAATAAGTTTTTTTCGTCGTAAACTGAATTTTGAAGGCTAAATAAGTCCTCTGAGTAAATGGTATCATGGCTGAGACTAAGAACTACAATTATACCTACTTAGAGCCAAACCCAAAGCAAAAACTAAAATAAAAGGGCTGAAAAAAATACAGACATATAGGCAGATAAACAGACTCACACACAAACATCTTACCGTTTATATATATATTATCGATTTTCTGCACTGTTGTAAGAACTGCAACCTTGAAACTTCTGAATATTGTTTCTTGTGTCTTTGTCTATGAGTGTATCAAATTTGATTAAAATCAGACCACTCCTTCTATAACCTGATTTTTTCGATTATCGATTTTCGATATTTATCGGGGGTACCTCGATACAAAACCTAGCTAAGAACATTCGCAGACGCTTATAGTACAACTGTGTAAATTTTCAAGAAAATCGGTTCAGCCGTTGCAGAGTCTATAGGTAACAGACACACACACACACACATACACACACACAGACAAAGTTTCATTTATCAATAAGTTTAGATATATAGTGTGATCGGCAAATAGGATTTTACCCATTTACATTTGTTGGTTTTAGGATAAATAAAGTATAAAGAGTCAAACAACAATAAGTTGACCACGTATCACAAAAAAAACACTGTTACAACATATATAAAAAAAAGAAAATTATTTATTTATTTGCTAAAAACGGTCAAATCCTTTTGTATACAGCCTTTATCTTTTGTAGACATAATTACTTAGGGGAAAGTTTTAAGGTTTGTTTGCTTTTCATTTATTACCAAGAAAGATTAACTCTACTGCTTTTTTCTTATACAAAAATCATCTTTTGTCATAACAATCAAAACTGTTGGATGTAGAATTATAAGTCTTCTTTTATCATTAAATTTCTAGACAAAAGAAAATCAATTTTACTGACACATTTTTTCATGGTGTTGAAAAATAGATTGGGAAAAGTAGTGTTTTATTTTTCTTTTATACTACTAAATTTGAATAACATAGTTAATGATTAATGATCAGTGTTTTTAAAAACAAACCTTGACATGCGAATAATAACAACAACCACAAACTTCTTTCACCTTGAAATTTCGGGAGTTATGCAGAACTATTTTTCAAGATTATATCATGGCATAAATAAGCATTCAAATCACACTACAAAATATAGAGTTTTGTATGAAGCTATAGGGAAATGGTTAATGTTTATTAATTCGACCTTGTGTTATACATAACCGAACTCCCTACAACTTACAGATTTTATCCAGAATTATCAGAAGGTTTTCATCAGAAGGTTGTTGGCAGCAGAAGGTTGGAGATAATGGAATTTGTGTGGGAGTGTGGAATAGTGAAAGAATAAGAATATACATTTTTTTATGTTAAAATGAAAATTATTAAAAGAAAAGAATAACAAGAATTGTAGCAGTTAATGTTCAGTGAGAAAGTTAAGGGTATCAAGAGTTGTAGAAATGTTCGTAGTAGTAATTTGTTGAAAAGAGTTCATGTGTACGTATGTATATGCATATAAGCATTTGTTTGGTAGGAATGTCTTTGGATGGAGAAAAAAAGTAAAAGGGATCAGCACATGAGAAAGAAGGAGAAAGAGAACGATGTGCAACATGGCCTTATGTCCGGTGGGGATCGTGGTTAAAGTTTCTCTCATTACATTTTAGGGGGTCATCTCACTGCTCCCATTTTTGACTGACTGACACTGATCAAAGTCATTTAGATTTTTCGCACTGGTTTGTGAAGTCTTCTCAAGTCTTACAAATTGCTCCCATTGGTCAGAAAACTAATTTAACATCTACTCGTGAAATCCGGTTTTGTCTTTTTCTGTAAGCATGAGGTCAATACAAAACCAGGATTTCACACGTCATTGTGAATTTTTGTAAAAATAAAGAAGGTTGCTTTTAATTCTTAATTTTACTGTGCACTGCATGTATTACTACACATATACTATTTTCCTTGATATTATAACATGTATAAGTTTCATCTTTATAGTAGTAAATATGGCCTAAAATCACAACAAATAGATTTAGTTCATAAAAGATCTATATAAAAAAGTGAGAGCCATTTTGAGGCAAATACATACATGTGAACAAGGCAACAAAAAAGTTGTGAACATATACTGAATAATTATTTTTCCCTACTGTCTATACCCAGCAGTTTTGCATGCATTTCTTGATAAAAAAAAAGCTTAACACACACTCACATACAGAGACAGATTTATATATATATATATATATATATAGGTTTCACCTCCACCCCAAAGCAAGGCAGTACAGCCACTGGTGTGCAGGTGGCTGTATGAGAGGAGAGCAAGGAGAAACAGAAACAGGTCACTGGGGGTGTCAGAGAATGTATAGGAGAAGGATGGGAATACTAGTGTGAAGAGAGCTGCGTGAGAGCAGAGCAGAAAGTGAGAACAAGGTACGGGGGTGTCAGGGAAAGGATGGAAGTCAAGGAGATAAGAGATGGCAATTGACATTGCATTTAAACTTTTGGAGATTGTAGCTGCCAGGGAAGCAAGTATATGGAAGGGAGCGCCATAGGCAGAAAGTGAAGTAAAAGAAGCTGATTGAGTAGAAGTGGTGGCTACATTTGACTGTAAAAGGGTGAAACCTAGTTGCCAGTCTATTGGCTTGAGTTGATTCATGTAGGGAGATGTCAGAAATGAGCTGCAGCATTAATAGATGTTATTATTATTCATTTCTCAATGTACCCAAGTACTTTCAATCTCCTTCCAAGATCATCTTCAGGGGTGTGAATTGTAGTAACAAAAAATAACCAGAAAACTGTGTTGCTAAAAATTACTGTAAATTTTCTTCTTGCTTCAAATATAACAGTTGAGAAATTGCTTAGCGTTCATTAGAATGTGAAAATTATCCAAAATGGAATTTATTTTTATGCTGTAATGTCATGGTTATATATCCACCATTTCATATTCACACATTGGAAACAAATGTTAACTTAAGATTGTATAGAGGAAGTCTTGGCATGAAATAATCTTTTTTATTCTATGGTGTTATAATGTCAACATAGAAAATTTTATTTCTGTGATATAATCTGCATCATCTTCTCAGAGATTTATTTTAACAACCTTTACCTTGCTCCTCCTAAGCCCCAGGGGTGCCTTTTCATAGAACTATATACATCTCTCTTTAACTCTATTTTTTTTCTTCCGTCAATAATCATTATCATGAAACCTGAAGTATATAAACCTGAACTTAACCCATTTTGTATTGCTGTATTATGGAAACCTTTCATGAAATTTATCCTTGACATTTTTTCATCGTATTAGAAGACTGTTTTAATGTCCTTAATTATTATTATTTATTCCAGCAATTAAAAGCTTATGAAATTAAATTATATCAGAGTTTTATTGCATATTTTCGGATAGTGTTCTTAAATTTAAAATAAAAAGCATAGATGATTTATATTTCCCAATGAGTCCTGTATTTAACTCATAAAAAACTATTTTGCAGACAATTAAAATGTATGAAAATTTCATGGATTTACATGGAGGTGGGTAACAGAGGTAAAGAAAATATATTTTTAGCAAGATTTTTAAAAAATAATAATTTCAAAAATAATTTCATTCTTTTGTGAATGAGTACTGAAAGTTTCATTAAAATCCGACAATTATTTGATTTTTGTGAGAATTTCCAAATTAATGTGTTTGTCACTGAAAAAAAGTTTGTTTAACCACTAACTCAAATCAAAACAAAATTTTCTGATAAAATTTCAAAAAATGTTAGAAGGGATTAAAAAATTTGTAAAAATAATTAAAAATTACTTTGATCTTGCCTCTTTATAATAATATAAACATTTTGATGAAAAAAGTTTGTTTTATTAAGTTTGGGACCTTTTTTTATTCATACTATGCTGTTTTAGGCTGTTTTTTAACGATTTAGTGGAGGTACCTAAATAATTTATTTATACATATCAGTCAGTCGGTTAAGTGCCATGCGTGATACACGCTTGGGCGATCATGTCTCAAAAGAGACATGACTGACTGGGCAGAAGATTATCCCGCAGTAAGTTGCCATTGCTTTCTGCGGTAGACTGGTTGCCAGCCAAGGCTATAGAACCCAATCTGTCCTATTATTTAACCCATAACTGGAGGGAAGAGACGGATTACTACCTTTCCCAAGGGTATATGCACGTAAGTGAATGCAAAGAATTCAACTGGAATTCGAACTCGGTTCCCCAATTTCTCATTCCGAGCCGATATCCACTGCACAACAATGCACATCCTCAGTCAGTTAAGTGCCATACGTGAAACACGCTTGGGCGATCATGTCTCGAAAGAGACATGACTGACTGGGCAGAAGATTATCCCACAGTAGGTTGCCATTGCTTTCTGGGGTAGACTGGTTGCTCGCCAAGGCTATAGAACCCAATCTGTCCTGTTATTTAACCCATAACTGGAAGGAAGAGACGGATTAATACCTTTCCCAAGGGTATTTGCGCGTAAGTGAATGCAATGAATTCAACTGGAATTCGAACTCGGCTCCCTGATTTCTCGTTCCGAGCTGATATCCACTGTACCACAATGCACATTTATACATATACAAAGTCAAAACTAGTAATTTCTATCTGCTAAGGCAACAGGGAAAAAGAATGTTGAAATTTGAAATGTTATAGACATCACTGATAGTTATCATTTCTCTCTCAGTGCAGATAGTGTTGACACGAATGCCTTTTTGTGTCCTGTCTACCTCAGTCCATCAATGTTTACATAGAAGCAGGTCTCTGTTTTAGGTTTATTTGAATTAGAGAATATATACTCGTCAGTCAGATTCAGATTAAGATTTGGGTTTTTGGAGTGAGTGCAGCTGTAACTGGTCAAGAAGTTGTTCATTTTATTTTGGCTCCAGTGGATGTATGCATGGAACCCTCTGTGCAGAAAACACATTCTTCTCTGGGTCAAGCAGTCGACATCCAGTTTGTGTAGAAAGATGTAAGAAGTACAACAAAACATACAAATTCTGCTTGACAAACTTATACCCTGTCTGAAGTCATTATGCAAATCAAATTAACGCCAAAAACTCAAAAAGTTCTGAACCAATATTTGTCAAATTTAAATTAACCCATTTCCACTTTTGGTAACCTATTTTCTGCCATTTTCAAAGGTTAGTTTTAGAGATATTTAAAATGCTCAAAAATGGACTGACTGAAGTTAGTGCGCAGATTAAGTTAATGTTAGTTTAACTTCTGAAATGTAATAAAACTATTTTTCTTTTAGTCCATAATGTTTACACAAGGGGAAAGGGAAAGATCTAACAACTGCTGAAAAACAGAAAATAAAGTTATTAAGTGAGAGAATGTCCAGATTGAATATTTCCTAGGATAAACACCATAAAGAAGGCAGTTGAAAATATAAGTCGAGAACTCAAAGCAAAGGAAAAGGCTTTAAGAACTTGCTTCTTTGAGATAAATGCAAACTGAAGTGAGTTATAGTGAAACAACCACTTTAGACCAGCGCTCAGATCTTTGAAAAGGTTGGAATTGAGGGAATCAAGAAGAACAAAACGTGGAATATTTTGTGAATTGGGAGCTGTATAAAGAAATCTACTGGGAAAGCTCCTCTCACTAAAGCAAATAATTTCAAGTGTCAAAATTGGGTTGAAAAAATACTTGAAAATTGACTTTTCTAAAGTAAATTTCATGGCTGAATCTCAAGTTGCATGTGATAGACCTGATTGATGGAACAAAAGATGGATTTTATCCAATTCAGATGTGCCTGTGGCTAAAAAGGGAAACAATGAGGTGGTAGTTGTAGGATACAAGCTGGAATTGTTGACCAAACCATTATTGAACCATTCAAAGTTGATGAAGTTAAGCTGAACGGTGCTAACTATAGCGATTTTATGAACAAGACTTTTGTTTGTATGGTATTTGTCCCAGTTTTGCAGTTTCAAAGTGAAGTGTATGTTTATGCACAACAATTCTCCTTCTCATGTTTATCCGGGAATTCTTTAAGTCTGAAAGATTCACAGGAGAGAAGATAATAGAATGGCCACTATCAAATCTTGATCTGAATCCAATTGAAAATCTATGGTCAACTGTGAAGATGAAATTATATGAAGTTGGCAAACAATATAATAGCAAAGCAGAGCTATAGGAAGAATTAAAATGACCATGTCAGAAATTGAACCTGCTGAAGTAAAAAAAAAAACTAACAAAATTAATGGATAATAGATTACTGGCTGTTATTAAGAAGAAGGTTCATTATATTAAAATGTAAAAGGTTCAAAGACTTATATGTTTTTATTATTTGTTCTGTTAATTGGTGTTGATCAATTTTTGATGATTTTATTGCCTTTCTATTGAAGTAAAATGTGATTTTGTTCTTCAATTTTTCAGAATACATTAAATAACTTCAGTAAATTTATAGCGGGTTATCCATTCTTTTCTAGTTTATAGTGAGAGTCCGTTCTAGTGAAGGGTAGTTGTATATTGTTGCAGGTTAATGGAATTTGGCCTCGTTGTAGATAGCCCACTATAAGTCATAAAATGATTACAAGTCAAGAATAGCAAATTGAGTTGAAAAATAACATTTTATATATACACATATCAATAATGGTTTTACAATTAAAGTAATAGGTATAGTAAAGTATAGGTCCAATAGACGTTAAAATGTTCATGGTAATAAAATGCTGAAAGAGAATTAATGCTTAGGAATGTGTGAGCGCTGTAAGTAAGGAATGTCTTTAATGCATTCGCCCCTTAGGTCAGTAAGTAGTTTTGAGACAGCGAAAGATACGAGGAGAGGAAGGCAAGGCTAGGATAGTAAGCCATAGGGGATACTGATTACACTCCTCTCTCTCTCAAGTCAGTCTGTGTGTGTCAGCCTGCGTCGGTCTGTCTGTCTGGCGATGCTTTCTGTATTGGCTTTTTATTTTGACTTTTTGGATCGCAGGTGATCATTTGGGAATTCATATCCGTATTTGATTCTGGGGTTCCCATTGGCCGATAAATAAAATTTGTGTAGGCTCGCGAACTGGAAATTTAATATTTAATTAATTTTTATTTTTCAACCGAAACAGCTGCACAAGGCCAGCTGCACACCGTCGAATTTTGGTCATTTGCTTTTTGGTTGTGAGGGTGCAAACATCTGGTGCCTCGCTTTTGCTCGGTCGGTATCACCACAAATTCAATAACTGATACTACCTAAGATTTTAACTTTGAATGAATGTTCTGACACATTAAGAAAAATCTGAATTTTGTTTTGATATCTAAATTGATGGTTTAAAATTTGACTTTTTTTTTTCAAACCAAATTTGAATAATTGAAATTTATAGGATTTGCTTTATCACTTCAGGTAGGGTGTAGTCTCCTGGTGAAGCCTGATTATAAATGATTAAATTATGATTATAAATGATTAAATTATGATTATAAATGATTAAATTATGATGATTATAAATGATTAAATTATGATTACAAATCAAAATAATGTTAAAATATACAATTCTGGTTGACATAAGGAAATGCAATAAATCAAAATATATCTTTTGCATTAATTTCTAAGTTTATAAATATGCCTTTTTCTTAAAAAAGTTCTTTGATGATATTATTTTGACTGTCCTGAGCAGAGTGAGTTTATTAAAACACTTATGAATCACAAAAAAGAAAGCAATAATCTTAGAATTTACAAACATTTGAAATCAAGTTTGAGAAAGAGGAGGGATGGTCAACAAGTTTTTAGGGCAACATTTAGGTAAAATGGCACAACTAGTTTTTCATGCTACTAAGGCAGAAAATTCTATGATTGTCCCCGGGAGCACAAATGTTCAGTATACAACTGTATACAACTCATAGTTACTAATTTTATTGTTCTGCATATACAAATGTACATATATTTTTTATGCTGTCGGTGTAGGATTTGGTGGTGGTTAATTGCTTTTTATTATGTTGATCCCTTTTTAAGTGTGCTTATGAATATGCCTGCTTAATTGCTTTACAATGAGTTGACCTCTTTGTACTGTGTCAGCATATATGCCCACTTTCAATTTTTTTAGGTCATGATTAAGTGTTTGTGTATGTATGCATACACTAGTTAAAAACCACCAACAAATCATACACTAGTTAAGAAACAGCAAAAAACAAAGATAAATAAATGATGCAACATTCATCAAGCAATGAAATCACTCACACACAAAGATATCAAATGACATCAAACTTCAGATAAATATGAAAAATAATTGGGAAACAGAAGCAGAAAAACAAATGACCCTGAAGAGTGAAGACATTACAATAATGCCTTCATGAAACTCTAAAGTCGGCATGATTGAAACAATGCTGTGCAGCTAAGTAACAAAATTCTCCATGTTAATTCTATTAACACTCAATCCTTATCTTCCAGACCAGAAATTGGTAGAATTAGCAAAATTATTCTAGATAGAATTAATAATAATATATACAATTAGATAAAATATGTACAAAATTTTGTAAACACTCACCCCCCTCTTTCACCTATTTATTTTTGTACTTATTTTTGTACATATTTTATCTGATTGTATATATTTAATCATTTCCCCTCAATTTTATCCCCCCTCTCGCTAATTGTTTATATGCCTCTGTTCCCCACTTTTTTGCTCATGTGAATATTTTTTCATTTTTTCTTTGATCACTACCAACGGTTCTCTCCTGATATGTTGTTGGCAAAAGGGATCCCTTGAGAGATGCTTCTGTTTGTGATTTTTAAAGCAATATATATATATATATATATATATATATATATATATATATAATTAATGTCGAGAAACTTGTCAGTTAGGTGTGTGGGGTTATTTCAGTCATGCCGACTCTAAAGTTTTTGGATCGCATTATTGTAATGTATTCAGTCATTTGTTTTTTTTCTGCTTCTATTTCTCAATCTTTTCCTATTTATATGAATTTTGGTATAATTTAATAACTTTGTTTGTACATGATTTTTTTGCTTCATAACTGTTGCATTATTTGTTTATCTTTGGTTTTTTGCCGTTTCTTAAGTGGTGTAGGATTTGTTAGTGGTTAATTGCTTTATATTGTGTTGACTTTTCTTAAGTGTGCTTATGTATATGCCCACCTAATTACTTTATATATATATATATATATATATAATTATTTAATTACTTAGTTTTTGGTCATAATTAAATTAGACCAGTAATCAGTTGTATTAAAAAGTGTTCAATACTATTATATTGTAGAAATTTTGAATATTTTTAATTTGTAAATGAGTTATATCATGCAACCCAGGTTTCTACCATTTGGTGTCTTCAAGTGATTTACAATAAGTGATTTTACCGTTTTTTTTTAAATGCTCACGTAACAAGGATTTTTTATGACCACGCAATTTTCAAAATTAGAAGAAGTTATAATGTTTTCACCAATGGTTGTATGCCCCTAATAGGTGTTTTTTTGGCATGGTTACACTTAGTCATAATTTCTGTTCTTTCATTCAGTAATTCATTTTTGTTTGGGAATAACATAATAGCTAATCTGGGACTAGGTAACAATTTGACATGAATATATTTTCTATTCAATCAGTTTTATACCCAAAATTTTCCTTTTTTTTGCCTTGCAACAATATCGAGATGAAGAAGCAGAATAACATTTTGGATTTCCTAACTGTATTCTTTATCAACGATTTCCAAACTTTACCATTCAGGTCCGTATTAGTCATCCACCATCTTCAAGGTCTCAGTGCCAACTCACAACATGTTCAAAGTCTATTGTCATCTGTCTTTTAACTATACAAAACCTGTTCATTTTCTAATCCTGTTGAGGTGTAATAGGGTATCAACCAATGGGGTCAGTAGAAACCAGCAATAAAAAAAAAAATCTATGTGCCAGTGCCAACACTAAGTTCAATCACAAATCTGTTGTGAACAATCTAGCAGGCAACGTAGTAAAGAAAACAGGGTCAGAGATCTAACCTTTCCTTCATAACAGTGAAAAACATACTTTTGCTCACCAAACTCATAAATTGTTCTGCCTTGGTAAGCAACAGCAACAGCCTTTATTCACCAGGCAATTTTTTGGATTGGTCACACCAGACAAGGAGGAAAGAACATTAGCAGATTTTCTGATACTTAGAGCAACTCTTTTTGTGCTAACAATTTTCTTTAATTTTTTCTTCAGCAGACCACACATAAAACACAAATTCTTTTTTGAGAGAAGTGATTTTCTCTTTCATCACACTTTTACTTTCTGACGAATCTAACTTTAGATTGCTCTTGTCATATTTGTTCTTTCTCATCGAAAGAGGATAGACAGTATTTTACATCTACATGAGAATGTCAGATTGACTTTCAAAGAAGGATCCAAAGTCACACATTCACTTATCCTTATCAGGCTTATGGTCATATTATGTTGAAACACCAGTTCTCATACAATCAGTGAAGTTAGGCAACATCAAGCCTGGTCACTACCTGGATGGGTGACTGCTTAGGAATACCAGGTGCTGAAAACTTCATTAGTAAATAATGGCTCAGAATTGGAAGTTGGAGAGCTTAGTTCCAACTGGAAGTCATATTCATTATATCAATTTATGTGCAAATATTTCTGGAAAAGGCATGAATCCACCTCTTCTCCCCCTGTTATGGATTAATTAGTACAACTTGTATCAGTAAAATTATTACCATTTCCAAATAAATACTTTAAAAATTAAATCATTCAATTATCATTAGTATTATTATCACAATACTTCAGCCTTTATGCTCTCTAGCCTTCATCAAGTGTATGTTGATCCAGGTTACCTACAGGGGAGTTAAAACTGAACCTTTTTTAATATAAAGGGACAGATTGTTCTCCTTCCACTGACTAAGATATCTGTTAGGGTACTCTCCATCTTTGTTCTAATAATGGACTGTTCCTATCACTGCATAAAGTGGTAGGGGAAAGACCTCAGGGTTGAGCATTGTGTTGCAGTTAGCATTGTGTGAGCGTTGACTGTTCAGCTGTATACCAAGTCAGTCAAGTATTTCCAGTAGCAAACCAGAAGTGTGCTATACACAGACTCTACGCCTTACTACGATTCGTGTTACTAAACCATTGTTCCTGTACTCTACTAACAACTCTGTTGTACATACCTTTTTCTGGTAATATATTTCATTTACTTTATTTCCATTGTTTGTGATTATTTACTCAACTATTTCCGTTACACACAACATAACAATATCTAAGGATATCTCAATTATTTCTTATTTTGTACTGCTCAGTTATTGCTCATCCTGTTTGTCTATTGAATGCCCCCACTGAGTACAGTGCCCTCCCAGTAAAAACAGTAACTGAGCAATATTAAAAAAAATAAAATAAAGAACAAGGCAAGATATCCCTAAACACGGACAGTGCAATAAGAACAAGATATCTTCTTCTTCTTCTATGTGCCCTGTCCTTTCATGACATAGGCGATCATGGCTTTCCACATCTTCCTATCCGGGGTGGCTCTTAGCACACTTTCTCCTGTTACACCACACAACCCCCATTCTGTCATCCACCTGCTCAGGCCCTCCAAATATGTCATCCATTGCTTTCCTCTGTTTCTCTTTCCCTCTATTTGGTCTGTTAGTATCAGGTTCTCCAAGCCCTCTTTCCACAGTGCATGTCCCAGGAACTTTGGTTATCTCTTTCTGATGCTTGCTATTAATTTCCTCTTCGTTGCCATTCTTTCCAACACCTCATTGTTGCTCACATGTGTGGTCCATGATATCCACAGCATCCTTCTGTAGAACCACATTTCCGCTGCTTCAAGTTTTTCCTTCATCTTCAATGATATTGTCCAACATTCACTACCATATTGAAGAACTGACATCACATAACATTCTAGTACTCTCTTCTTTGTTTCTAGTGAAAATTTACTGTGTCTTAGTACTTTACTCAGCTTCTGGAATGTGTCCTTTGCGTTGCCAATTCGCCTTCGGATCTCAGTGTCACACTTTCTATCTACTGTCAGAACACTTCCTAGGTATTTCAATTTTTTGTTTTTTTTTGTTTTTACACTGATTAAATATAGGATTTAGTTCAAAATTTCCTACAGACACCTAATAAAAGCTGGAGAGCACAACTGCTGAAAAATTGGGATAATAACACCAAAGATGAGAACAATAGTCTGCATGTAAATAATTATAATGCCTCATCCTAGAAATTTGAATGGAAGGTGATCAGGTGATAATAACACCAAAGATGAGAACAATAGTCTGCTTGTAAATAATTTTAATGTCTCATCCTAGAAATTTGAATGGAAGGTGATCAGGTGATAATAACACCAAAGATGAGAACAATAGTCTGCTTGTAAATAATTATAATGCCTCATCCTAGAAATTTGAATGGAAGGTGATCAGGTGATAATAACACCAAAGATGAGAACAATAGTCTGCATGTAAATAATTATTATGCCTCATCCTAGAAATTTGAATGGAAGGTGATCAGGTGATAATAACACCAAAGATGAGAACAATAGTCTGCATGTAAATAATTATTATGCCTCATCCTAGAAATTTGAATGGAAGGTGATCAGGTGATAATAACACCAAAGATGAGAACAATAGTCTGCATGTAAATAATTATTATGCCTCATCCTAGAAATTTGAATGGAAGGTGATCAGGTGATAATAACACCAAAGATGAGAACAATAGTCTGCATGTAAATAATTATTATGCCTCATCCTAGAAATTTGAATGGAAGGTGATCAGGTGATAATAACACCAAAGATGAGAACAATAGTCTGCATGTAAATAATTATTATGCCTCATCCTAGAAATTTGAATGGAAGGTGATCAGGTGATAATAACACCAAAGATGAGAACAATAGTCTGCATGTAAATAATTATTATGCCGCATCCTAGAAATTTGAATGGAAGGTGATCAGGTGATAATACACCAAAGATGAGAACAATAGTCTGCATGTAAATAATTATTAAGGCCCATCCTAGAAATTTGAATGGAAGGTGATCAGGTGATAATAACACCAAAGATGAGAACAATAGTCTGCTTGTAAATAATTATAATGTCTCATCCTAGAAATTTGAATGGAAGGTGATCAGGTGATAATAACACCAAAGATGAGAACAATAGTCTGCATGTAAATAATTATTATGCCTCATCCTAGAAATTTGAATGGAAGATGATCAGGTGATAACACCAAAGATGAGAACAATAGTCTGCTTGTAAATAATTATAATTTGAATGGAAGGTGATCAGGTGATAATAACACCAAAGATGAGAACAATAGTCTGCATGTAAATAATTATTAAGGGTCCTAGAAATTTGAATGGAAGATGATCAGGTGATAATAACACCAAAGATGAGAACAATAGTCTGCATGTAAATAATTATAATGTCTCATCCGAAATTTGAATGGAAGGTGATCAGTGATAATAACACCAAAGATGAGAACAATAGTCTGCTTGTAAATAATTATAATGTCTCATCCCAGAAATTTGAATGGAAGTGCATCTAGTGATAATAACACCAAAGATGAGAACAATAGTCTGCTTGTAAATAATTATAATGTCTCATCCTAGAAATTTGAATGTGGAAGGTGATCAGGTGATAATAACACCAAAGATGAGAACAATAGTCTGCTTGTAAATAATTTTAATGTCTCATCCTAGAAATTTGAATGGAAGGTGATCAGTGATACAATAACACCAAAGATGAGAACAATAGTCTGCATGTAAATAATTATTATGCCTCATCCTAGAAATTTGAAATGGAAGGTGATCAGGTGAGAAGCAACAATGAAAGATGAGAACAAATAGTCTGCTTGTAAATAATTATTATGCCTCATCCTAGAAATTTGAATGGAAGGTGACTGGGTGATAATACCTAAAGATGAGAACAATAGTCTGCATGTAAATAATTATAATGTCTCATCCTAGAAATTTGAATGGAAGGTGATCAGGTGACAATAACACCAAAGATGAGAACAATAGTCTGCTTGTAAATAATTATAATGTCTCATCCTAGAAATTTGAATGGAAGGTGATCAGGTGATAATAACACCAAAGATGAGAACACAGTCTGCTTGTAAATAATTATTATGCCTCATCCTAGAAATTTGAATGGAAGGTGATCAGGTGATAATAACACCAAAGATGAGAACAATAGTCTGCTTGTAAATAATTATAATGTCTCATCCTAGAAATTTGAATGGAAGGTGATCAGGTGATACGAACACCAAAGATGAGAACAATAGTCTGCATGTAAATAATTATTATGCCTCATCCTAGAAATTTGAATGGAAGGTGATCAGGTGATAATAACACCAAAGATGAGAACAATAGTCTGCATGTAAATAATTATAATGTCTCATCTCAGAAATTCAGACAAAAATGGGAGAATCAGTTCATTACGTTAGTTCAGAGATATGTTACTTGAGCAAATCAAATTCAAACAAACATGAATCATTCAGGAATCAACATTTTTACTGATAAAGCAAAAAGTGCTAATGAGAAATTCTTTGATCATGAAATCTCAGAATCGTTGCTGTTTTGGAAAGAAACTAGAGACTTCCAAGGTAGCCAGTCAGACCTCAGGATTTACAAACTTTGTTCTAACATTGAGCTGCATACACACTGTAATATTGTTTATCATTTAACCTTGATTTTATCAATAACATGTCATGAATTATAGTGAGTGTAATGCTGTGCAAGTCTCCTGAGCAGCCAGAAAAATGATAGAGTGATGCTGAGCAAGTTACCATACAAAAATATCAGTCAGTTAAGTGTCATTCGTGATACATGCTTGATCAATCATGTATGACACTTAACTGACTGATATGTTTGGTCAATCATGTCTCTTTTGAGAAGTGACTAACTAGGCAGAAGATGTTCCCACAATAGATTGCCATTAATTTCTGAAGTTAACTGGTTTCTAACCAAGGCTATAGTACCCAATCTTTCCTGCTATTTAACCCATAACTGGAGGGAGAAGAAACGGATTAATACCTTTCTCAAGGGTATTTGCGTATAAGTAAATGTAATGAATTCAACAGGAATTCGAACTTGGTTCTCCGATTTCTCATTCTTAGTTGATATCCACTGCACCGCAACACATAAACCTTCAGAAAAAAACATACCAAGGAGAATGCTGAGCAAGTTTCTTTAGATAGAAGTGCAAGTCTTAATGCTTGAAAAATAAGGATTGGTGTTTGGAATCTTTACCTGTGAATGTTTTTTCTTGTATTGCATTATCTTTTGTTTCAGCTGAATTTTGAGAAAGTTTTTATTATTATTATTTCGCTGACATCAATCTTCATATATTCATGTGTGTGTGTGTGTGTGTGTGTGTGTGTGTGTGTTCTTTTTATGAATATTTTTAATAATTCTGAAAATATTGTTTATTTAATATCTGATGGATGTAATGCTTTAAGGATTCAGAAAAATCCTTTTGAAAAAAACACTTAATACGAATCTACTCCCATTAAATTATAAACACATAAAAAATGGCATTTGGAAATCCAACATATATGCATATTCTATTTAATCTATGCCTCTACACACTTGCTTGATTTGAAAGAAAATTAATAAGATCTTATTTTTCATATCATTTTTAGAGTCTTATTAAAAGGCATAAAGGAATCTCATGCTCCAATCTTACATCAACGATAAAAATTCATTTTATTAACTTTTTTTTTTACAAGGAATAAAGAATATAACAGTCTAAATGGAAGACGTAGGGCTTTAAAATGAGCATTTTGTTCATGCTAGTTACTAAGTGATATATAAATACCTGATTCCATAAACCATATTTCCCCTAGCATAATACACCTTCATCCATTATACGCACCCTTAAAATTGTACTGAAAGTGTGGGAAAATGTTTCTACTCACACATTCTCCTCCAGCAGCTTCTTTTCTCACACTTACCACCTGTGGAATTTCCTTCCGTTTACTTGCTTCCCCGACAGCTGCAATCTCCAAGAATTTAAATGTAAAGTCAATAGTCATCTCCTATCTCACTAACCTGCATCCTCTCTCTCATTCTCCTTTCTCCGTCCACTCCACTCTCATCAGTATTCTCATCCTTCTCTTATCCACTTCCTGCACCCCCTATAACCTGTCACTCTTTCTCATAACTTTCCTCCTATGTAACTCCCTGTAAAACAGTGGCAGTAAAATGCCTTGCTTGGGGCGATATGATTATAAAAAAAAGACATAATATGCACCCTTTGTTTTGTTCCTAAACCCTATGAACTTTACCACTCCAATTACATTATGAAAAGTGTTTCCTACTCTTATTCAAGTCGTAATTGAAGACATTTATCAAAATTTCCGATCATTAAGATTCTAAAAGGAAATAAAATATCTATAGTTTTATGATAATTCTTTATTTTACATTTGTGAGTATCGTAGGTACATATGATTGTATTTGACATCCTTATGGGGTCGCAATTACCAAATGTTAGTGTCAAATTGTCGTATGTTTGTGGTGAGTAATTTTGCTTATTAAATTAACATATAAAAAGATATAAAATTGTGCTAAAAGTGTAGAAAAATGCTTCTACTCACACATAACATGCACCCCTTGTTTGGTAATCAAACCTTATAAATTGTACCTCTCCAATTTCATTATGGCCAGCATTTTCCACTCTTATTCAAGCTGTAATTGAAGATATTTATCAACATTTTCAAATATCACAATTCTAAAAAGAAACGGAAATACCTATATTGTGCCTAATGGCGGCAGCCATAGTTCATCACATAGCCCTAAGATTTTCATTAAAATGGTTTTAAACACAGATTAATATTATTCTAATTTAGTTTTATGATAATTCTTACTTTATTTTGCATTTGAAAATGTATTGTTAGGTATATATGATTGTATTTGACATCCTTATGGGGTCACAACTGCCGAATGTTAGTGTCAAATTCTCATATGCTTGTGGTGAGTAGTCAATTCACAAGTGAAATCAACTTTTGACAAAGCAATTTTTTAAAGATATTCTTGTAGCTATGCATAATATGCACACTTAATTTGGCTTATATACCCACTTAATTTTATGATAATTCTTTATTTTACATTTGTAAGTATCTTAGGTACATATGACTGTATTTGACATGCTTCTGGGATCGAAATTGCCAAATGTTAGTGTCAAATTGTCATATGCTTGTGGTGAGTAGTCAATTCACAAGTGAAATCAACTTTTGACAAAGCAATTTTTTAAAGATATTCTTGTAGCTATGCATAATATGCACACTTAATTTGGCTTATTACTTTTTAGAAAAGAGTAAAATGTGTCACTAATAAATTTTCCATTTTGTCTCATCATTTTCACGGTACTGCACCATGTTTATGTTGTTCAGAATTTGTCACCTGCCTGGAGTACATCTCATAACACTATCTGTGATTGTTACAATGATTAGAACACAGTGATTGGCTAAAATCAGCTCCATCCACTTTGGGCAAAAGCCATTACAAAGTGACATTAAATATTTTGCTTTAATTTCATAAACAGATTGATAAGTGAATAATAATTCTTGTGTAAATAATTTTCTAAGACTTTTACAAAAATAGATATCGAAGTTAAAGCTAAGGAGATTTTTTACTAATTTTAGGATATGAATGGGCCCATGCCATAAAAAATGATGGCAAAATATTTATTATGTCAATATGCCACCTAAAATTATGGCAACATATATATTGATGTACCTATTATTGTGGGTAAAGAAATGATGCTAATAAATTTATACAGGACATATTTGGGTAAAGAAATTATGCTAATAAATTTATACAGACATCTGGGTAAAGAAATGATGCTAATAAATTTATACAGACATCTGGATAAAGAAATGATGCTAATAAATTTATACAGACATCTGGTTAAAAAAATGATGCTAATAAATTTATACAGACATATGGGTAAAGAAATGATGCTAATAAATTTATACAGACATATGGGTAAAGAAATGATGCTAATAAATTTATACAGACATATGGGTAAAGAAATGTTGCTAATAAATTTATACAGATATATGGATAAGGAAAGCTAAAAGGTATAGTCACATAGAAAGCAACAGCTTAAATTAAAAAAATGGATACATTTAAATTAACAGGAAAAAACAAGCAAGAATAAGTTGGATTTTTTTCTATTAAAGGTTTCGTTTTTGTTTCAAACCATTTTTCTTTTTTATTACTTCAAGGTTATTGCTTTCATTGTCTGGTATTTTTATTGTCTTCTTTTCATTTCTTTGTGAGTGATTTTTTAGCTCTGGGCATAGACAGTTGCTAGGCTGCATGTATCAGGTGAGAAAAATCAATCATAAATAGACTGATGAAATTCACATTGGGAACAGAGCAAAAAAATACAAAAACTCCGACCTACCTCTTTTCATTAGTAATCTAAACATCGAGAAAAACATGTCTTCACTTCAAGAATTGCTTGAAATCATCATGAAAGAAGTGTTTCTTATTTCATCACAAAAATTAAGCAGCTTTAAACCCAGTCACGACTTAAATGGTGGGGGGGGGCGCTTGGAAACAAAAGTATACTGTAAGCAACCTCTTACGATATGAAATATGTTTCAACTTTAAGTAATTAACAAAGAGTTGATAATCCATAAAAAAAAAAAAAATCAATCACAATCACTCCAAGAATGGATTATTTTTATCTCATCTTGAACTGCATATAGTATACAATTTTTTTATTGGTCATCCAATTATTGATGACAAGCCATCAAACACTTTTTTTTCCCAAGTCTTGTTGAATAATTTGAATTCATTATGGCTGATGCATTCTACGGCCTTCATGCATGTCTTTTTCTTTTTATTTTCTTACAGAACTAGATAGCAGTTAGAAAATGATAGCTATTGAAGAAGGAAAGTACTGGAAAGAAATTGAAACTCACCTGAAGCGAGCTGAATATGTAATGCTCCTCATACCAATGACATTTCCACCAAGCCTCTCTAGGGCATATAACTTCACTGAATTTCTTTTACTGGGTTCCTTTTGAATTTATAATTAAATTGGGGTCATCAGGAGAGAATGTGCACCATTTCAGGGCCATCTAGTGTATTGAGAGTTTGGTTTATTTCCAGCAATATGAATTATGCCAATGATACTATTCTCAAACACTCATGTAATACAGGTGATTCTAATTTAGACAAAGGAATGCAATTGATTTTTTCCATGCTGAACAAATGCAAATGCACTGAAATTTAGACTGGCCAAACTTCTACATCTGAAAAGTTTATATATTCTGTTTCTTTGTATTTTCTAACTGTACAGGAGAGTCAGCTATTTAAACTTCATTCCAGGGAGTCACATGTGCTTTTTTCCCTCTTAAGCTTGCTTCCCAATTGCATATAGCTTTTTTTTTATACTTCTAAAATCTGACCAGTAGATTATTCAAAGCATCATGGTAAGATCAAAAGTAAGAATCAACTCTGTTATCCAAACAGCTCTTGGAACAATAATGATTCTTATCGATGGTTATCTTTATAAAAAAAATGAAGATCACCATATTCTTATGTAAATTACAGATATTTCTATATATCTTCAGACACTTCCTTATGTAGTAAGAAAAAGATAATTTATACAAAATTAGATTTCAATAAAACTGTTTTTATATAATTTTCATGCATATAACATATTTGTTCTTATAATTTTCATATAATTTTTGCAATTTTTTTTTCATAATTATATACCTACATTTTTATAAAACTTATTTATTAAGATTTACATATATTTTATATAATTTAAATAGTGTTCAAATGAGATAGTATTTAGCACCAAGGTTATTGCTTTTTAATGATTTTACTGATTAAATATATTTTAGCAAGCAGGTTTTTTATTGTAAAGTGCTTGATATATAATTCAGATATATAGTTTTGACATACATGCATCCAAAGTTAGCAGTAAAAATATAGTTTATATGATAGCTTTCTTCGGGTACTTGCCATAGTTGTTAACCAATTTCAAAGTGAGTCTATTTTCAATCCATAGTAGTAGATTGTTCAAGTGCTAATGTCCGTGCTAAGGGAGGTAACTCGTATTGATTTTTATTTAATTTGTCCTTGTCTAATTTTTCTCAACGAATACAAATACTTTCACGGCTTCTGCTCCAATGAACTTAGCTCACTGGTGCCCCTTATATATGAATTTACTCGAGTGACAAGATTAGCAACTAGGTCCCACCCTTTTACTGTAAAACGAATAAAATATAAATGCAAATTCTACTCCAGCAGCTTCCTTTCTCGCACTTCCCGCCTGTGGAATTCCTTTCCGTTTACTTACTTAGCCGATAGCTACAATCTCCAAGAATTTAAATGTAAAGGCAATAGTCATCTCCTATCTCACTAACCTGCATCCTCTCTCTCATGCGCATTTCTCCGTCCACTCCACTCTCATCAGTATTCTCATCCTTCTCTTACCCACTTCCTGACACTGCCTATAACCAATCACACTTTCTCATAACTTTCCTCCTATGTAACTCCCTGCAAAACAGTGGCAGTAAAATGCCTTGCTTGGGGTGATATGATTATAAAACAAAATTCTATGCATTTATATTCCAGAGAATGTAAATAAATCTAAAAGACATGCATGTGTAGCTAATCAGTATTTCATTGACTGATTGATTTGTTTTCTACGACTTATCAACAGACAAGAAATTATTATGTAAATATAAAGTGGGGGATCAATTCTATATTACAAACAATATATAAATTGATCCCTCACTTTATGGCCATATTTATTCTTTTCTTACCCACTTCCTGACACCCACTATAACTTTTCACTCTTTCTCATCACTTTCCTCCTATGTAACCCCCCTGCAAAACAGTGGCAGTAAAATGCCTTGCTTGGGGCGATATGATTAAAAAAAAAAAGATTCATGAGCAACAGAAAGATAGTAACACTTTAACCAACAATGATAGTGATTGTCCTTTAGGTCAGTCGGGTGATAGAGTTTTGGAGACTTAACCTATTAATTCTTGGTGGAAGAAATTTCCATTATTGTAATTCTATGAATGATAGAAGTTTCTGCTGTAATTATAAGATTAATAGGTCAATTTTTTGCATTACCAAAGTTTCCAGTACAGTATTCAATTCTCTGCAATTGTACGGCCAAAACATTGTGACTATGGCACTTAAAATAAGGACACCAATTTGAATAAATTAGTGGGAAAAATATGATATAAAAATTCAATCTTGTCATTTATTTATTTCCCATAAATCTTCTTTTAAAACTTGTGTCCATTCAGGACATTTGCGATTGTGGATCGCTACAATTTTCTATTCTTTATAGATCTTAATAATTTTTATCTTTTTGCCAATTCTCTTAAAAACTGTTTCATCATCCATTTATTAAAATTCACCAGGGACACACTGAGGTGGTGTAATGGTTAGCAAGCTTGTCTCACTAGAATCATTACAATTGAATTGTGAGTTCCATCCTCACTGAGTGCCCCGTACTTTTGGCCACATCTAAGCTGCGTTTAGAAAATCACCATTCAAACTCACCAGGTAGGTTATACATTGCTTTCCTTTGTCATATTTTCAACCTGTCTTGTGAGTGTCACATTTTCCAAGTACTCTTTCCTCATTATGTACTCCAGAAATTTTTATTGTCTCTTCCTGATATAAGTATAAGTATCGTTTTTTCTGTCTAAAACTTCATCATTTGTTCACCTGTTCAGTCCATGGTATTCTCAGCATCCTTCTGTAGAACCAAATTTCTGTTTCTTCAAGTCTCTTTTACTTAATGATAAATATTCATCAAAGAAAATTAGACAGGAAAACAATAATATTTGTTTGGTGAATCTATTCACTTCTGACACAAAGTGGAATTTTTTTTTTTTATCATTTCACTCCAAGCAAGGTATTCCACTGCCACTATTGCTCAAGGGGAAGGCGATAAGAAAGAGTGGTTAGATATACGAAATATCAGAAGGAGGGTGATAGACGGGTAAGGATGTAGATGGGAACAGTGTTTGAGAGAATGGATGCAAGTTAGTGTGTTAGGAGGTGTCTAGTGACCTTACATTTAAACTCCTGGAGATTGTAGCTGTCAGGGAAGCAAGTATGAGGGAGGGAAGTGCGAGAAAAGAAGCTGTTGAAGTAGAAACTGTGGTTACATTTTATCGGTTTCACTGTAAAAGGGTGGGACCTAGTTGCTAATCTAGTATCTCGTGCAAATTCGTACCTAAGGGGCACTAGTGATCTAAGTTCATCGGAGCAGAAGCCGTGAAAGTATTTATAGAAGAGGCACAGGGAAGCCACGTCAGGCCGGTGAGAGAGTGACTGCAGATTCATCATTGTGTTTTGTTAAGAACCCTGAGGAGAAAAGCAGGGGCACCCGACCAGATGTGGCAGCAGTATTCATATACATGGGTGGATGATAGATTAATATATGTGCAGGATAGATTCAGACGGGAAAAATTTCCGGGCCCTTTACAGAGAACCAACTTTCTAGCAGCAGATTTAGCAATGGATTTGATATAGTCCTTCCACTTGAGGTCCGCTGAGAGTGTTAGGCCAAGGAGATGTAGTGTTTTACTCTCTGAGAGGCAAGCCTATTCCATGCTAATGAGAGCTAGGTGCAATTGTCTATGTTTGTTAATTGATAGCAGCTTTGTTTTGGAAGCATTAAAACGTACGAGCCATTTCTTACCCCAGTCCACCACAGATTGGAGGTCCTTTTCAAGCTCGGCAGCGAGGTTCGCTTTGTCGCCCACACCAGATTTTTGATCGAGGCGAGAGTAATGTGTGGTGTCATCTGTGTACATGCATACTTGGGATCTTATGGCATCGGGGAGATCATTAATGTAGATCAGAAAGAGCGTAGGACCTAGAATAGAGCCTTGAGGGATACCCGCATTCGTATGGTAGTTCTGGGAGGCATATCCGTTTAATACCACCTTCAATGTGCTCTTAGAGTGAAAAGACTGGATCAGGTCAAACAAATGTCCTGTTATACCATAGCTCCACAGTTTGCGTAGAAGGCCAGTGTGCCAGACTCTGTCAAATGCTTTAGAGATATCCAAGGCAATGGTTTGGGCTTCACCATTCTTGTCGAGAGCCTGGTATATATACTTGGTGGATGTGCGTTGTGGTACAGTGGATATTGGCTCGGAATGAGAAATCGGGGAGCCGAGTTCGGATTCCAGTTGAATCCATTGCATTCACTTACGCACAAGTACCCTTGGGAAAGGTATTAATCCGTCTCTTCCCTCCAGTTATGGGTTAAATAACAGAACAGATTGGGTTCTATAGCCTTGGCTGGCAACCAATCTACTGCAGAAAACTATGGCAACCTACTGCGGGATAATCTTCTGCCCAGTCAGTCATGTCTCTTTCGAGACATGATCACCCAAGCGTGTTTCACGTATGGCACTTAACTGACTGACTGATGGTCATTAGCATATCAGCAGTAGACCTGGTGAAGCGGAAACCATACTGTTTGTCCAAGAGGAGCCTGTTGGCTGTGAGGTGCTGAACCACCTTGGCGTTGATAATGGCTTTGAACACTTTACCAAAAATCGGAAGAAGGCTAATAGGGCGGTAATTTGTGGGGTTCGAGGGTTCTCCAGTGTTCTTAAATATAGTAACTACAGAGGAAGACTTCCAACAGGCAGGAAAGCAGGAAGCAGATAGGCAGAAGTTGTAGAGCTTAGAAAGGACAGAAGAGAGTTCAGGGGCACATTTCTTCAAAACTATGATTGGGATTCCGTCCCCTCTGCTCGTTTTGTGAGGCTCAAGTTTTGAGATTATGTTAGAAACCAGTGAGGGTGTAATGTGGACATCATTCAGTTGAGCCTCAGTTCTAGGTTGGAAGTCGGGTGTAGAAACTTCAGACAAATCCAGTCTTGAATTGGTGGAGAATCTGTGAGCAAAGCATTCAGCCTTGTCCGCTGAGGAGGTGAGGACCTCAAATTCATTGATTAGCAGGGGTATTGAGGACTTACTCTTGTTAAGCACATTTTTACAGAGTCACCAGTAGACTTTGGTGCCAAACTTAGAGGATGCTATGTGTTGCTTCATTCTGGCAGCAAACATCTTAGCTTCATTAAGTATCTTTTTACACTTATTATGAGCTGAGGCAAAAAGGCACCTGTTTTGGTCCGATGCGTAGCTACAATAAAGCCAGAAGAAATTATTCCGGTGAGCAATGGTGGCTGAGCAAGTGGGCAAGAACCAGGGAGACGAATGAGATTTAAGCTGAAATTTCCTGGCAGGGATGAAAGCATTGATGCCCAGGAGGAGACCTCGGATGCACAGTTTTTGACAGGAAGACTAAAAACGTTGTTTCAAAGGACATCACAGAGGAAGTCTCGGAATGAATCCCAGTCTGCTCTTTGGTAGCAGTAGGATATTCTGCTGGTCTGTGTTTCTTGGGTAGAGTGGGAGTGGAATGAGATGTTGACGGAAACTACAGCATGGTCAGAGTTTCTAAGAGGGCGGAGCTGTCTGGTAGTGCAAGAGTCTGGGATGGAAGTGAAGCAGAGGTTTAGTGAGTCCCTTCCGTTAGGGTTATTGGAGAAATGCATGGAGAAGTCCACCATTTGCGTAAGGGATTGGATGATTGAAAAATTCAACTTTATTATAATTTAACAAGAGGAGAAACATTAGAAACCCTGGTATATTTACACAGTAGAAATATATCAGAGTTACATTAAAAACTTTTTTTCTGTTTTTTATATCCAATTGAACATGTATGTGGATTCAATGGAAGTAATTATTTCTCAAACTTTGTGATCAAATGTTTTCATTTGTATTTCTGGCGATTATCATAGCCAAGAAAAAATTGTGAATATTATTTGTCAGTTCTTTAAATCAAATTCAAATGAAGGACCTTCCCCGCCTCATCCTCATCATCTTCACTTCCATCTACTTCTTTTTTAACTCGTATCACATCACATTCATCACAATCATTTTAACCATAATCCCCTACCTTGAGTGACTGTCTGGACTGATATTTAGTATAAAAAAAAACAAATAAATATTCTTAAATTCAAAATTATAGTATTTCTGCTATATGATGACATACAAAGAACATTTCTTCATAAGAAAAAATGTGTCTATCAGTTGTTAAATATATTTAGCCCCATCCCTGCACACGCACACACCAAATAATTGTAGATTGTATAGAGCAGAGATTTACAAATTTTTGACTTATGGACCTCTTTATTAAAAATTTATCCATGGGTGACACTTGCACCCTGAAAAAAAAAAAAAAAAAAAAGTAAATTTGAACATCAAGCTCTTCCATGTGTAAAATAATTTTTTGTATAAATAACGTTGACATGTAATGGGCAATAGCGCAAGCTTTTGTCATTTGATAACATTTAATAAGTAAAAATAAATATCCAGACATTGAAAATTCATACTTTGAATTTCCGGTGATGAGTTAATCCAAGGACCCCCTATCTTATCCTTGCAAACCCCCTGTGGTCCACGGACCACAGTTTCAAAACCTCTGGTATAGAGAATTGACTGCATGTCTCTGGTAGGATAAATTGAACCCCAGTCGTCTATGCTTACCACTAATACCAACAGGTTGGCCATATGTTTTGCACTGATAACTGTTAGACCCCACCACCACCACCACCACCATTTAGTACTTGTATACAGCCTTTGAGATTTCACTGTCCAATCTACTTAATTGGGTGGATTAAAGTTTATTGCAATGAAAAAAGAAATTTGATTCTTTTACAACCCAAAAGTATGCCATTGAAGATTCACATGTTACTTAGAAATGACCTAAAAGGACATTATTGAACTCTTGGCTTTTATTGTCCAAACATTCAGAGCAGCCAAAATGCCTAGATTAAAGACACTCACTTGGAAAAAAATTATCCTATATTTCCTCCCTACTTAAAGCAAAAAGGAACAAAGAAAGAAGAAAAGAAATAGCATACTTTTTCAACCGAACACCTGAAAAAACAAAGTATGCAAGTAAGTAATTTTTATAGAAAATTGAGAATTTAGGTACCTCCACTCAATCATAAAAATTTTTAAAAAAAAACAGCATATCATGATGTTAAAAGGGCTCAAACATAATAAAAACAAAGTTTTATCATCAAAATGTTTATGCTATTATTAAGAGGAAAGATCAAATTTTGTTGTCATTATTTTTTAAAATATTTAAATCCTTTCTAACACATTCGAAATTTTAATTAAATCTTCATTTTTTTGTTTTCCATCAAAAATTCATGCTATGTTTACATAAGGCGACTATTCAGAAAATGGCGTCACTCGAGTAAAATTATCTTGGGGAGAGTAAATTTTCCCTCGTTCTTGACCGCCGGTTGTGTGATTTCTTTCTCAAATCTCAAAGGCTGCTTGTATATAATGCAGGGAAAAGAGGATTCATGTCTTTCACAAAAGTCATTTTATTTTCAAAACATTGTTAATATAATGTTCACTTGCCAAAAAAACAGAATTATTCTTTCAATCCCAAAATGTTTTGGGTTTAAATAACCCAGAAATGGTTGATAAGGTGTAAAAAAACAAATCAATCAACAATCCTGCCTTTTCCAAGGGCATTAGTGTTAAGCATAAATATGAGCAGCTTGTACAGAACTTTGAACTTGGTTAGTCAAACTTTTTTTTCTATCCCAACTTCACCATATCTACCCATGACTACATTTATTTCTACTGTGTGACTTAAACTAGTGGAGAGAAATATTCAAATTCCAGCCTAGTCTCTTCCATTCACTTTCAAACTAATAATCTTGAAAAAGGCATAACGTTATCTCTTCTCCCGCTAGGTATTGATTAAATAGTAACATAACCTCGGATTTTCATACCTTTGATGGCAGCCAGCCCAAGAGGACTTATTTTAATTCAAAACTGTAGAGAAGGCCAATGGAAACTACTCCACCATCTTTTCCAAGAAATTGTTTCCTGCAGATTTTACTTTGTTCAAGATGTCAAATGCTGTTGTGGATCGAGAATTGATTTCCTTCATTTTGGATTTTCATAATAGATTAAAGGATTTTTGTTTTTGTTAAAAAGTTTTTAAATGCTTACCAATGTTCCTTTCCAAAATCTCATGCAGAATTCATTTTCCTTGATTCCGAATTTTTATCAAAGATTTTTTAAAAGATGTACTACAACTGACTGATTGCTATAAAAAGCGGGAGAAACTTTACACTTCTAAGATTTCTCTAATATTGCAGAAAATATGACATTGTAACTTTTTCATCAACTTCATGTATCATTTATCAGTCAGTCACTTAAGTGCCATATGTGATACACGCTTGGGTGATTACGGCTCTTTTGATTTATGACTTTTCATTAGAACTGGAAGTTTATTTTTAAAGTCACTTTCTTAAGTTCATGTTAGGGCGCACTCCTATTTGACTACAAATGGACTGTTCCCATTGCTGTATATAGCAATGGTGGATTCTCTACAGGAGAGTTGTAGGGAGTCGTAGAGAGTCACTTGAGAGTCTCTAATGAGTTACTGAAGAGTCAGTGCGAGTCAGTGAAGAGTTAGTCACACTTCAGGTGGGTGGCATAGCGGAAGTAATCACGTATACACACGTCTTACCACAGATTGGACTCTTGTATCTTTCTATTGTAAATATTACTAATCACTTCTGTACATACTAACCGTCTTTCCGCGGAATGCAACTTATATTCTGATTCTGTTGTTGAGTTATTCATTTATACTTGGTGACATAACAGTTCAACACAACCTCTTTTCTTAAAGCTTTTGTGTTTATTCTGGCATTCGTTTTTACAAGACAGATTTTTGAATTCTTGGTCATATCCCTGCACAATTGGATATCAGTTTATCTTGCGGTTCTTCCCGCAGCGGGGGGGGGTTCCTCAGTCAGTGAGTTAAGTGCCGTATATGATATACACTTGAATTATTATGTCTCTTTTGATCTATGACAGACTAGGCAGAAGATTTTCCTTCACTAGGTTTCCATTTTTTTTCTGCAGCAGACTGGTTGCCAACTGTCATGGTGGCATCACCCATTCAACGGATTGAACTCTTCCTACAACTACATATATTTCTCCTCACAAGAGGAGAGCAGAGCTCAGCAGAGAGATCAGCAGATCACCAGAGAGTGATAGGCAGAGATAGCCAATGCTGCCACCGTATGACCATTGCGAGTCTTAATTATAGTGTTACTTCCTAACCCATATTTATTGTTCTACTAACAGTTCTACGGATTTGTATTTTGCTGTGTTCAATATAAATATCGTTATTTCCTATTTTGGTTGCTGTATTATTTCTTGCTGGACTTCTTAACCGGGTTTACGACACCAACAAAGGCTATAGAACCCAATCTGACCTGCTGTTCAACCAATAACTGGATAGAGAAGAGATGGGCTCATACCTTTCCCAAGGGTATTTGCGCGTAATTGAATGCAATGAATTCAACTGGAAATTGAACTTGGTTCTCCAATTTTCCTTTCTGAGTCAATATCCATTACACAATGAATATTGAGATCCGCAAGAGATCACCATAAGCAGATCACCAGAGACCGATAGGCAGAGATAGCCGAGACTGCTACCGTACGACCATTGCGACTCCCAATTATAGTATTACTTCCTAACCCGTATTTATTCGTTTTACTAACAGAGTTCCATGGATTTGTATTTTGCTGTGTTTAATATACATACCCTTATTTCCAATTTTGGTTGTTTTTATATTATTTCTTGCTGGGCTTCTTAACCAGGTCCACTACATATACAAACATCATAGCATTATACACGTGCAAAAAAAAAAAAGAAAAAAAATGGGGGCTAAAAATAATGGCGGCATTATTAATAAAACAGAAAACCCCAACACTCAGTAATATTCCTTAGTTTTTTGTAGTTCGTCAAAATGATTTCCCAACCATATCTTCTTATTTAAGAAAAATTAGAAATTTTTTTCTCTCTTTTTGAATTCAAATTTGGGTTTTTTTAAGTCCCTGGTACGCTTGAGGTGTATGAAGGATTGAATGTTAATGGACAAGTTCTTGTGGTGGATGAGAAAATTGTAAAGTATGTTTGGGTCGTGAGTCGTATTAGCTAGGTATAGGATAGGTAGTAAAGACCAGCCTGATCTTTTACCACCCCACCCATCGGCCTTGTGCCACAATTGTATGTTTTGATACAATGAATATTGAGATCCGCAAGAGATCACCATAAGCAGATCACCAGAGAGCAATAGGCAGAGATAGCCTAGACTGCTACCGTACGACCATTGTGACTCCCAATTCTAGTATTACTTCCTAACCCGTATTTATTCGTTCTACTAACAGAGTTCCATGGATTTGTATTTTGCTGTGTTTAATATACATACCCTTATTTCCAATTTTGGTTGTTTTTATATTATTTCTTGCTGGGCTTCTTAACGGGGTCCACAACACCAACAAAGGCTATAGAACCCAATCTGACCTGCTATTCAACCAATAACTGTATAGAGAAGAGATGGGCTCATACCTTTCCCAAGGGTATTTACGCGTAATTGAATGCAATGAATTCAACTGGAAATTGAACTTGGTTCTCCAATTTTCCTTTCTGAGCCAATATCCATTACACTACAAAGCACGTATCATTTATATTTAGCCAAAAATTTAAGATACATATTGTCATAATTCACAAAACTTGACAAAATAAGTTGGAGAGGAAAAAACATAATTCCAAATTAATTGAGTCAACCAATAAATATGTGAAAATCTTTAACCCTTTGCTGTGCCCCTCAAGAGTTTAAGGAGAACTTTATAATACATTTGATTGGTTCTGTAGAAAACAATCTACAGGTTTTGGAGATGCTTGTTGGTTAATCCTGAAATAATTTTTTGTAAAATATTTCTAACAAGCTGTCTTATTTTACTTAAGATAATAAAATACCCACTCTGTCTATCTGTCTCTCTGTTTCTCTCTAATATATATATATATATATATATATAGAGAGAGAGAGAGAGAGAGAGACAGCCAGACAGACAGATGCTATATATATTTATATATAGTGCTGAATGGTGATAGTTCTTGGTGCCAAGATTGTTGTTTTTTCAGTAATTTTACTGATAAAATGTATTTTGGCAAGCAGGTTTTTATCATAAAGTGCTCAATATTGGCACAGAAATAGAGCATTGAGAGTTTTAGGGAAAAGAATTTGTCCCTATAACTGAGCAGGTTCATGACAACTTCAAAGTTTTGTGAGGACACCATTATGATGTTTTCACTTAAAGTGAAACCAACAAATTCTTTGCCCTATATATATATATATATATATATATTGAACAGTTATAGGTTAGGTTTAAATTAGACCATTAAATAGTTGTATTAGAAAGTGCTCAAGATATGTTTAAAAGAAAATGAAGATTTAACATGTAAAACATTTAGATATTAGCTAGGCAAGATCAGCCAGTTAGGTAGTGTAACTGGCTGATCTTCCCTACTTTTATATATATATATATATATATATATATATATATATATAGGGTATGTCAAAAATACTTTTACAAACTTTGGGGCATAGAAGGTCAAAACTTATGGGACTTTTTTACATTTCTCATCTCCAGCAGAAAGGAAACATGTAAGAATACCAGAAAAATTAAGTAAAAAATTAATAAAATCTTCCTTGTTGGTCATTTTTAACAAAACATCTTTAAAAGAAAGATTTCTGCCCAAATATACATTAATATGTTATATATACATATATATATATATATAGCACACACAATGAACCTTGAAAAAACAATATATTTTGAGTATATGAAAGCGTATGAAAAGCATCTTATTCTATTCAATGAATATAATCAACGAATGAATTTAAAAATGAATAAATAATACAAAAAATGAATAAGAAAGATTAAAATAAGAAAATTTTAGATAAAAAGACATGAAAGATTTGAATAAAAAATTTTGAATAAAAAATTTTCAAAAAATTGAAATTTGGTTTCAAAAAATAAGCATGAGCTTCAAAAATATTTAATCTCAAAATATAAACATTTCAAAAAGGCATCCATTTTTTTCTCACTATATATTTTCAGAATTGTTCAGGACAGCTTGATAACATTTTTTTATTTTTGTTTTATTTTTTGACTCAGCAAGAAAAACATTTTCTTTTCTTCTATTCTTTTGAAAATTCATAAACGACAAAGTATCGATCAGTCCATCCAAAAGATACAAACATTTCTTGTCTGCATTTCTTCCTTACAAATGAGAAAGAAAATATATGGTTGTGGGTTTTTTATGAAAAATGAATCTAACTTTTTGAAGTTGGTTTAAAAAAATACAGATCAGTGTTTGAAGATAAAATATATTTTTAAAACAATTTCAAGATTACTGATTCAAGTTGTATCTTTCAGTTTTGAAAAATTATTTTATTCACTACTTTTTATTTAGTGGCAAACCTTACTTGCTATCAACTACATTCATAAAATCCAATTTTATTCTCTGCTGTAGACACTGATTCAGCTATTAATCTTAAACTTAATTTAGTTATATTTGATTTTACAATTATATTTTTCTTTTTAATGTTAATTATATTGGGTGATATCATTCAAGCAAACTAAAGGTAATTTTTCTTGGGACAATGTCACTGTAGAAGCAAAAAAGTATATAGAAAGATTTTCTTTTTTGTTAAGTAAGATTAAAATGACAAGAGATGAATGTAAGATTCCTTTATAGAATTACCAGTTTTAAAAACATGAAAATATCTTTTAAATTCTTTATTGTTTACCTTCAAAAAGCATTAAAATTCTGAAATAAGAATTTTTATTCCTTTGTTCTTCTTTGAATTTTAATTCTTCTGTGTACAAATATTTTCATTGCTTTTGTCTCTGATGCTCCGTCCACATGAATTTAAGCGTGCCACTCGATTGGCATCTGGGCCTTAACCTTTTATGATTGAAATAGTTAAATGCAACTGTCACTTCTACTTCAACAGTTTCTTTTCTCGCACTTCCCACCTGTAGAATTCCCTTCCATTTACTTTTCTTTCCTTATAGCTACAATCAAAAAAATTTAAATGCAACATCAATTGCCATCTTTAAGCAGATAAACAGAATGGAGTTCCACAAGTAGAAGTGTGAAAAAAAAAACTGTTGTAAATGTGGTGGTTACATTTAACTATTTCGACAGTAAAAAGATTTAGATGCTAACCTAGGCTTACGGCCTATCACGTTGAATACACCAGTTCTCGCTCGATCACCGAAGTTAAGCAACAGTGAGCCTGGTCAGTACTTAGATGTCGTGACTGTTTGGGAATACCAGGTGCTGTAAGCGTATAGTGACGGATGTGCATTGTGGTGCAGTGAATATCGGCTCAGAAAAAGAAATCGGTGAGCCGAGTTTGAATTCCAGTTGAATACCCTGCATTCACTTAAGCACTGGTACCCTTGGGAAAGGTATTAATCCATCCCTTCCCTCCAGTTATGGGTTAAATAACAGGGTAGAACTTGGGAACCCTGCCCTTAAAAACAAATCCCAATGAATCTTGATGCTCGAAAAGAAAAATGTTGTAAAAATAAAATAACTTTACCCAAAATCATTGGTTATGACCTTAAATGATCCCATAAGGATTGATAGGTCGTTAAACAAACAAACAACAAAAAAAGAAAGATGCCAACCTCGTGATGTACTTAAATTGAACTGGTTGAAGCACCAGAGAAAAAGGTTTGCCATGAAACAACAGTGGAACCACAACATAAGTAACTCAACTTACAAGTGTTCCAAGTTACAAGCAGAGAAAATGTTGATATTTTGCTTCAAGTTACAAGTTTTCCTCTAGATATGAGTTGAGCTTACTCGCTTTGATTTTGAAAATTGTACACAGCCCAGCCATCTACCAAGAAAATCTACAAATTTTAAATTGTACACAGCGCAGACATCTAACAAGAAAATTTATAAATTTCAAATTGTGCACAGCCCAGCCATCTACCAAAAAAATTTACAAATTTTAAAATGGGCACAGCCAATCCATCTACCAAGCTCTCTCAATAACACAACTAGTTTCATTGTTTAACTAATCAAGTACTGTCATGGGCCCTTGTAATCTGCATTGCGTTTAGCTTGTGTTTTTCATTTGTGCAGTTATTTTGCCAAATGTCTTTGTTGGTCACTCAACCTAAAAAACTAAATGCAAAGGATAGAGTTATGAAGAAGCAAATAATTTCACTTGAAATGAAACACAAAGACATGAAGATGGAGTGCATGTTGTTGATTTGGCAAAGGAGTTTTAGCAATATGCACTCTTCTTAAACAGAAGGATACACTGAAAACTATAATGCCAGCCAAAGGCATTACAATTCTTTTGTGGTGATACCGGCCGAGCAAAAGCAAGGGACCGGATGTTTGCTCTATACTGACCAAAAAGCAAATGAACAAAAGTTGCCGTTGCGTATTCGAGTTCGTGCAGATGTTCCAGTTGAAAAATAAGAATTAATCAAATTTCAAATTTCCATTTTGCGAGCCTACACAAATTTTATTTACCAGCCAATGGGAAGCCCAGAATCAAATACAAGTGTGAAATCCCAAAACGAGCTGTTTTGATCCAAAAAGCAGATATAAAAAGCCGAGACAAAAAGCACCCAGCAGACAGACAGGCACAGACCAGAGGAGAAGAGTGTAACCAATCCCCTTGACCTAAATCGAGCGGCTACTATGCTTGCCTCTTTCCTTCTCCCCTGTCTCAAAAGTACTTACTGACCTAAGGAGCGACTACTTCAAAGACATTCCTCACATACTTCCACTCCTCACATTCCTAAGCACTAATTATCTTTTTCAGCATTATATTATTTTCCATGAACATTTTAACCTCCGTTGGACTTATATTCAAGTATCACTTTAATTGTAAAAACATTAATTGATATGTGCATATATAAAAATGTTATTTTCAATTCAATTTGCTTTTCTTGATTTTATAATCATTTTATGACATAGTGGGCTATCTACCACAAGGCCAAATTCCGTTAACCTGCAACAATATACAATTACCCTTCACTGGAATGGACTCCCACTACACTAGAAAAGGAACAGATAAGCAACCCACTATATTTTCAAAGCTTTGGAACCAACTTCATGAAGAGATGGAAAAGCTGCTATTGGTGTGGGTGCATGAAAAACAACTCACAAAGGACACCCTGACAGGGGCAATTATTTGTGAGAAGGAATGAGAGATTTACAGTGAATTGCTGAATCAGTCACAAGCCATTTAAACAGACTTATACTCACAAGATTCATTCAGAGACAGTTGTGGCTGGTTTGATAACTTTATGAAGAGGTCTGGGATTCACTGTCATGAGACAGAGTGAGATAGTGAGTTCTGATAAGAAGGCAGTAGAAGAATATGTAAAAAGTTTCACTGAATTGATTTAGGCAGAATTATACATGTTTGTGTAAACTTCTGAATTCATTCAGCTGCTATCATCAAGAGATACGTCACAAATAATTATGAATGGGCCTGTTCCAAAAGCAGCCATGCAAGTCCAAAGCAAGTCTTTAACTGTGACGAGACTGGGTTATTTTGAAAGAAAGAATTCTAAAGAAAACTTATATAACAGTAGAAGAAAAAAATATGCCAAGCCACAAACTCATGAATGACATGTTAACCCTCACATTATGCACAAATGCAAGCAGTGACTGCAAGATTAAAACGCTTTTCATCTACTATTCTGAAATCCCTGAGCCTTTAAGATGTACAAAATTTTAAAAAAAACTGCACAATATATATATAGAGAGAAAGGGTAAACCCAATGGCATAAGTGAGGAGGCAATCCTTTGTCAACTGGATAAACCTGGTCGTTGGTCCTTTCATTAAAAAGTTTCTCCAAGAGCATGGCTTACTTCTGCAAGCCCTTCTCATCCTTGACAATGCTCCTGTTTATCCATTGAACCTCAAGAACAATATCCTCAAAGAGTTCTCTTTTATTCGTGTGTTATTTCTTCCATCCAACACCACCCATCTCCTCCAGCTTATAGACTGGCAAGTGATTTCTAATTTCAAGAAGCTCTTCACAAAACATCAGTTCAACTGCCGTGAACTCTGAAAGGCCCATTACAACATCATTACTTGCATCAAATTTATTGATATAGTTTCTCAGGAGGCAGTGACTTGGCTTGGACTTGCATGGCTGCTTCTGGAACAGGCTCATTAATATTTATTTATGATGTATCTCTTGATGATAGCATCAGAATGAATTCAGAAGTATACACAAACATGTTGTCTCCCAATTTACAGAGAAATACATCCAAACTAATCAGGTAAGAGTTTTTCAGGAAGCATGACAATGACCCAAAACATTACTGCCAACACCAACAAAGAACATGATCAGAGGAAAAAGTGGATAGTTTTAGACTGGTCAAGTCAATCACAAGACCCAACAGATCATGCATTTTATTGCCTGAGGAGAAGAATGTAGGAAAAAAAATCCAAAACAAACAACAACTGAAAAATTTTGTGTTAAAAGTCTAGAAAAGCATCCCAAATGAAGAATGCAACAATTTGATGATGTCAATGGCTTACAGGCTTGATGCAGTTATTACAAGCAAGGATTATGCAACCAAATATTAAATGTTATTTACTTTAAAGCTATCTATCCCTTTACTTTTGCTCATCTAAAAATGGAGTGATCTGATACAAAGGATTGTATTCATTTTTTAATATTAAACCCAAATGTCTTCAGTGAACAACAAGAACAAAGGAATTAGCCTTGTCATTCCAATAGTTTTTTGAAGAAACTATATATATATATATATATATATATATATATATATATATATATATATGGGCATGTATAATGATAATATACAAGCTAAGAAGTCTGCCTCTTTCTACCGAGCGCCCATAGCTCAGAGGTACAATCGCCAACTGACACCAATTCGGTCGGGTTTCAGTCTTGGGTAAAAAGCAATCAGATGTCTAACCATACTGATGAGCTGTGATACAGTGAAACAAATCTGTCTGCGGATGACTATTTACGCTCTCACACCCTGATTGAGCACTCTAGAAGAATGGTAGACTTTGATAAACAGTAGCTACTCTAGCATATACGCATCGTTCATTCAGCAATGAATTAGAACACTCTCAGCTATTGGGCATGTATAATGATAATATACATGCTAAAAAGTCTACTTCCTTCTACCAAGCATCTATAGCTCAGAGGTAGAATCGCCGACTGACACCAATCTGGTCGGGTTTCAGTCCTGGGTAAAAAGCAATCAGCTGTCTAACCGTACTGACGAGCTGTGATACAGCGAAACAGATCTGTCTGCGGATGACTATATATAATGAAAAGTTCTGGAGATTAATGAAATAGAATTAACAATCTACATATTTAATTTATTTGTTTAAGCATATTTTTAATTGACACTCGTATTTGTGAAATTATTCATGGTCGAGCAATAAAAACGCATTAGATCAATTAATGGCTGTCCTTATATTGATAGGGGTTGCAGGTTTGAATCGTGCTGAATGATACACATTTTCCTAACAAAATTTCTCAAAAATATTCAGGCTGGTGGAGTTATATATATAAATATATGGTTTAATTAAAAATAGAATATCTGTTGAAATACGAACATTGATTAAAAATGATGTTCAAACAAAAATATATATATGTATATATGTGAAAAGTGTATGTATATAATTATAAATATCAATATATATATATATATATATATATGCAATTTGTTATATACATGATATTGTTTACATATTATATATACATGGTACGTATTTAAAAGCGCTCAATATCAGTGATAGAGCAGACGTATTCATATAGATAGGTGTGAGTTTGTAACCCTGGGTTTCATGCTCTTGCAATCATCAGACAAACTTTGTCGTATTTAAAAGCGCTCAATATCAGTGATAGAGCAGACGTATTCATATAGATAGGTGTGAGTTTGTAACCCTGGGTTTCACACACTTGCGATCGTCAGACAAACTCTTTGTTATACATATTATCCTACGTTTATGACATGACTTAAAGTTTCATGTGTTATGCAATCATCAAGTGCATATTTTAAACTGACAGTTTAATAAATAACGCATAAAACTCCGATACATAATAATAATATTTAGTAATATATATATATATCTAATACAGATCTGTTCATACTACATTGAGCACTGTTTTATTAACACCTGAATAATAATACTATACATATGTGCACCCTCCTCATATGCATATTTATAAATTTACGTCAGTATATATATATATAGATATATCCTTTGAGATTTCACTCACCTGATCAACTGAGTCAATAAAAACTTAATTGGGTGATTAAAGTTTATTGCTTTACTCACCAACAGTCGATTAAAAATCTCACAATGAAGCGTGTCCCTTCAAATATAGGAAAAGGAAATTTGATTCCTTTTACAACCCAAAAGTATGCCATTGAAGATTCACAAGTTACTTAGAATGACCTACAATGACATTATTGAACTCTTTGGTCTTATGTATGGTGCCAGATTTACATCAAAATGTGTGGTTAAACAAAAGACAGTGCTATCCTGCAATCATCAAAGCAAGATCTTACAAATGGAATTTAGACTGATAAGCTCCTTTCTTACTTTTATCATCCTGGTCAGTATAAACATTCATTTAATTAACGTTTCCAGAGTGGAGCCAAAATATCTCTGTCACCCAGATTTACAGATTTTTAGAAACTCTGGAAAAATATTATCCTTGACTCAACATCTATATTTCCTCCCCGCTTACGAAAAGTAAAAATGAACATTTGAAAGAAAGAAAAAAATATACGCACACTTCTTTCAACCACGCACCGAAAAACAAATTATACATGTAATTTTTTTTATAGAAAATTGTTGAGAAAATCAGATTTGTTATTTTTTATCATCTATGAGATAGAGGTTGTAGTCAAACAGAAGAAAGTACAAATTTAGGTACCTCCACTCAATTGCCAAAAAAAAACAAAAAAAAAAAAAACGGCATATTCTGATGTTAAAAGGGCTCAAACTTAATAAAATAATGAGTTAACACGGTGGTAGGTCAAGAACATATATTACATCAACAAGAGATACAAAGGGAAAAAGTAATAATAGCTTGGCTACAAGTTACCGACTGACAGACTAGGCTGAGCTGAACTGAGGTCGTACTGGAAACCAGTGTCTCTATCGCCCCGGCTCTGTCCTCGAGAGTAAATAACTCTCGGTTAATATAGGCAAAGAGTCCATTATTAAGTGGGTAACTCCCCACAACATTATTATTAAGAGGAAAGATCAAATCATTTTATTATTATTTTTTTTAATTTTTAAATCCTTTCTGACACGTTTGAAATTTTAATTAAAATTTAATTTTTTGTTTTCTATTAGTGATTCACACTATGTTTATGTAAGGCAATTATTGAGAAAATGGAGTTGGTCAAGTAAAATGATTTGGGGCAAGTAAATTTTCCATTGCTCTCAAATGCCGGTCAAGTGATTTCTTTTTCAAATCTCAAAGGCTATATATATATATCTATATATATATATATATATATATATATTCTTTTAAGTTAAATAATGCAAAAAGAGTTCTGTTTTCAATATATATATATATATATAGTAAATTAAGTTATAGTTGTACAAATAATCTGGAAAAAATTATTAAAAATCGTAATAAAATCTTAAATCCACACATAAATCAAAGTAACAATAATTATTCAAATAATGAAAATAACATTAATACAAAGTTATATAATTGTCAAAACCCTGACAATTGCCCACTGGAAGATAGGTGTCTAACAAATTCTATTGTTTACCAATGTACTATATCATCAAATGAAAAACCAACTATTAAAAATTTTATACTGACTCTACTTAAAGCATTATTAAGCAGAGGTGGTATTTACATTTAACTTTCTTCACAAATAACATGTACCAAAATCAAACTATTCTTTATGCATATTTTTGGCAGTTAAAAAATACAAATGAAACCCCAAAGTAAAATGGAAAGTTCCGGAAAAAAAAAAAATTCTATAAATCATTTTATGACATCTTTCCTCTATTCCTGACTGAAAAGCTGCAGATTATAAGGTTCCCAAAAATAAAGTACCTTAAACCATAGAAATGAATTGACAGTATTATGTAAACAATGCAAATATTTCTCTTTAAAATTTAATTAATTATAATGTTCATTTATAACTTATGCTCTAATATTACTCAAAAAATTATTTCATTAAAATTAATGACCCACACAATACTTATCTGGTTTTCATAACTTCAATATACCTTAGTATACCATAGTTACTTAATTCTAATTTTAACCTAAACAATACAGTCCCTGTAACAGATGAAGTAGTATAAAATTAAATTTTGAAAAACCTAAAATCCAACCTGCTACTAAAAACTATTGTCTACTCATTTGAATGATATATGTTCCCAGTATATATCTTACCCAGACAAAATAAAAAGTATCCTGTTTTGACATTAATCTACTACATATGCTCTCCAAGCAACCCAAATGTTCAACTCCATAGTTCAACTTAATTCTCACTTTTGATTGAGTAATACTGACACACCCACAATCATATTGTTTTTCTCCAACCACCCCACCTTCATTTTCTGAATAACCATGAATTAATCTTACATTTTCTAAAATAAATCATTTTCACCATTTATTTTTAAAATATTACCTGAAGAAAGACAATATTGTTCTGAAACATAACATTTTTTGTGTAATGATATCATGCTTTTATAAACCATTGTAAGAACAAAATTATAATATTAAGCTCTACTCCGTATTGAGCACTCTTTATGAAAGTAAATGCATGAACAGTGGGTTTCAATCTATCTGTTCTTTCAGTTCCTTATAATATATATATATATATATATATATATATATATATATATATATATATATATCAACACCCAGAGATGACAGTCTGTTTTCATGCTAAACGCAACTGTCAGGCCTCTGGGTATTGACATCAATGTCCACTTTTATATAAATATGTTTTGAAAATTACTGCTGCCTCGATACACTAAATTTAAGTTACATGATGCAGCAGCATTAAATGATCCCAACACCAAGAAATTTCAATGGAACCTCATGAAACGACAAATAAATACAACCAAGCAGGAATTACAACTAATCAACACTGAAATTCTATGTTTTATGAGCTGCATTTGCTCTTTGGTGACTGTTGTCATTGCTTAGCAAAGTTTTAAGTCAACAAAAAAGATAAAATCGTCTTTGATGGTGGATGTTTTTATGCTAATGTCCCTGTAACCTCTCTGAAGATGGCTCATATAAGCCAAAAGCTTCGAGCCAACTTAATAAAAAATTATCCAAATGTTGGAGAATTTTTGTGGTTATTTTCACCTGAAATTAAAGTCAAAATACGATGTTTAGAACGCCTCATGATTAAACATAATAGACATTCATTGTCTCTTATATTTAACAGTATATGTTTAGAAAATATATATATCTCACTCATCCTTTGTGTTTTGAATAGGAGTAAACATTTATTCCTTGTTTCCTGTTTAATATGAGATTTCTGGTTCCTTTAAAAGTACAATTCAGAGTTGATTAGAACCTCTAGTACTTTACTAAAAAGATGTAGAAAGCTAATAGACCAATAGTTAGAAGGATAAGATGGTTTGCCTGAGTTCTTAAAGACTGAAACTACAGAAGCAAGAAAGCAAGACAAGCAAGGTATTTATTGTAGAGTTTAGTAAAAACAAGAGCCAGTTTATGACCAGATTTCTTCAGGAATGTGGCAGGGTTACCATCAAGACATCATGTTTTGTGAGGATCCAGTTTAGAGATGATATCAGGAACCAGGGCAAAGTTATATGCCTATCACTCAATAGAGACTCATTTCTACATGGGAACAGGCAAAGATACTCCAGAATTGGAAGAGAATTTACAAGCAAAACATTCATTATCAGCAAAAGACATTAACATCTTAAACTGAGTGAAGAGAGGAGGAATAAAAGACTTATTTGACACACTATTACAAGAAATAGTCGTCACAAGAAATATAGATTGGTATTTACTTAATTTACTGATAAAGTGGCTCTCTATATGCAATAAAAATGCAATTCAGAAACAAACACAGACAATTGTTTTAGTAATAAAAAGGAATACAAATTTTATAAAGTAAGCTGCACACGAAGAGTGAGAGGACATTTTCCAAAGCTGAAGATCATAAAGGCAAAGTTAAGACATTTGTTGTCTGAGGCAAATTTGGAATCCTTCATGTTGCTGTCTATTAGATAAATTGGATGCAGAAGCAATTATTGGCAGATTCATACAATCACATAATGATCACATAATCACATAATCACATAATGATCACATAATCACATAATCACATAATGATCACATAATCACATAATCACATAATGATCACAAACAATTGCTCTTAATATAGTGAATTGCATGCAATTCTTTATCGAACTTTTGAACTATCTGTTAATTTACATATTGTGTAATAAACTATTTAAAGATATCAAACAATTAAATTTTATTAAATCATAAAATTCAATTAAAACATTCAGTATTTACATTTAGTGTCTACTGCCAGTAATATGTATAGTACATATTTACTGTAATTACTAAGAAATACACAATTTTTTCCACAAAAATTTTAACTGTATCCTTTTTCCCCACATGCTTTTTGAAAGTTTTATTTATTTATAATGAAAATTAAATTAGCATTGTAGTTGCCTGGTGAACTTCCTTTATTTCGTTGTAACTAGTATTTTTAGACAAAATCTGCCAATGTCTGTCTTTCTGGTATGTTATGTCATGAGTAAGAATAAATAACTCAACAACAGGAATAGGTTAATTGTTGTATTCCGTGAAAATAGTATTTACAAAGGTTATTAGTATCCAATACAAGAATAGAGGTTAATCGTCTCAACCGTCATAAGACGTAGTATGAGCAATGGGTACTTCCGGGTCGTCACCGGAAGTCTACGACTGACTTGTCAATCGGCTGCTCGGCACACTCTCGTCACGTAGATGCCACCATTACTTTACATAGTAATGGAATAGTCCATTATAGCCGAATAGGTTCGGGCATCCCAACATAGTAACATATTTTTCTTTGTCTCAAATACATTGTGAAGCTTTCTTGTCAGGGGAAAAACAGGGAATTCACCAGAGGAGGAAAGAATATTTATATAAAGATTCAACTATTGATCATGACTCTTATGTAGTCAGCCATGATTCAGATTAGGTTTGTTTAAATGGCAGATTAGATTTCCTGAACTGGCAAGAATTATATTAATCAGATTAACCTTGAAAGATTCTATCCTGTTTCCTATTATTTAGATTTACAGCATTTATCTTTGCTGCCAGATGAAATTTTATTGGCGACAGAATTGTAATCTTTCCATTTTCTGAAACATTAAAAAGGTAGCTTTCTTCTTTGATACGCCTTCTTTATTCTTGTCTTTTGTAAGTCACTTTTCCAGTTGAAGGCATCCAAATTTGGGAAAGGTTTTAACAATCAGTCAGTTAAGTGCCATACTTGATACGGTTTGAGCAATTATGTCTCTTTCGAGACATGACTAACTGGGCAGAAGATTATCCCGCAGTAGGTTGTCATTACTTTCTGCAGTAGACTAGTTACCAGCCAAGACTATAGAACCCTGTCTCGTTATTTAATCCATAACTGGAAGGAAGAGATGGATTAATATCTTTCCCAAGGGTATTTGTGCATAAGTGAATGCAAAGAATTCAACTGGAATTCAAACTTGACCCCCTGATTTCTCGTTCCAAGATGATATCCACTGCACCACAACGCACATGATGATGGAAAATTCAGGTATTTTAGCTATTACATATATTTTTCTCAGAAATTAATACAATTAATATTAGAAGATTACATTTGTACAGTGGCATGTGTAGGAACAAAGTTCCTTTTGTTTCTTTCTTCTTAACACGCTAATGATCCGTCTCCTTCTTAACACGCTAATGATCCGTCTCCTTCTTAACACGCTAATGATCCGTCTCCTTCTTAACACGCTAATGATCCGTCTCCTTCTTAACATGCTAATGATCCGTCTCCTTAACACGCTAATGATCCGTCTCCTTCTTAACATGCTAATGATCCGTCTCCTTCAACAACTGAAAGCAAAACTGCGCAATGTTAAATTATGGCTCCATTTATCTCTGTCAGGCCAATCACGATTTTCATATGTGTGAGCCTCCTTTTTGGTTCTTCTTTGCACAGTCATTCCAGGCTTTGCTGCCATGTTGTTTGCCTTGTCTAGCACCTGTTCTGCGATTACAAAAGACGCAGGCAACCTTAAGTCTCTTGCTTCATCTAGGACCGTGTTCCCCACAGCATCATAAACTGATGTTTATACTAAATGTTGCTAGGTCTATAAATGATTGTGGTTGTTGTCCATAATAGCAATCAGAGCATCTTCATCAACATCAGTGATTGATCATTTATGTTAAAGTACTGCTGATAAAATCTGCCAGACAACATTTTTGACCATTCAAAGACATGGAACACGAGCCAAATAAATATTCTGAATATTTTTATCACAATTCTTCAAACATAATATGGTGAATTGGGAGGTATGTTGTGGTGCAGTGCATATCAACTTGGAATGAGAAATCAGGCTGCCGAGTTCAAATTCCAGTTGAATTCCTTGTACTTACGTGCAAATACCTTTGGGAAAAGTATTAATCTGTCTCTTCCCTCCAGTTATGGGTTAAATAATAGAACAGATTGGGTTCTGTAGCCTTGGTTGGCAACCAGTCTACCACAGAAAGCAATGGCAACCTACTGCGGGTTAATCTTCTGCCCAGTTAGTCATGTCTCTTTCAAGACATGATCGCCCAAAGCCTGTATCACGTATGGCACTTAAATGACTGAATGCGGTGAAAGTGCAACTTATCATCACCCAACTTTAAGAAGTTTTTTGTAGAAAAACATCAACATTTAAGAAATTCTGCCTCAAAACTGAATGGTGAAAAGTTTCAATGTAGAACACACCAAAAATCAGCACCAAAACAAGCGGTAGTGTCAAGATTCAGTTGATTCTGTGATAACAAACATTTGATATTTTAAACTTCTACTCTCCAGTATATCTCACTCACAACTTGACTCTGCAAATTGAGTGCTACTATTTCTGATACCACTCAACTGCCAGCCGTTTATACCCTTAATAGCACACTATGCACCTGTTATCCTTTGCCTTTTTTGTACATAGTGGAAGTTGTAACACAGCTGCGTCTTTTGTGATGAAAAGTTTTTCTCTTTCTTACCTTTCCAGTTATTTTCTATTTTTACTTGCCTATTAATTTGCATACAATACTAGACCTTCTTGGACCTGAGAGGTCGTACACTCTTGTTTTTACTTTTACTACTCCTGATTATTTTTGTATTATATTTTCATTCCTCTTGTCTTTTTTTTTTTTTTTAATGGTGATCGTGGTCTCTCTTCATTTTCTTATTCATATTCATCTGTCTTTTCATTCTCACTTTCTTTCATTTCCTGCTCTGTTCCACTTTTGTAACTTTCTGCCTTTTCTTGTTCATTGACCTTCCATTTCCACATCATCTGTTTCTGCTTCTGAACTGATCTGCATGTGCCAGTATATGTTGTTCCTTTTTCTCAAGTATAGCCGTGTTGTGTCCTTTTTGTATCAGGAAATTTGCTTCTTCTGGATTTGCCTCTTTATTTTTTCTGTACCAAACCTTTTCTTTCATTGCAAAGAACATAATTATGGGGATTCTGATTTGTCTTCCCATTAATGCCAAAGGGCTCAGTTTTCTTTCTGCATATGAAATGAATCCGTAACTGAGGAACATTTTTGGTAAATATGCTTCTTTTATTAAGTGGTGAGAATGCTTTCAATCCCATTTTCATTATTTGTATTATTCTTTCTGCAACGCCATTCGACTGTGGGTGATATGGTGCTGTCTTGTATGGGATGTATCTAATTTTTTTTAACCATGCACACAAATTCTTGTCACAAAATTTGAGTGCATTGTAAGTGACTAGTATCTGGGGTAGTCCATTCCTTGAGAATATGGTTCTTAGTATTTGCTTTATTGTCATGGCCTTTCTGTCTTTTACTCTGACAACTTCTGACCACCATATATGCACAAACTATGTGGATCCTAACACATGGCTCTACTTCCTTGAGTCATGAATGAGTTTTTGCTTACTTGAATTTTTGCTTACTTGAAGTTTTTTGTTTCCTCACATTTTGGGCATCTCTTAATGTATTCCTCTACATATTTTGAATATCCTGACTACCAAACTTGTAACTTTAGTCTTCTTTGTTTTGTTGTTAAATATCATCATGTAATCCTTTTAATCTGTCCCTTCTCAGCATTGTATATTATGCCATTTTCTATAGTTAGTTTTGATTCCTTAAAGTATTGCTCTGTCATCAAACAGTTGCTTCATATATTATTTTTATTCTCTCTACTATTCTGCTTAATAATGGGTTTTGCTTTGTTTCTACTTTGAGTCTATTTATAAGAAGAATGTCTGTTTCCACCCAGCGTATTATTTTATCTTCAGTATTTTCTTGTTTTCCTTATGTTTCATTCTTAAGCTGTAATCTTGATAAAATGCCTACAAGAGGAATAGGGCTCCCTTTTACGTACACTATGTCAAAATCGAATGCCATGATTTTTATTGCCCATCTTAAAATCCTTGACAATGTGACTTTCAACAATTCTTTTCTCAGGTTAAATATGAATTCTAATGATTTTTAGTTTGATTTTAATAAGAATTTTTTTCTCTCAAAAAGTTTTGTACTCTTTCCATGCTCCATATAATTGCTAGCTCTTCTTTTTCAAAATTTCAGTAGTTAGTTTCTGCTGATGTTAATCTTCTTGATATGTACATGATTGGGTGTTCTTCTTATGATAAAACAGCAGTAATCACCATTTCACTTGCGTCAGTGTTTAATGTTATTTTTTTGTGGATCAAAAACTTTTATTATTGGTTTACTCCCCAGAGAATTCTTTAGTGTTTCAAAAGCAATAGTTTGATTTTTTTGTGTCCAGGGAAATTAATTGTTTTTTTTACATAATTTTGCAAATGTCTCTACTATGTCGCTCTATCTTGGTATATATTTACTATAAAAATTTATCAGCACCCAAAAACTTATAATTCTTTTTTATTTGTTGGAGCAGCTATTTCTTTGTTATTTTCTTTGTTAGTCTATCATTGAGTGATATGCTTTCTTTTGATATTTGATATCCTAAAAATATCTTCTTACAGTTAAAATTACATTTCTTTTTGTTTATAGTCAAACCTGCCTTTTTTTAATCTCACTAAAATTTGCTCTGTTTTATATTTTAATTCTTCTTTATTTCTCACTCCTACACCTATATCATCCTGGTATTGACTTTTTGAAAAAATATGGCATGAAGTTTTTATCCCAAATGATAAACAAGTCCAACTAAAAGCCACAGTCATGCACAGCAGCCATTGAAACCAAAGGCTTGTGTGCTGAAATATTAACCTGATGAAACAAGGCACCTTTCATCTTGTTTTCCTGAGTAATTGCTCTTGATAACCTTTTGAAACTGCTTCTGAAAGTTAGCATAATACTCTCCATTGATAGTGAGAAGCTTTTGAAGAAAGTCAACACAATGATTTTGTATCCCAAAACACTGAGGCATCACCTCCTCTGCAGATGAAACAACTTTGACTTTCTTTGGTGTAAATGAGGAGGGGTGTTTCCACTGCATGAATTGTCTCTTTGTCTTTGTTGGTGAGGAGGATGATATATTATGCACAGTGGGGAAAGTAAGACCTGTCCAAAGGTGGATGAGCTTATTATAGGAGCCAATTGTCAACACACACAGACACATATACACACATACATATATAATGACACGCATAAGTATTGGATACATGTTATTTTCTGTTATAACTCTAGTTTATGTTCGCCATTTTGCCTGATATTTGGTAAGTAATATCCCCTAAAGTTGTTTTAGTTGTACGTGGAAGGAAAAAAAAAACTCATAGTTGAATCCATTTTTTTTATCAAAGTTCAAAATTACCCTATGCAAAATTATTGGATACATCAATTTAATATTTCGTTGCGTAGCCTCTGTTTTGTTTCACTGCTTCCAGTCGCTTTTTATAGTTGGCCACAAGTTTTCCACACTGATCCACCGTTACTTTACCCCATTTTTCCTTGCATAATTTCTCTAATATGCTTGATATTTTGTGGATTCCGCTTATGAACTTTAACCTTCAAAGTATTCCACAAATTCTCAATTGGGTTCAAGTCAGGAGACTGACTTGGCCAATTGAGAGAACTAATACGATTATTTTCAAACCATTCCAAGTTTTGCGGTATGTTTGGGATCATTGTTGTGTTGAAGCATGAAATTCCGACCATGTCCTAAAGAAGTTGCAGATTTTTGAAGGTTCTTCTCTAGAATCTCCCTGTACATGCTACCATTCATTCTACCATGGATAACTTATAACTCACCAGTGCCCTTGGATGAAAAGCATCCCCACATCATAATGGAACCATCCAAAACTTAACTGTGGGGATGGTATTGTGCTTGTTGAAGGCAGTACCATTTTTTCACCAAACACTTGTTGCTGTGTTCCTTCCAAATAGTTCAACTTTCATTTCATCCGACCAGATTAACTTTACCCAAAACTGCATACCTTTCTTTACATAAGTTTTGACAAACTTTAATCGGTCATTGACATGTTTGGTTTTCAGTAAAGGCACTTTTCTTGGTGATCTTGAATGAAAGCCTGTACAACATAGAACTCTGCTAATGGTATCCTTACTTACATTAATCCCAGCACACACAAGATCAGTTTTAATTTCAGAACGAGTAATGATGGGGTTTTTTGCACATTTTTGCTGGTCCACCTTGAAGTCCTCTCATTTATTTTTCTCGGTCTTATTATTGAGATTTAGTGTATAGTATAATTTCCAGTTTGTTATGCAAATAAGTCACAAATATCCTAAAAATATGTTTCACAGAGTCTAGAAATAATTTTCTAAAATCAGTCACACAAATTCTAGAAATAAGTTTCCAGAAATAAGTTTCATAGATTCTAAAAATTCTTCTTCTTCTATGTGCCCTGTCCTTTCAGGACATAGGTGATCATGGCTTTCCATGTCTCCCTATCCCTGGTGGCTCTTAGTATGTTTTCTCCTGTTACACCTCACAACCCCTGTTCCATCATCAACCTGCTCAGGCCCTTCAAATATATTATCTGCTCCCTTCCTCTGTCTTTTTTTCTTCTATCTGGCCTGTCAGTATCAGGTTCTCCAAGCCCACCTTTCTCATTGCATGTCCCAGGAATTTCAACTGTCTCTTCCTGATGCTCACTATTAATTTTCTTTTCATTGCCATTCTTTCCAACACCTCATCATTGCTCACGTGCTCAGTCCATGATATCTGCAGCATCCTTCTGTAGAACCAAATTTCTGCTGCTTCAAGTTTATCCTTCATCTTTGGTGATCTTGTCCAGCATTCACTGCCATATTGAAGAACTGACATCACATAGCAATCTAGCACTCGCTTCTTTGTTTCTAGTGAAATTTTCCTGTGTCTAATACTTTACTTAGCTTCTGGAACGTGTCCTTCACTATGCCAATTCGCCTTTGGATCTCTGTGTCGCACTTTCCATCTCCTGTTAGAACACTTCCTAGCTATTTAAATTTTTGTACTTGCTTGATTCTAGTATTCCCCACCTTTTGGGTTGCTCTTTTTGCTGATGACCATGCATTCTAAAAATAAGTTTCTAAAAATGAGTTGCACAAATTCTAGAAATCAGTTTACAGACTTTAGCTGCACACTTTCTACAAGTAAAAAAATGAATACATTGAAGTAAATATTTTTAACAAAAATCATCTCGTTTGTTTTGTTTTACTTTTCAAATAGTAAAATGCATCACCCCCACCCCCTACCTTTTATGTGTTTCCTTTTCTTTTATTTTTAAGTGAAACACTTTCATGGCATTCTTATCATTTGTATTATTTTTTTAAAGAATTCAGTCATTCCATTTTTTAGTCTTCTTCAGGTGAATATGTTCAAGATTTTTTCTTGAATTTTTAAGCACTGCCTAAATTTACCTGAAGGTTTGAAATGAGACCATTCAGAACTTTAGAAAAACAGTCAGCCATGATTTTAAAATTATTGAATATTTATAAAAACCTGTATTGAAAACTTTCATACACTATGTTTAAAATATTAACTGTGGTTTTGTATTTAGAGTTTTCCTTCTAGACTGGTTTCCTTACCAAGGCTGAAGAATTCAGTCAGTCAGTTAAGTGCCATATGTAATACACACTTGAGCGATCATGTCTCAAAAGAAACATGACTGACTGGGTAGAAGATTATGCTGCAGGAGGTTGCCATTGCTTTCTGTGATAGACTGGTTGCTAGCCGAGGCTATTGAACGCAATCTGTCCTATTATTTAACCCATAACTGGAAAGAAGAGATGAATTACCTTTCCCAAGGGTATTTGTGTGTAAGTGAATGCAAGGAATTCAATTGGAGTTTGAACTTGGCTCCCCGATTTGTTGTTCCGAGTCGATATCCTCTGCACCACATTGCACATCCAAGTACAATCTGCCTTCCCTTATTATTTGTTTTTTCCTACTGAATTTTATTTTTTTCAATGAAAGTCGTGGGATTATTCCTCACGGCCGAATTACGAGCAGTCCAACAACAATATTTTAATTTATTCTATCGAATCTCAACACTCCGAATTTTGACATTCAACAAAACACCAAATAGAAAGATTCCTAAGTCAATCTGCTCGCATATTTACATAATCACGGATTAGAAACAGGGAAGACAACTCTTAAGTTACTAACCATTTCTGTTGTATAATTACCTCCCTTAGAACATTTGGCGTAAGTCATCTATTGCAGATGTTAATGAAATAATAATTTTTGCATATTGATCCAAGTAATTTCATTTTATACTAATTAAAATGTTCTAACAAATGAGTATGATTGTTTTATACTTTCCACTGACATTTCACACACACAAAAAAAAACAAAAAAAACAACGATAATGAAGATAAATTGATTAATTAATTAATTTACTTATATCCAAAAATGTAATTTATTTATATGGGTATAAGACTTGTTTATTTTTTCGGGGTGTGATGAAATTTAATTGGTATAATAAAAAAGCAATCATGAAATGTTGATTTAAGTTTTTTTAGGCAAGTAAATTTCTGTTCATTTATAATTTTTAAAAAATCTCTAAAATTAAAAATGGTTATCTTTGTTGTGTGAGAAATTACATCCAGTTTTTAAAATTTGATTAGAAAATTCCAGATGATTTTTAATGTAAGCAACAGAGAATTTTAATTGTTTATTTATTTCGAGTTTGAACAACTAAACAAAAAATAAATATATTCCAAGGTAGAAAAGAACTTCCAATTCAAAATAAGTAAAGAAAAAAAAAGTATTTTTCAACTTGTCTTTCCTATCTATTTCCAATTTTTAAAATTATATTTGATCGTTTCTTTTCCAGTTTTTTGTTTTTCGTGTTAAAAGAGAATCTGAATATGAAATTTGTCTTCTTATGTTTGTTTTATATTTTTAATTCTTAACATTTGTCAAATTTTCTACTTTTCTGTGCTATGTTGGAAAAAATCACAGCGAGTGATTTTTAGATTTAAAACTCCACATTATTTTGTTTAATAAATTTATGATCACGATTTATGTTACAAATTGTTATGCATGTCGCTCTCTTTTATTGTTTCTTCCTGTTTTTTACATTTAAAAAAAAATCTTTACTATTTTTCCCTCTTATCAGTTCTTAAAGAGTGAAAACATCAGGAATTCCCTTCAGTTGGAAATGTGACGATAAAAAATGTTGAGTTACCTCCCTTGACTTACAAAAATTTTCATATTTTGGTGTTGCGACTATTGTAAACAATATGTATTTATTTACTTATCACCCCACGAAAATAAAATGTGGCACAAGGTCATATTTAATGTAAACTCCCTACACGTACCATTTTTGGTAGAGAAAAAAATTCAATTTCTGTGAATTTCGCTTAGGGATTCCTCAAGCAACAGGATTCAACTTCTTTTAATGAAATGAAGGACCACACCTTTCTCGAAACTAAAAAATATTTGAACTTGATTCTTTTTGCTCCTTCTGGCGAAAAAGCAAAAAAGAAGTAGTAAATGTCATGAGAGGCAACCTTTATGGAAGTTTTAAGTAGAAATTTTTATTTCATTGCAGTTTTAACATCTTTTTATGCCAATAAGTGCTTTTGAAGGGAACATAATATTTATGGAAGCCTGTTGAGAAAACTTTAGAGATTAATTTTTTTTAGTCTCATATCAAAATAAATGAATTCAACACTTAGGTGGATTTTATATGCAGAATAAGGTGATATAACTCAAGAAATGGAGACAAAAATACTTTTTTCATGAAACTGCTTACCTTCTACTGTGAGTGAGAATGTGTGGTGATTACAGTATAGTCACGTGTATTTCCACACAACTACGTTCACTCATTGTACATATTCACACGCAACAATCACGTGATAATCTTGCTTTTCCGCTCTTTTACGGGATGTATATATAGCAGAGACGTGGTACAACCAGGACAGTAGCAGCAGAACCAGAGAACACAAAGGAAGGCAGTTCACAGCTGCCCCCTCCAATAGCAGCATGCTATTGCGGGGTTTCCGCTCTTCAATATCAAGCATTTCTCTCACACACTCGCACTAATTGCAAGACGCAAATAGATGCCTTTTTATTTCTTTGAATAACACTTGTACAAATTACTACAGTTGGCACAAGAATCTTACCACGCACAACATGTAAGACCAACTCACCTTCTCTTACTAATCATTCTTCTAAACTTAACAAAGATGAACTTATCAACTGTCTCAGAAATTTTCACCAATCTTCTAACAATATTATTTCTAACACAATCCTATTCAGAGAATGAAAGACATTTTTAATCAAACACATTCAACGTCTGTACAAAGTATGTAATTCTTGTTATTTGTTAATACACTTTTATAAATACAAATAATGCTTTATCCATTTTATTCAATGTTTCATTTGCTAATTTCATGATTTCAATGATATAAAATAATTGTTGGAATGCAAGAATTTAGTTAGGAAGTTCTTTGGGAAATGGCTTTGTGCTATGTAAAAATTCAAACCTAAATTTCTGTGCATATAAGGCCCCAACAACAGAATTAAAAGTAACTTGATTCCCTTCACTTTCTGCAAATTTCACAATCCAATGTGAAATCTTAATTTTGACCAATAAGAAAAAGGAGTGACCCTGTACTGAAGAAAAGATGAAGCTAAATTTTGTGATCCAATGATAAATTAATTTTCTAACCAATGAAAGGAAGCAATTTGCAAAACTGTGAGAGAAGTTAACAAGTCAATGTGAAAAAGTCTTTAGCTATAAGAAGAATCAGTCAGGTGGATGTGAGATTAAGACACCACCAAGATGTGACAAAAGAAACTTCAAGCCACTTTTTTGCCTGCCATAAAAAAAGGAAAGGAACACAAACTTTATTAGTAACCTTTTAATTCTGCATAAACACATTCTGCTACTTACAACTAGAACTCTGGATTCACTTAACTACATACTACGCTTTCTTTTTGAATATTTAACTTGTTACAAGGATGCATTTATATATATATATATATATATATATATATGAATAATATTAATAATATCTAAAAAGTTGTAGTAAAGGAATTCTGTTGAGTCCTACTCATTATTACAAAAAAGTTGTAATTCATGAAGTAGTTGTTAAATAGAGAAATTAGGAATAGAATGTTTTGGAAGATTGTAGAATGTTTGAGAGAATTTGAAATGTTCTAGAAATATGCCAATTAGATGTTAGCCCCTATAAAAATAGGTTTTGGGAAAAGAGTAGTTAGTTGTTAACAGGATTTGTTGACATTATCAACTCCTGCCCGATTTGTGGGTCTGTGTATCCAGCTGAAAGAATCTCGAGAAAAGTTGCTGACCAACTAAAACCTGAAAGAGAACCTCATGGAGCTAACAGGGTAAATAGATATTTTTGACTCTTACATTGACCAAACTAATAATTATTCCTTATATACACATTTGAGGATTTCCAAAAAGTATAGCATTTAAACTTCTTTACTATCTTAATTGGATAAAGATATTTGACACCTTCCTTCTCTTTTGTAACCCTTACCGTCACTCTGCCAGTAGTAAACTCTATGTTCTTTTTGAATGCAAAAACTGTTTATTTGTAAATATTTTTATTTAATGTTTGTTGGAAATTAAATATTTTCTGTGATTTAACTCTGAGTTTTGGTTAATTTTTTTTTCTTTTGTTACACTTAACACGTGACAAATTCCTAAAATTTATGTTATTGTGTTCTATTAATAAACTTCTACTTTAACAAACAAACAATATACTTTTGCTCTTTCAACTATCTAATGATTACAGATAACCTTAAGTTGGAGTGAGTGTTGCCTATGTTTGTGAATTGGCCTTATACCAGACATGGCCGACTTCCCCCTACTTCAAAAGTAACGGACAATCTAGTTGTAGTGAATAAGAAATAAAAATAACTCTCTTTTCTTGATTGTTTTTCACAAACATGTGCCCGTGCAAAAATTTATTTTGACCAATAAAAAAAGAATTGTCTCCAGGCGGAAGAAATGACTAAAGCAAAGTTTGGCAGGCCTATGTAAAAATTTACTTTAACTGATGAAAAGAGAGTGGCTTACAAACTGGGGAAAGAGTAACGAGATGATGTCAAATCATTTTTCGATATAAATAGGCAGAGAAAGTGGAATCAAGGAAGAAAAAGAAAAGAGAGAAAGGCAGAGTTACACACTGATACATTATCAACCTTTAATGAGGGCAGGTGAATTTCAAGGAACTATTCAACTCATAAGCTAAGTACCCTAAAATACTTTTTATTTGTGTTGAATAAAACCACATAACTTTTATGTCAGAAATACACTCTTTTAATTCGTTTTAAGCATCTTGGAATACTACTTCATGTCTGATTATTTAATATGAACATTTTCTTGTCTTGATAATTCATCAAAACTACAAACCTTTAATGTTTGATTATTTGTCCTGATACAAGCTACTGAAATTTCAAATGTGTAAATTTGTAAATAAATTCCTTATCTGATTTCATTGCGCGTGTTCTCGTCATTATCCCTACATACTTCAAGGTTACTTGTTTGTTCCAGGAGTCTCAAGTTAGAAGCGTCATTGTTGCATTTTTTTAATTGAGATATTTTCTTGTAATGAAAAGACATATATTTATTTGACTAGTTGTACTGTGACATTATTATGGACACAGCAGACAATTTTGAACAGTGTAGAGGCCGTATTATATTGGATATGATGCCATACATGATTTGAGGAGTAGGAAGTTACCCAGAAGATGCAAGTCACTACGGCATCCTGTGTAATTGAAGAGTAAAAGAAGAGATTGAGAGATATTGTACTCCTTCCTTTTAAACTACTTTATACAATGACATTAAGAAAGTTCCCTAGCAGGCAAGGTGGAGTAATCCTACATTTTTTCAAGGCAAACTCAGTATACTCTCTTCTAAGCATTGCAATCACTTCCTTGTGTTTTATTCCTCTATTGTACTATAAAATTTGTATGTTACTAATCTCAGAAATTTTATTCATATTCCAAAGGCTAAAAAGACACCTGTGTTTTTAATTTCGTTGCTTAAAATTGATTGTCATTAAGTTGACAGTTCCACTCCAATAACTTCTTAATGTTCATTCTTTGAAACAATTTCCATAAATCAGAATATGATGCCAACAAATATGTCACCAAATTTCTCTTTTGTCTCTTTTTTATATAATGAGCTTGTGACACAAAATTGATTATTTAATCTAGTCCCATGGTACTCATCTACCCAGAGAAGACCTCTCCCTTGGGAAGGAGTCAATGTCATTACTTGGTATCTGTGGCATTCCCAGAAGGGGAAAGGTTAGACTAATTTTTATGTTAAAAAATCTGAGGTCCCTACTTTTATGTTTGGCCTTGTACCCATATTGCATTTGAGTGTGCATTTCGATAAATCTCTCTTCTTTTTATAAGAATAAGTTGGTTAGTATTATGACCAAAGGGCCATAGAAAGATAACACGGACTCGGATATAAGGTTGAATAGTATATTCTCGGGAAATGTAGTACAAAGGTAAACGTGGACTGGAGAGTACTTTCTCTTGTAGGCGTCCTGACTCACTCATTCACTCACTCTGTGGCTACTCAGAGACTTTTCACTCAGAGTTGGTAGCCATATTATAAAGGTGTGGACGAGTCCATTTGTAGGTCCTCACAATAGTTAATACGCCTTCCATTAATTCACATTCATATATGTGTGAAAGAAAGAACAATTTTATTCAAAAGCCAATTTGAAAAAAATAGAAGCTTCAGGAAATATCTTTCTATTCCATTGGATAAAATCTCCCTCTCTCATTGGAAGAATGTGTATAAGATTTGTTGGTAGGAGAGACTGGCCAATGGACCAATAAATGAGGTTGATCCATATTTCTTAGATGTGATATTTTGCAATTGTTTACATTGTTTGGACTGTTGTCCTCATCTTTATCGTCATATTCATAAGGTGATATTTCTTGGAATTTCAAACTGAAATCTTTATTGAGACAGCAAGGGCAGATTGTTCTAATTCCACATGCCATGCCTCTGAATATCTCAGTTTCAGTTAGTTCCTCTTGATCACTCAATTCTTCAAGTTTTTCTGACCTCTCCTTTGGCCAGATATTGAACTCGCAGCTTTTTGGATCATGTCACTTTTGAATCAATCAACCAATATTTATCCACTGGGGATATTGGTGAATGAATGGGCGAAGGGAGGCTTATAAACATAATCTCTCAGCATCATTTTTACTAAAGCTCATATTACAATTTTTTTGTTATTAATGTTTTTTGTATTATTGGTTCCCATATTGTATTCATGTCTATGTTTGGCCAGCTTAGGAGATTTTTGTAGCCTAAAATATGCACACTATAGGTGGTCTTACTTGGGAAAGATGTCTGTGTAGGTTGTCCCACTGTTATATGGACCACAGATCTTTTGTATCTTTTTACCCTCTTTCATATAGGGTAAGTAGAACTGACAGGACAAAGGACATGCTTTTTAAGAGATGTATAAAATCCAATGGGCACCTCAGCATGGTGTAATGGTTAGCAAGCTCACCTCGCTAGAATCATTATAACTGACTAGTGAGTTTGATCCTCACTGGGTACCTCCTACTTTTGGCTGTGTGTTATGTCTAAGCTATGCTTAGAAAATCACCTTCCTCCAGGTTTCAGAGTTGGGCACAGGGCTCACAACCCTTTCCCATAAAAAACATTTTGTTACGGAAACAGCAAAAACGTTACCCATCACATCATTAGGTGTAAGGAAAAGTTTATTTTATACAATCCAAGGATGGAACACTCATATTAGAGAAAGAAGAAGTAATCCATTGATGGAAACACTATATGAGATCTCTTCCACGATGAGAGAGCAACCAACAATACACAGACATACCAGCAAACTGGAAAAATTCAAATTCAAAGTGAAAGGCGCATTGGCAAAACTGAATACCAGCTGGACCAGATGGCATTGTAATAGAGATGCTGACACTCTTAAACAATTTCAGCAAAGAGAAAATTACAGAAATATTAAATTAAATCTATAACAGCGGTAAGTTACTGGAAGATCTAAGCAGATCAATTTTCGTAGCACTACCTAAGAAGCCAGGTGCAAAGGAATGTGAACTCCACCAAACAATCAGCTTCACATTGTAAAACTCATCATCCAAATTCTGATGAATAGAGCATGCAGCAGAATCAGGCCTGAGATAAGCCAAGTACAGTGTTGTTTCGTCAAGGATACTAGAACAAGCAATGGAATATTTATACTTAGACTGTTATAAAAAAGAACAATACAAATGAAGAAGGATGTGTACCTGTGTTTTATAGACTCCAAAGTCATTCAACAAAGTTTGCCACAAAGACTTGATAGAAATGCTCAGCAACTTAGACATATTTGGGAAAGACATTAATCAAGAACCTCTACTGGCAGCAAACCACCTGCATACAGACAGGAAACAAGTTAAGTAGATATACAAAGATAGAAAGTGGGTGTAAGACAAGGATCTGTCTTCTCACTGGATCTATTCAACATGATACAGCAAGACAATTCTGAAAGCCCTAGAAGTCATGCCAGGATTCATCATTTGCGGCCACAATCTGAACAATATAAGATATGCAGATGATACAGTGCTGAAAGCAAACACAGAAAGAAGACTAAAAAACATCCTACAGACGATAGCTGAAGAAAGTGGAAAGAACGGACTACAAAAAAACTGAAACTAAAAAGAGGAAACCAAAATGCCAACTACAGGCCAGGATTACTAAAATCAAGTAGCTACAGACATTTAAATACCTGGGAAGTGTTATAACAGATGACAGAAAGTGCGATACTGTGATCCAAAGGTGAATTGACATGGCCAAGGATGCATTCCAGATGCCGAGTAGAGTATTGAGAGACAGGAACATTTTGCCGGAAACAAAGAAGAGAGTATCGGATTGCTATGTGATGTCCATTCTTCAACATGGCATTGAATGCCGGACAACCTCCTCAAAGATAAAGGAGAGACTTGAAGCAACTGAAATGTGGTTCTACAGAAGGATGCTGAGGATACCATGGATTGAACATGTGAGAAATTATAATGTTTTATAGAGGATGGAAACAAAATGGGGAAAGCAACAAGTAACATACTTGATGGACTTGGTCAAATGGATGGCAGTGTGAGGTTTAGGAGGGATAACAGAAGAAAGTGTGCTAAGAGCCACAAGAGATAAGGGTATGTGGAGGGCCATGATGATCACCTGCATCCTGAAGAAATATGGTACATAGAAGATGGCAGACCAAGGCTGTTTTCTGAGTGTTGTCATCTTGTACCAGTTTGCGGGGGGGGGGGGGGGTATTTGTCTCATCTAAAAAAGGATACTTGTTATGTTGTAAGGTATTGCTTATACTAACTATTTCTTGTTCATATTTCTCTGGGTTGCCACTTATGAACAATACCTCAACTTTAACTCTCACCACCCACACAGTGTAAAGAAAGGATTCATCTACTGCCTACAACATTGAGTAAAAGTCATAAATATAACATCCCTTAAAAATATATTTGTTTCATATATATATATATATATATGAAATGAATTGTTTGAACATTATTTTTTAACGATACTCATATTTAAGTAAATATTATGTTTTTTAATTAAACAGTATTATATATTTATATCTACCAGCCGTAAATAATCAGTATCGATAAAAAATAATGTTCAAACAATTCATTTTAAATTGTCGGTTGTTTATAACCAAGTTTCGTTAAAATTCATTAATTTCCGTAATATATATATATATATACACACAAACACACACATATATTTTGCACATGCAAATGAACCCTATGTATGATCTGCCTCTATATATGAATCTGTGTTTTATATATATACTAGCAGTATAGCCCGGTGTTGTTCAGGTGTAATGAAAGCTTTAAAATTAATCCATGATCCTGGAGCTCAGACTCAGCCTAAAGAATATTTGTGTGAAGTTTGGTGAGAATCAGATAAAAATTGTGGATTTGTATAAAGGACATACAGACAGATAAACAGACACACACACAAACATCTTGCCTTTTATATATATATATATATATATATATATTATCAATTTTCTGCACTATTGTAAGAACTGCAACCTTGAAGCTTCTGAATATTGTTTCTTATGTCTTTGTCTATGAGTGTATCAAATTTGATTAAAATCAGACCACTCCTTCTATAACCTGATTTTTTCAATTATCAATTTTCGATATTTATTGGGCGTACCTTGACACAAAACCTAGCTAAGAACACTTGCAGACGCTTATAGTACAACTGTGTAAATTTACAAGAAAATTGGTTCAGCCGTTTCGGAGTCTATAGGATACACACACACACACAGAGTTCCATTTATAAATAAATTTAGATATACACACACACACACACACACACACATATATATATACATATTTACCCTCTCACACCCTGATTGAGCACTCTGGAAGAATGGTAGACTTTGAAAAACAGTAGCTTCTCTCACATACATGCATCACTCATTCACTAATAAATTAGAGCACTCTGGCTATTGGGCGTGTATAATGATAATATACATGCTAAAAAGTCTGCCTTCTTCTACCGAACACCCATAGCCCAGAGGTAGAATCGCCGACTGACGCCAATTCAATCGGGTTTAAATCCTGGGTTAAAAAGCAATCGGAGTCTAACCGTACTGATGAGCTGTGATACAGCGAAACAGATCTGTCTGCGGATATATATATATCTATGTGTGTGTATTTTGGCAATGATCTCTCTTTTATAGAGGTTTCATAATAAAAAGGACATGCTCTGATGATTCTTTTCATTTTAGTACTCAAGTTATGTAAGAATTGTTCAAAGGTTTTGTATTTTCAAGTGCTTTTGGCTATACTTCTAGCCATTATCAAAAATTAATTTTGTTTTACTTGCAAATAAACCTGTGTAAAGTTTATGCATATAATATCTAGTGCATGTTAAGTTCCAAACACAAAACAAAACTCTAAACATTTGAGAATACACTGTTGCTTCTTTTAAGTTCAATGAGGAGGCACACTCTGTGTACAGACCTTCAGTGTTGAGGCAAAAAATTTTTGTTTCAATTAAATCTGTGTAGGTGGGTTAATGGCTAGCAACATGGACAGAGAAATAAACAAGCTGAGTTTGAATTCTAGCTGTGTTTGTTCCATTCATTTTTGCATAAATATTTCTGGAGAAGGTTAAATCCATCTCTTCATTCCCCACAGCTATGGGTTAAATAAGAAGGTACATTGTAGTTGGTAATCAGTCAAGGTGAAGGGCAACTTGGAATTCCAAGGCAGCCTGAACAGGGATGGGATCTGTCAAGCTCCACCTTGCCATAGATATACCACTGCTGTTACAGATGCAGTACATGAGATGCAGGTATGATTTTAATGGATTATAGAATCATGAAATGATGTCATGAAATCTGGATGCATCAGTTTTGAAAGTAATTACTCTGTGGTGATACCAAGCAAGCAAGGGATTAGATGTTTGCCCTCAGAGGTCCAGATAGCAAATGACCAAAACTGGTCTTTGCGCATCTGGGCTCCACGCAGATGTTCCGGGGTGGAAAACCAAAAATAAATAAATTTTGGATTCCTTTTACGGACCCTTTTTGCGAGCCAACATGAATTTTGTTTATCGTCCAATGGGAAGCCCAGAATTAAATCTGGGTGTGAATTCTCAAATGACTTGTTTGGAGCCTCCCTCGAAAATGAAATAAAAGGACGACACAGGAAACATCACCAGTTGAAAAAATACAAGCATAATTAACACGTCTCTTGACATACATCAAGTGATCGTATAATGTTGCCTCTCCTTTCTCTCTCATCTTCTTCTTCACTGTTCACGGAGCCACTTGATGGACTGGGCGGAGATTTCAAAGACACTCCTAACAAACAAATGCTCACACATACATATGCACAAACTCTTTTCAGCAATTACTGCTATGAACATTTTAATGACCTTTGTACCAACCAAAAGACATTACTTTATTTGTGAAAAAACCTTGATATATATACATATATATCTAAACTTATTTATAAATGGAACTTTGTCTCTGTGTGTGTGGGTCTGTGTGTGTGTGTGTGTGTGTGTGTGTGTGTGTGTGCGTCCATTACCTATAGACTCCAAAACGGCTGAACCGATTTTCTTGAAAACTTACACAGTTGTACTATAAGTGTCTTCAAGTGTTCTTAGCTTGGTTTTGTGTCGAGGTACCCCCCCACCCCCCGATAAATATTGGAAATCGATAATCAAAAAAATCAGGTGATAGAAGGAGTGGTCCGATTTTAATCAAATTTGATACACTCATAGACACAGACATAAGAAATGATATTCAGAAGATTTAAGATTGCAGTTCTTACAATAGTGCAGAAAATTTGATATCGATACCAGGAAATCAAAATTTGACTGACGTCCATTCATTTTTCTTTCAGTCTACGGTTTCGCTTTAACTGGATACAACTATTGCTTTTTAGTCTTTCATGCCAACGTCCAAAGAGTCTGAGCTCCAGGACCATGGATTAGTTTTAAAGCTTTCATTACACCCGAGCAATGCCGGGCTATACTGCTAGTATATATATATATATATATATATATATATATATAAATGTTGTTTCTATACACAATTTGATTTTCTTGTTTTATACCCCCCTTATAATGGGCTATCTACTAACAAGGCCAAATTCAATTAATCTGTTTCAACACAGAAATACACTTCACTATAATGGATAAACCACTATAACTCTTCCTGCTCAGGCCACCTTGTTAACTCAAAATATCATCCATAGTTAAAATAAGAAAAAATACTCAGCTATGAAATTAACCTAATTTTTGTTCAGTTAGTCATTTGTATAAATATTGTTTTTGCCTTTTACTGCAAAATCTGGAATAAAACTTATGTTCTTTGTAAAAATGAAAAATTTGAAAACACTTCTGGGATTTTTTAATCTTTGGTAAATCAAGCACTTTTTTATATACAGAATTTTTCTAGTCTATATGCATTCTTGAAAATTCCCAATGGGGAAGTTAGACACTGGTTTGTTAACTTTTTTTTTTTCAGGTTGAAGTGTTGTTCGGATAGCCAAGGGTTTGAATTACATCCACATTTGGCAGCCTTTTAAACAAACAGAAATAAACAAAATACAAGCATTTCTCTGGGAATAATTCAATACCTTTAACAAATAATTTAGTGTATGTGACATTCTTAGTGATAAAATAAATAAAGATTTATTTCTCTTCCTCCCTCTCTCTCTCAAACACACACACATAAAGGAATCCCTCGATTAGTGTGGATAATGTGTACATTAAAAGATACACATTTATCGAAGAAACACGCATTAATTGAATATAAAAACTTATTGGAAATGATGTAATTTGTACCTCAAATTTTAGTCTCATTCACAACTAATTTCTAATTTGTGTACTTTTTAATTAAAATATACATACAAATAAGATACAATAAAAATGCTATGAATTAATGTTTGTCTATACTTCTGTTCAGACTGTTGTCCTCATTTTTATTACCATGTTTATGATGTTTCAGCCATTGTACACTCCAGCCTTCTTCAGGTGTTAGGAATTGTGAACCAAACCCTTTATTTCAATCAGTGAGGTATATAATTCTCATTCCATATGTGATGCCACTTTCAGATGCCATGTAGTTACTTCTCTTTAACTCAACTCTCTAAGTTATTTGTTCACCACTATTGTAGCCAGGTATTGAACTCCCAACCTTTTGGGTCAAGTCACTGGATTCAATCAGTGCTTTTCTCCACTGGGCAATGTACCCTCAAGTACTGTTCCCAGTGACTTGACCCAAAAGTTTAAAACTCCAATGACTCTGTTGGCTGGTGCTTCAGAATATGCTGACTGCACCTCTGCAGAGGGGTAAGAACCCCTAATGAGGTCACCTGTTTTCCGTGGGTGGCTACCTGTGATGTCTGGGGATGGAATCCTGGTGGTTGAGGGTTTCGGGGTCAGGGTTAGTACTTCCAGTTCCCAACACACCCCTTTGGTCATTACTTTGACTAAATGGTCAGTCAGAGAGACCCAATCTGACCAATCAGCTGCTCAAGTCAGGCTCTAACGCCCGTAAAGATAGCAAATTGAATACTCTAAAGAAATTTCCTAAATGAACTAGTAAATCAATAACAACCTAATGGTATAGGATTTAGAAGACACTGGCCAAGGGTCAGTCAGTTTATAGAGACATTTAGACTTGGACATGGCTGTTAACCATTCAGCTTGTTTGCTAAAAGTTTGGGTAGTGTAACAAATATGGTGCTCCGGGTCTCTCATAAAGTGCAAGTATACTGGTCTGTGTTGCCCTGACCTGTCAAGGTGATTGGGTTTCTCCTTGACAGGTACCAATGGTTGACTTCAAGGTGAGTGGGGAGCACAGGCAGTAAAAAGGAAAATTCTAAAAATTATGAATAAAAAAAAAGAACCCCAAGTGATACCTCTCGGATTCAGATTCCGAAAAACAAACAAGCCCAGACTTTCCAAGATTTATTGTTCTATTTATTGTGAAGGTTATCCCCTTTCTTGATTGAAAAGGTAATATCTAGTCAAATTAAGCCAAAATCGATCAGAAAGTTGAGAGACGGCAATTTAATGGTGGAGGTCGAAACAAGAAAATAGGAAGAGATTTTAATGTAAATAAATACCTTACACAATGTTTGTATTAAAACTTAGCCTCATACAAGACTAAACGTATCAAAGTGAGTTAGAAGTAAAGAGCTTTCTCTGGCCACACCAGAAGAAATCTCATCTGCCTTGGGTAGCCAGAGAGTCATGGACTACCGAAGGATCATGATTAGAAGAATCGGTGAAAAGATATTTACAAACATATGCATTCTCACATTCAATTCACCAAAACTTCCTTCTAAAATAAAAATAGGCTATAATGTTGAGCCAGTTAAATTATATATTCCAGTTCCTCTGAGGTGTTTTAAATGTCAGAAATTTAAACATCACAGAGATAGTTGTAAGAGCCGACTTACATGTGCAAAAAGACACTGATCATGATGAGGATAAGTGCCAAGATGAGATTAGATGTGCAAATTGCCAGGAGAATCATCCAGCTTACTTTCATACTTGTGAGTTCTGGAAAAAGAAATTGTGGAAGTTAAATATAAGAGAAATATTTCTTTTTTGGAGGCAAAAAAAGTGGTTGAAGGGTACATGAGAGGCTCTTCCTATGGGAAGAGTGGGTGGATAAGACAAGTCCAAATAATTTCAATCTCACTGAGAAGTATAGGGACCTTATTGAGGTACTTGTGCACTTGGAACCAAATGATTGGCCCAATTTCCAAAAATACTTAAAAGATTTGTACTACAAAGAATTGGGACAGGCTGAACCTGAAAAAGGAAACAGACAATGGATAACATCATCCCAGACTTCTTCTCCCAAAACATGTTAGGCCATCTACAGAACAAAGGTCACAGACATCCCCTATATGTTCAGGGCCCTGCTTAGCCCCCCCCCCAATCGCAGACCCTGCAATTGGCGGTGGGCGCAAGTTCTCCTGTCTTGCAGATCAATTGTAATGAAAAAAAATTAACAAAATAATTATTATGATTAACTGGAAAATTATTATCCTTGTATGTTGAAATAGACATCTATCAACCCCTCTCTCCTCTCTTTATATATAATCTTTGATAGAAGCCTTCCGGAGGGGTGGGGGTCTAAGAGGCTGTAAATCCCTGTAATTAAAAAAAAGGATCTTGAGAGAGAGAGAAATAGATTATAGATATCTGTTTCAACATACATAAAAAAAGTAGCTAAAAATTGTGAAAACGTTTGTAATGTATAGCTTGAAAATGCTAATTTCCCAATTTCTTCTGATCATGGAATATCTGCCTTCTGAGAATATGTTATTTTGTTTAAAGTACCGTTTATTGTGGGTTCAGTATGTTTGAGGGGCACAAGTCGCATTCTGCAGATAGAGAGCCACAAGGCACATTCTGCGGGGGGGGGGGGCGATGTTGTTAAGCACGACACTGTATATGTCAACCAAAGTCTTAAATAGTAGAATAAGTGTATCACCAAAGAAAATGGAAACAGACAAACAAAAATTGGAAGTGTCTACTGAAAATCACTTTGAAAATTTAGATGAGATGGAAGCAGATAGCCAAAATCCACAGACAGCTAAAACTTCTAAACAAAAACTAATCAAAAACAAATATGTAGTGGCTCTACTGAATGGAAAGCAGATCGGTATACACTAACCAAACTATCTAGATCACTACTTTATTCGAAGCTTGATTATGCTAGTTTTATATATGGAGCAACCAGAAAGTCATACATAAAACTCCCCAACGCAACTTATCATCATGGGCTCAGACAAGTGCTCAGGGCTTTTAGGACATCCCCAGTGAAGAGTTTATACACAGAAGCTGGTGAAACACCTCCACATCTATGGTGTATTAAACTGGCATTGCAGTATTATGTAAAACTTAAATCATGCCCAACTAATCCAGCTCATTGATCAATTCAATCATGCGGAAAATGTCATACGACCATATAGACTTAAGATGAAACCCATTGCCGAAGAATTAGGTACTTCACTATCAAATATCCAAGAAACAATGGTATCCAGAAATCCATGCTGGGCAATTATACATCCTCAAGTTATCCTAGAAATGCATAACTTTCCAAAGAAAAAGGCTCACTCCTCTTACGTTTTTGGATACATTCCAGAAAATAGTGGAAAACTTCCACAACTACACAAAAATATATATGGATTGCTCAAAAGGTCAGTCAAAAACTTAGTAAAAAGAAATGCCTTTCTAGAGTAAGTTCAATTTTCACTGCAGAGGCTTATGCTATTGAACTGGCTCTAGACATCATCATTGATTTTTTCAGACTCACTGTCCATCCTATCATCCTTGGAGAGGAACAAATCCAACAACCCAATGATCATTAAATTACTACCAAAATTTATTGCATTGAAGAAAAAGAGAAAAGTGGTATTATATCTGATCCCCAGCCACACTGAAATAAAAGGTTACTCTAAAGCAGACTTTGCAGCCAAATCAGATTTGGGATGAATGAGGATACAGGGCCCTATATAGACTTTAAGGAGGAAATAAACAAATATATTTTCAAAAAATGGCAGGAGTACTGGGAGGATTATCCATAAAATAAACTCCATGCAATCCAGCCCAAGCTTGGAGTAAGCTATACATTCTTCAGAAAGTCTCGAAAAGAGGAGGTCATAATAGCCCACTTGCGCATCAGCCATATGAGAATGACACATTTTTTCTTACTTACTTACTAATGAAATTCAACTGGTGTGTCAAGCATTTAAACAAATATTATCAATTAAACATATTTTGTTAGTGTCCAGAACTAGCTATCTCTAGACAACAATTCTATAATACTGATAGCATGTTCGATCTGTTTGAATGTAAATATGAATTATATACTATTATATCTAAAAGTGGTTGGTTGGATTCTACAAAAAAAATATATAAAAAAATAAAATTACTAGCAATACATTTTGAAAAACACCAGAAAAGACATTTTTGAGAGAAAACACAGAAAGAAAATTTCTAGAAATACCGTTTTGAAAAAAGACAAATATTACTAGCAATGCATTTGACTCTCATTAAAAGTTCAATTTACAAACCGATTTTTTACAAAGAATATTCTATTCATACAAGCCTATTGTAAAACTCTTATCAGCATCAAATAACCTATTGAAGTTGATATGCCATAAAACAAACCAAACCATCAAAATTCCAATCACCTGAAGTCTTTGATACATGGCCCAGTAAATATAGATGTTGGCTAGTTCCAGTGACTTGAACCAAAGAGTTGTGAGTTCAATACCAGGCTACAGTAGTGTTGAACAAATAACTCAGAGTCAAGTTAAAGGGAGATGACTACATGGCAACCAGAAGTGGCATCACACATGTAATGAGGATGATATACGGCAGTGATCGTAATAAAGTGTATGGTTCAAAATTCCTAGCACCTGAAGGAGGCTGGAGCATACAACAGCCAAAACATTGTAAATATAGCAGTAAAGATGATAAATAGTCCGAACAATGTAAATAGTGTTGCCTGTTTTTGCTATAACTAAACAGTACATTTAGAATCCACCAACCTGAATATTCAAGAAATTTTGTTCAGAAAATATCTATCATTCTGCAGAATTTGGACTTGCAAATCCCATATACCAGAGAAATGTCGTCATTAGATCTAATGTGTCTTACCACTCAACCACAGAAGATTTCATGGTAAACAAACTTAAATCACTGGTGCCCCCTAGATGTGAATTTGCACGAGATACTAGATTGGCAACTAGGTCCCACCCTTTTACAGTGAAACCGATGAAATGTAACTGCAATATCTACTCCAACAGTTTCTTTCCTCACACTTCCTGCCTGTGGAATTCCCTACCGCATGCTTGCTTCCCCGACAGCTACAACCTCCAGGATTTAAATGTAGGGTCAATAGACACCTCCTAACACACTAACTCACACCCGCTTTCTCCAACTCTCTCCCTATGTACATCCTAAGTCATCTATCACGCTCCTTCAGACATTTTCTATACCCAATCGCTCTATGCAACCCCCTGCGCTATAGTGGCAGTGGAATGCCTTGCTTGGGGTGACATGATTAAAAAAAAAAAGGCGAAAAAAAACAAAGTTTGAATTAAGCCATATAAATGCACATTTTCTTGATTTCTTTAGAACATTCATTTCTGCTCTGGTTCATATACTTTTTAAAACAAACCAAAGACAATATAACAAAATTTTACCAAAACTTACAAAATTAGTATTAACTGACAAATTTATTTAAATTTATGTTTGAACATTATTTTTAATGTTCAAACAATAAAGTTTCTGTAAAATTTTGTTACATACTCAAACTCTGAAATAGATAGTTGAATAATATCTCGATGTGTGAACAGTTTTTTTCTTTTCCTTGGGAAGAGCTAGGAAAGAGAAAAAGAGAAGAATAGGCACTAGGGGTGGTTCACTGGCAGAGAGAGAGAAGCAAGACACAAGGCACTCACGAAATGACATTGATTTATATGACAGCAATTGAACACAGGCTAGATGAGGGACTCTTCATGCCAAAGGGAGAGGAATCTTTCTCTTTTGTTTGTTTTTCTTTTCTCTCCCTTTCTCCTCGGAGAAGCGATGAAGACCAACCCACCTTAAATTATTAGCCAACTTTGAAAAGGACGACCCACGTGATGAGAGGAATCATAATTAATGCTGGCATGTGAATGTACAAAATCAACAATCTTTGTCTCCAAGGCTTCAGTCCGACAGACATTAGTACAAAATCGTAACAGGTGATTAAATTTAGATACACTAAATTGACATTAGATTTTTTGGGAAAAACACACTGATTGCCGGCCAGCATTGCGCCATATCAAAGAATCTTTAACAAAAAGGCACACGGATTTGAAAAGGAAGAAGACTTGCTTGAGACACATGTAGGAAAAAAGTGAGTTTAATCTAACATGTTTTATTTAACAAGCTTCTTCAGAGATTTTTAAAGACGTCTTTAAAAAAATCTTTGAAGAAGCTTGTTAAAGTGAAACATGTTAAAGACACTTTTTTCCTACCTGTTCTTTACCCATTCTATTCATATATATATATATATATATATATATATATATATATATATATATATATATATATTTGTTATTACAATGGTTTATAAAAGCATTATATGACTACACAAAAACTTTCACGTTTCAGAACAATAGTGTTCTTCTTCAGGTGATATTTTTAGAAACAAATAGTGAAAATGATTTATTTTAGAAAATATAAGATGAACTCATGGTTATTCAAAAAGCTAAGGAGGGGTGGTTGGAGAAAGTTAAACAATATGATTGTAGGTGTGTCTCAATCAAAAGTGAGGATTAAGTTGAATCATTTTCACCATTTGTTTTTAAAATACCACCTGAAGAACAATATTGTTCTGAAACATGAACAATTTTGTGTAATGATGCTTTTATAAACTAATGTAATAACAAAATTACAGCATTAAGCTATACTTGGTATTGTGTTTAAAATAAATGCATGAACAGTAGGCTTTTTTAATCTATTTGTTCTTTATAATATTTTATATAAATCTCTAAATCTAAACTTATTTATAAATGGAACTTTGTGTGTGTGTCCGTTACCTATATACTCCGAAACGGCTGAGCCAGTTTTCTTGAAAATTTACACAGTTGTACTATAAGCATCTGCAAGTGTTCTTAGCTAGGTTTCGAGGTACCCCCGTAAATATCGAAAATCGATGATTGAAAAAATCGGGTTATAGAAGGAATGGTCCGATTTTAATCAAATTTGATACACTCATACACAAAAACATAAGAAACGATATTCAGAAGTTTCAAAGTTGCAGTTCTTACAATAGTGCAGAAAATCAATAATATATATATATAAAAGGCAAGATGTTTGTGTGCGTGTCTGTTTATCTGCCTGTATGTCTGTATTTTTTTCAGCTCTTTTATTTTAGTTTTTGCTTTTGGTTTGGCTCTAAGTAGGTATAATTGTAGTTCTTAGTCTCAGCCATGATACCATTTACTCAGAGGACTTATTTAGCCTTCAAAATTCAGTTTACGACGAAAAAAACTTATTTGATATCAATACCAGGAAATCAAACTTTGACTTACATTCATTCATTTTTCTTTCAGTCTATGGTTTTGCTTTAACTGGAAACAACTATTGCTTTTTAGTCTTTTGTGCCAACATCCAATAAGTCTGAGCTCTAGGACCATGGATTAGTTTTAAAGCTTTCATTACACCTGAGCAATGCCGGGCTATACTGCTAGTATATATATATATATATATATATATAATGTGTCTGTGTGTTTGTTGCTTTTCTTAGGTGACTCTCTGGAAAGCAAGATGACTCTTCGGAAAGACAAAGTGACCCTCTAGAAAGTTGGAATGACATTTTGGACAGACAAGATTTTAAAAATCATGAAAAATACAACAGACATAAAATGCCCTCTGGGTGACTGTAGCGGGGAGGGAGAATATATCACCCATCAGACTGATTTAAATGGAAACGACCTGGATATGGACATGGCTACAACGTGTGTTTGCGGCAAAAGATTTAACGGCTTACACAGGTTACGTATCCATAAGGGATGCTGGTGCAAACAGCGTAATTCTTCTGCTGGATTATGAACCTGGACTACACCCACAGCGTTCAGGATTCCATCATTGAGCGAGAGTACCCTGGAGAAATCCTAAGTAAACCAAGAATCCAGTTGCCCAAAGGTAACCAGAAGGCTATGTGGACAAATCTTGATAAAGAGCTTTCTTTTATCATTAATACCAATCTTAAGGGTCCCATAGTGCAACAGATCAATTCTTTTTGTAGAATAATACACGACGTTTGCTTTGAGTGATTTGGACCGGTAATGAAGAAAGAGAAAAAAGAAGGAAAAACGACCAAACCGGTGACACGTCCAGAAAGGAAAATTAACAACAAGTGAACAAAATTCGCGCATCATCACAATCTGATATGCGCAAATGAGATATTTGTATGGTCATCTACAACGTTTTTTTTTTCCCGAGCACGTTAATAATGGCAAACGCGTTCAGGAAATTTAATACAAACTGCAAAGAGGAATGATCATTTTATTTACGTCTTTATAAGAATATAAAAGAGGGACAATCAACAAGTTTATCTTCACACCCTGCCTGGTGGCAAACGCTGCTGGTGGCGTCAAGGGTGGCGGTCCCGCCATAGCCACCGAAACCGTGACATCACCCCTGGTCGGCGGCTGATGAAGACAGGGTATTGCATGTGCTAACACATGTTGTATGTTACAAATAAATAAATATATATATATATATATATATATATATATAATGTGTCTGTGTGTTTGTTGCTTTTCATAGGTGATCTGTCAGCAAAAAGAATTTATCTGTAAAAATTATTATTGAATGCAGAATAGCATTAGTTTTTAATTCAGCAAATCTTTTAGTTTTTTAATGATTTCACCTCAAACAAGGCAGGACCGCTTCTAGTGTTCAGGGTTTAGAGTGAGATAAAAAAAAAACTGAGTGCACGGGGTATTGAACAAACAATAAAAGATGCATCAAGATTGTTAACTTTACCAAGTTGTCTCCCTTGGACACTCTTCACAAAAAGGGAGTTAGTTTTACCACCAAAAACGGTGTACAGGGTACTTTCAAACGTAAGAGCGCGAACTGTACTCACGTGTGTAATAAATCCTCTTTTACCCCACTCCAGTTGTCTGTGTTCACCACCTTTTACATTGGTAGCAGAGCCCAAAAAAAAAAAAAAAAAGTAAAAATTCCTGGTAAAGAGAGCTCCGATATTATTAGTGCTATTTTTAAAAATTGGATTACTTATTTTGGTACTCCTGGATTTATCCTCACTGACAATGGCAGAGAATTCAACAACCAGTCGTTTAGAGACATGGCACAAAATATGAACATTGTGGTTCGTACTACTGCTGCTGAAAGCCCATGGAGTAATGGGCTAAATGAAAGACACAATGGGATATTAGGGGAAATGGTGAAGAAAACCCTTGAAGAAACCAATTGCAGTTTTGAGGTGGCCCTCGCATGGGCAGTAAGTGCCAAGAATACACTTCAGAGTGTCCATGGATATAGTCCCAATCAACTCGTTTTCGGCAGAAATCCTAACCTACCTGGTTTTCTCAATGACAAACTCCCTGCACTAGAAGGTGTTTCCACCAGTGAAATCATTGCAAATAACCTCAACGCTATGCATGCTGCCAGGAAACACTTCATAGCAAGTGAATCTTCAGAGAAGCTAAGACGAGCACTTTGCCACCAAGTTAGAACAGGTATCACACAATCTTATAAAAATGGAGATGCTGTTCTCTACAAAAGAAATTTGTGTGATAGATGGCTTGGGCCTGGAACTGTCATAGGATGGGAGAACAAACAAGTGCTTGTTAAACACGGTGGCACTTATGTAAGAGTACATCCGTCTCGTTTAGTTTCCTACCCTGGAACTTACCAGAATCACAATGAGGGTAACAACAAGGAATCGGGCATCCCACAAGAAGAGTCTGAAGAATTTTCAAGGATGTCAAACCTCGAAGAGAATATTTTAGATGAAGATTTGGAAGTCCCAGACATCAACGCCGAACAACGCTACACTGTAGAAACTCAAGACATAACAAATAAGCAGGACACCTCCACCAGGAAAGTCAGGCTTCCCAAACCTGGACAAATCATCAAATGCAAGCTTGCCAATGACACAGAATCAGACTGGAGGAAGTTAAATGTCATAAGTAGAGCAGGCAAAGCCACTGGTAAAAATAAACATTTGATGAATGTAGTTATAGAACAGGGTGAACCTTTTTGGTTGGACTTTGAACATGGGGTATCCGAGTGGCAAACCAATGAGGCAGAAGAAAACAAAGAGGACCACAATTCTTGTAACGAAGAAAAAGTAATGATCACCTCTGCCAATGATAACCTGGAACTAGAGGAAGCAAGAAAAAAGGAACTTCAGAGCTGGATTAAAAATAAAGTTTATATCCAAGTACCTGATCAAGGCCAAGCAAAAATTTCCACCAGATGGATTTACACAAACAAAAATTCCGATGACAAGCAAACATACAAGGCCAGACTCGTTGCCCGAGGTTTTCAAGATAAAGATGCTGAGAACCTAAGAAATGATTCTCCCACATGCTCCAAAGAAGGTTTACGCCTAGCATTAGCCATAATGGCATCTAACCATTGGGTATGTAAATCCATGGATATTAAAACAGCATTTCTACAAAGCAAGAAATTGGATCGACTAGTCTATCTGGATCCTCCCAAAGAAGCCAATGTACCCCAGGGCTATATTTGGAAACTCTCCAAATGTGTATATGGCTTGACCGATGCCTCTAGGTCCTGGTATCTAACACTCAGGGAGGAATTAATAAAGTCAGGAGCAATAGCTTCAAAATATGATCAGGCTATATTTACATGGCATTTCGAAAACAAACTGCAAGGTATAATTGCTACCCACGTGGATGATTTTTGCTTTGCAGGGTCAGAAATTTTTCACAGAAAAGTTATCAACGAAATCCGTCAGGTATTTGCAGTTAAATCTGAAGAAATTGCAGAGTTTCAGTACATAGGGTTAGACATCAAACAGAATGGTAAAAATATCAAACTCAGACAAAATGAGTATGTAAAGAAATTGAAATATATCCCAGTGGAAACAGGCAGGAATATTAACGACAAAATATCAACAGCAGAAATTACTGAAATCAGGCAAGTTATCGGCCAACTTAACTGGTTGGCTACCCAGACCAGACCTGATCTCAGCTACGATGTCAGTGCATTAAGTTCTATTCTCAAACGAAGCAATGTGGAATGTATAAAACATGCCAATAGAGTTGTTAAGAAAGCCAAGAAAGAAAAATCCCAGATAGACATTCCTGACTTAGGAAATCTTAACCATCTCAAGATTGTTGCCTATAGTGATGCTTCATTCGCTAACCTGACAGATGGAGGATCTCAAGGTGGTTATATAATCTTTTTGGTTGGGGATAACCACAAATATACACCCATAACATGGTAGTTCAAACGCATCAGAAGAGTGGTCAAAAGTACACTTGCTGCTGAAACCCTAGCCATGGTTGACATGTCGGAGGCCTGTCTATTTTATAGGAAACTACTATTGGAAGTACTCCAGTTGAAGGATGAACCTGAAAACATCAAAATAATCTGCAAAACAGATAATTCCTGCCTCTATGACTCTGTACATTCCTCCACACAAATATTAGACAAAAGGCTTCGCATCGAGATGGCTATTCTAAGAGAAATGCTGGAAAGAAAAGAAGTAGCAGAGTTCTCTTGGGTACCCACAAATAAACAAGTAGCTGACTGTTTAACCAAGAAGGGAGTCCCTTCATTTAAGATACTTGAGTTTGTATCTGAACCTAAAGAAACTGATATTTAAAACAATATTTTTTTTTCTTTCTTTTTCAGTCGCCATCTAAAAGATAAGAAAAAGGGGGAAGAATTGTTAACTTTACCAAGTTGTCTCCCTTGGACACTCTTCACAAAAGGGGAGTTAGTTTTACCACCAAAAACGGTATACAGGGTACTTTCAAACGTAAGAACACGAACTGTACGCACGTGTGTAATAAATCCTCTTTTACCCCACTCCAGTTGTCTGTGTTCACCACCTTTTACAAAGATGATAGAGGATGGCAATTGTAGTTGCATTCAAATTTTCTGAGATTGTAGCTATCAAGAAAGCAAGTAAGCGAGAATGTGTTCCACTGGTTGGATGTGCAAGAATAAAAAATTTTTCAATTAGAAGTGGCAGTTACATTTAACTAGTAGCACACTCCATGTAGATAAGGCACCAAGAAAAGAAGCTCATCAGAGCAGTTGCCATAAAAGTATTTGTAGAAAAGACAGAGAGAAGCCACATCACATTGGTAAGAAAGTGACTGAAGTTGAGATGCCAGGTCAGGATCAGTTACATTGCAGATACTTCTTAAATTTTGCTGAGAACCTCAAGATGAATAACAGGAGCACCCAACCAGATATGGTAACAGTATTCAATGCATGGACAAATGGTAGATTTATAAGCGTGCAAGATGGATTCTAACAAGAAAAACTTTCAGTGACCCAACCTTCTTAACAGTAGATACAGTTATAAGTATTGGCAGCAAGAGGTTAGTCTTTAATTGTTCTGTTTTTGAAAAATATAACCTATAGATATGTCGCAACCTACTGCTCCCACTTGTCATGATTTTAACAAATGGGTGACCTTGACCTTGCAAAAATTAGCAGGCAGGAGATGTTGTGAACGGTGGTACTATTATAATCAGTGCTCGAAAATCTGGCCTGGAGAGCAATCTCAAAGTGTAGTATCTGTGCACGATATTTACACTACTTAAATACTCTAGCCACTTCCATCTAGTCTGCCTGAGATCCTGTTATCAGTATGTTTTATTGCAACCAAACACTTATTAATTATAAACAAGACAAATGTTCTATACTAAAAATTAAAAACACCATATTTCTGCTGTATTTCCTCAAAACCTTGGGAATTTTATAATATATTACTGAAAATGGAAGTCAGCAAACCTTGTTTCTAATAATAATAACCCAGTCGAATCTAAATTAGTGAGGACTAATACAGTGCAGAAATTTCAATGCTCTGTACAAGATCATGTTTCTTGTCATAAATCAATTAGCTATATTGATCATACTACCATTTCTCTGAATAGACGCCTTATATAGCACCTATCTAGTAATAATAATGCAATAAAAAAAAACATTTATTAACCCATAACTTACAAGAAGCCTTAAGAAATATTTTGCTTAAAATACAAAAATAGTACTTTATAGGGGCTGCTTATCTATTCTTTTTCCGTTTGTAGTGGGAGTCCTTTCTAGTGAAGGGTAGTTGTATACTTTTACAGGTTAACGGATTTTGGCCTTGTTGTAGATAGCCCACTGTAAGTCATAAAATGATTACAAATCAAGAAAGGCAATTTGAGTAGAAAAATAACATTTTATATATACACATATCAATTAATGTTTTTATATTTGAAGTAATACATTAAGTATAGGGCCAACGGACGTTAAAATGTTCATGGCAATAAAATGCTGAAAGAGAATTAATGCTTAGGAATTTGGGAGCATTGTAAGTAAGGAATGTCTTTGATGTATTCGCTCCTTAGGTCATTAAGTAGTTTTTGAGGCAGGGAAGAAGGAAAAAGGTAAGGGAGGCGAGCGTAGTAAGCCACTTGACTTCGGTCAAGGGAAATACTAATTGCTCTCTTCTCCTCGAGTCAGTCTGCCTGTCGATGCTTTCTGTATCCGCTTTTTATATCTTCTTTTTAGACTACAGCAGCTCATTTGGGATTTCGCACTTGTATTTGATTCTGGGCTTCCCATTGGCTGATAAATAAAATTCACGTAGGCTCGCGAACTGGAAATTTAATATTTAATTAATTTTTAGTTTTCAACCGGAACATCTGTGCAGAGCCGGCAGCGCATGGACAACTTTTGGTCACTTGCTTTTTGGTCGTGAATGCGCAATCATCCAGTCCATCGCTTTTGCTCGGTATCACCACAATTTAAATCAAAATATTGAAGACACTGTGCTATAAAAAAGGCACTATATATTCAACAATTTTCTCCTACCTTGTATTATTTAACAGTGGAAATAGAGTTGTGAAAATTTAAGAAGAAAAATAAATGCTCACACAATGCCAAGCCCTACGTATCATGTGATAGCTTTAAAGAACTTTCCTTTAAAAAAATAAACACTAAAATACAAAAAATTACATTATAGTCAAACATGAGGACGTAACAACACTGGAATAATAACATCCTTCAAAATGGCCTGTGAAGAGGCTGAAAGTGCTTGGAAAGTTGAAAACATTTTTACATTCCTTATCTCCAGCAAAAAAAAAAAAAGCATGTAAGAAAACTGAAATAATTAAATCAAAAATTAATAAAATCTTCCTTGTTGGTCGTTTTTGACGAAACATGTTTCAATGAAAGATTGCAACCCAAATATACGTTAATATATATATGTAACCTCTCTGAAAATGACTCATGTGAGCCAAAAGCTTAGAACCAACATAATAAAAAAATATTCAAATGTTGGACAATTTTTGTCTTTATTTTCACCTGAAATTATAGCCAAAATTACGATTTTTAGAACGGCTCATGATTTAACATAATAGACATTCATTGTCTCTTATATTTAACAATATATGTTTAGAAAATTATCTGCTGCCTCAATATACGATATATATATATATATATATATTTGTGTGTATGTGCTTCCCTGTGCCTTTTACCTCGACTTCAACTATTTAAGCATAGTACTAGATTAATACCTATAAACATATTTTTAGTATGTTGTCAAAACCTGGGCCCTCAAATAGATTTTCCTGTTTTTAATAGATATACTTAATTTTTTAAAATTTCAATTTTTTAACATTTGTTTGTATTCTGTTGTTATCAAATTAATTTTCTTTCTGCCTGTTGAATGTGATAATTATGTGTGTGTGTGTGTCTGTGTATACATATATATATATATATATATATATATATATATGTGTGTGTGTGTGTGTGTGTCTGTGTGTGTATATGTGTGTGTTAGATTCCTCTATATCTACATCGTGTGCTTATATTATGTAAAGAGAGAGTTGGGGAGATGAATGTTATAATAAGTAGTTTTCAAAGAATTTTCCATGTCTGTAATCTGTTGGTCTTAATCTATGAGTCAGTCACACCCTGTGATGTGCCATACTTAGTTTGGTGGTCATCCATGAAATCTTTTCTCCAGGTTTTAACCCAAGTCCAAAAATGAGGTTTTTATGCCAGTTCCCTCTTCTTCAGTTTTGGTTTTCAAAGACACAGCATTAAAGAAACAAAAATAATTTTTAATAATTCCTTTCTCAAGGTTCAAATCAAATAAAATTTAGGTTTTACACTTTTTTTCTACAGTTTTGTTTAACTAATGAAAATAAGAATGCTAATTTTTCTTTATCCAACAGTAGTATAATGTGTATACATACACACACTCACACATGCTATCTAAAAAATTATGTCAAAAAATTATTGTTGTAATGATTTTCGTTTGTAAATGTAAATGTAGCAAAATTTATTAAGAAAAATACACATATACACACATGGTGTTTCTCAATAAATTTTCAAATATTTGTCAAATTTTCTATATTTATCTTCAATGAATTTCCTCAAGGAATGAAACACTTTGCAAAAATAAGTTTTCTTCTTGTTTCTTTTTAAAATACTGTTTTTGCAGATTTATTCATTTATATCTCAATTTTTATGCATATGTGCATGTGTGTGTGTATATTTTTCTGTTTTGTTGGAGATAAAGAAAATGAAAATTACCCATAATTTTTATTGTCCCAAGCACCTACAGCCACTTATATAGCCATTTTCATGGGTGTTTTATGTCTCTGCTGTAGCTGTTCTTTTTTCTTTATGGACAATTTTTATATTTCTTATTTCCAACAAAATGAAAAAATGTTAGGATGCTGGAAAAACAACTTCTTTGTTGGCTGTATTCAATGAAAGATGTTTGAAAGAAAGGTTGCAAACAACTAGCATAAAGACATCAGATCTCTTTCGTAATATAATACATGTCTAAAAATTCTATTTTACTTAATTTGTTTATTTATTTAAATTGTTTATTTATGTTATCTTTGCTCAGAGATTGGTTATCTTACTTGTTTAGTTTAAGGTACTGGCTTCGGCTAAAATATATTAGGCTTTCTACATTCTATATCATGTATATATTTGCATTCATCATGTTCTGCTCATGCAACTTAAACTTACAATAAATAAATAAGATACCCCCCACAAAAAAAAATAAATAAAATAAAAAATTTAAATTTAAATAAGTAAACAAATTAAGTAAATAATAAACAAATTACCAAACTACGAAGGCTCTTATAAACACAAGTAAATGTAATAATCAACAATAAATAATGAATAAAATGTTAATACTATAAAATTGCTACTAATGACTGTATTCAGGTTCACAATTATTCATAATTTGCACCATAATTCTTACTGCCTAACCAATAAGCATTAAGATAATACAACAGACTTTATTACCCATAATGCACCCTTGACCAGTATATATACTGAGTCAAAACTAAACCCACATAGCCTGAAGATTGCAATCATGCAGGAAACAGACTGTTGCCCCTGGGTTTTGACTTTAATGTCCACTTCTTTATATTCAGTTTGTGTATTTATTTAACTGAAGTGTCATAAAATTATAGCCAGTAGGAAAATAGATAGTTTTTTATTTCAATCAATTATTTGTGAAAATGCAGTCAGATGAATGATGTATATATGATAGGATAGGTTAAGGTTTATTGTAGGAGGGTATGTGGACATATGAATAGGGCTGGCTCAAATACGACAGTGCATTCTGGCTACTTTGATCAAGTTGTAGTTAAGAGAATTGATGTAGGGTACTTCGGTTGTCCAAGTTTTTATTCAATAGTTTACTTGTTTGAACCTTGTCCGGGTTTGGATGAACTTAGATAAGCCTAAGGCTGGGATGGCTGGCTGCTGGAAATTGGACGCATCGTTATTTGGTGAGTGATATTTCTAGGACCAGCAGCTACTAATGCTACAGCGGGAATTAACGGGGACTGTAGTTGGCAATATGTGGTGAGATAAATAAAAATTCAAAATTAGGTCATTTGGTGCTGATTGTAGTCGTCAACTCAATCTAGCATTAGCAGTGCAGACAGTGTGTAAGGAAAAAATGATTAGGTAATTAAATCCTATGATGGTGGGGCTGTATCCTTAGCCAGGGAAGAGTTGGCATCCTTCTTTATCAAGAAGGATCAAGCTCTGGTAGTTAGGGATAAGTTAAAAAGAATGTCTTCCAAAGCAACAAATATGGCTGTTGAACTGCATGCAGAGGAAGTCAGGAAAGCATCCCATTGATATAACACGTGTCACATTGCATGATAAACGAATCGTGACTACAAGCACAAGCATTTGTGAGGCTTTTTTTAACTACTTTCTGGATCTGTTCACCAGGGAACCCAATCTTCTCCGTTTAATGCCTGTATAGCCAACTTTCCCTGTCTTGAGGCATTTAAAGCAGTTGAGCAAGGGTTCCATTACAGAGTTGAAAATCTGAGAAGCATTGAAGTTAGTTGGCCAGGACAAATCTCTGAGACTAGATGGTCTGCTCTATGAACTTAAGGCAGTTTCCCATCTATGTTCTTTAACTGGAACTAATTTACAACAACTGGATGAAGCAAGGGTCTATACCTCAACACTTCGCCAGGGATGTGATCAAGGTGCTATGCAAGGACAAGAATGTGGCAATGGGGTAGATAACTTTTGGCCTTTAACAATGTTAAACACAGAGTTAAAGATTTCAGCCAAGATCTTAGCAAGCCATTTGCAGGTTGTCCTCTCTAGTCTGATTGGCTTTGAACAGATTTGTGTTGTAAAGAGCAAGACTATTCAGGACAAACTTCATATGGTATGCTTGATTATCGAGCAAGTCAACTGAAGATCAATCTAGATTTAGATCAGTTTAATATCTAAATAGGGTTGACCATCAGCTTCTGCCCTCTTCGAACTCTATAACTACTGTCTCTCTGCTTCTTGCTTTCCTACCTTCTGGAAGTCCTCCTTCGTGGTTCCTGTTATTAAAAACTCAAGAGAACCCTCAGAGACCTTTAATTATTGTTCTATCAGCCTCCTACTGATTTTTGGCAAAGTGTTCAAGGCCATCATCAATGCTAAAATGGTTCAACACTTCATAGCCCAATGCCTGTTCTCTGACAGTATAGCTTCTGCTTCATCAGGTCTATCACTGATATGTTAACAACCATAACTATGTACATATACCAGGCTTTTGATAAAAAGTGGTGAATCTAGAACTGTTACCCTGGATATCTCCAAAGCATTCGACAGGGTCTGGCACCCTGGCCTTCTGTGCAAGCTACAGCACTATAGTATATGTGGATGCTTGTTTGACTTAATCAGATCATACTTATTGAATCACATAATAAAGGTCGTATTGAACATGCATACTTCCATATCTAATCATATGAACATGAGTGTCCATCAAGTCTCTATCCTGGTCCTACATTTTTTCTGATTTTCATCAACGATCTCCCCGATGTGATCAGATCCCAAGTAGGTATCTATGCTGACAACCCCAACATTTACTCCCACCTACCTAAGAAATCTGCCAATGCAGATAAAACAAACCTTGCTGCTGCCCTCAAAAAAGACCTCCAGTCAGTGGTACACTGGGGTAAGAAATAGTTCATAAACTTTAATGCTTCCAAAAAAAAGCTGCTATCCTTTAACCATCGTAGATAATCTTTCCTACCCGCCATTAGCATGGATCACACTAGTCTCCTTGAGTTCAATACACTGTGCCTCCTTGTCCTCACTCTCTTAGCTTGCCTAAATCCAACACAAATAAACTGGCTTTTCAACAAGATAATTCTCATTTCTAAAAAATCATCTGAGGAAGAAGCCAAAAACATAATGGGCTGGCTTCGAAACATGAAAAATTTTTGTGTAGTGATACTATGAATTTAAAAACATTGTAACAACCACTACAGTATATATATACTCACACACCCACACAACAGTTCTTTATTATAATAAGGAGGATATTTTTTTAATTTAATTATTAATATGACCCACTCTTCTTTCTAATAATTTTGCTAATGTACGTAACTTTTTATTGTTTTTATTTAGGCTCAACCTTTACTTTTTCCATATGTTTCTTTTTTTTTTGGGAAGTTGTATTAATTTTTTTTTTATAATCATCTCATCCCAAGCAAGGCAGAACTGCCACTGGTGCACAGAGGGTTACATAATAAGAAAGTTAAGAAATAGGAGAACACATCCCAGTAGGTGTCAAAGAATGGGTAAGAGAAGGACGGGTACATTGGTGTAAAGAGAGTTACATGAGATGAAAGTGTAAAGTGAGAAGAAGGATGAGAATCAAGGAGATAAGAGATGACAGTTGACATTACATTTAAACTCTTGGAGATTGAAGCTATCAGGGAAACAAGAATTTGGAAGAGAGTTCTACAGGTGGGTAGTGCGAGGAAAGAAGCTGATAGAGTAGTTGTTGTTACACTTGTTTTCACAGTAAAGGTGTGGTACCTTGTTGCCGGTCTAGTAGCTTGAGTAAATTTGCTTGGTGGTGGGGGGGGGGCACCAAGAAACTAAGTTTGTCAGAGCAGAATCTGTTAAAGTATTTGTAAAAGAGACAGAGGGAAGTTACATCTCGTCAGTAAGGGAGAGACTGGAGTCAGGTCACCAGATCAAGATTGACTACACTATAGATTCTTCTTTGAATCTTGTCAAGAACTCCAAGGTGAAAAGCAGGGGCACCTGACCAGATATAACAGTGGCATTCAATGCACGAGCGAATAGATTTGTAAATGTGCATGTTGGATTCAGAAGAGAAGAACTTCCTTGCCCAACACTGGGACCCGATCTTCTTAGCAGCAGATTTAGCTATTAATTCAATGTAGTCAAAATAAAATACATTAAATTAAGGAGAAACCAACCCCAAAACAAAACAACACCTACCAACCCCTAAACCAAATAACAACACGTGAGGCACCAGCAGCATCAGCCCTCTCAAGATTAATAGATTAACCTATCATGAACTCTGCCAAAAACAAACACTTAACCCTAAAACCTTAAAAAGATCAACAGAACTCAAAATACAGACCAACCCCTCTAACACACAAAAATAACAAATCCAATACAAATAAACTAGCTTTTCAACTAGATAATCCTCATTTCTAAAAAATCACCTGAGGAAGAAGCCAAAAACATAATGGGCTGGCTTCGAAACATGAAAAATTTTTGTGTAGTGATACTATGAATTTAAAAACATTGTAACAACCATTACAGTATAACGCTCTACATTTGTATCAAGCACTCTTTATAAAAGTAAATGCATGAACAAAAGGTTAATAAACCTATGGGTTCAACAACTTAGTTACAATACACTATATATATATATATCGGAAGCAATCTTTCATTTATACATGTTTCATTAAAAATGAATGACAAGGAAAATTTTATTAATTTTTTATTTTAATTTTTCCAGTATTCTTATGTTTCCTTTATGCTAGAGGTAAGGAATACAAAAATGTTCCGTAATTTTCGACTTCCCAAGTGCTTTCAGCTTCTTCATTTACATTCAATAAAAGTAGTTGTTCGTACCAGGCAATTAATCTTCCATATTTTGGACATCTTCTATGCTGAAAAAAAAACAAATTTTTTTTTTTAAATTCCGAGGAACTTTAAATAGGCAGAAAGAAAATCAATTTAATAACAGAATGCATGCAAATGTTAAGTTGAAATATTTTAAAACTTAAGTATGTCTATTTACATTATTTACATTGTTCGAACTGTTGTTCTTATCTTTATTGTCATATTCATGTTGTTTCATTTCTGGCCTTTTTCAGGTGATATTGGAATTTCAAACCAAACCCTTCACTTCACTGAAATGTTCTGAATATGACAATAAAGATTAGGGCAACAGTCCGAATAGTGTAAATAGTCACAATACCTAATCTCAAAAATAGACAGATGTTGAATATGAATATGAATATGGCTATAATGATGAGGACAATGAATGTATGGCAGCTCAAAAAACTCACTCTGATCATTCCAATAAAAAAGAACTCCCAAATTTGTTGCTGAGGGCTTCTGACTTAACACAGAGGCCTACATCAAGTGCCTTGAGGAGATAGTTCTACCCCGAAAGAGGGTGGCTGTTAGATAACCTTCTCTCTGGCAAAAGGACTCTGCACCATGCCATACAAGCAGGAGAACCTAGTCATGGCTGTCAGACAATTTCTGCAACTATATCACCCCTTTTATCTAGCCATCTAACTCCCCAGACTACAAGGTGCAGTGAGTGAGAGACCAACAAAACTCCTTGTAATACCAAACATGAACTGAATACAAGCCTAATGGCTGCATTCACCAACTTAAACAAGGAGATACAGAAGATTCAGAAGTCATCAGGATATCGTGGATGAAGCCAATAGCAATTTTATTAAATAAATTTACTTTTTGGTATTTAAATATATTTTGGTGCAATTTTGTTAAATATATCTGTTAAAATGAGTTGTCAGTATTATTTTCGTTTTTGCATAATTTAGATGACAATTTATTCATCGCAATGTCAGTGTGATATTCAACAATGAAAATAAAGATTTAACTTTCTCATTTGCAAAAACGTTATCTCCTTTGAATTTTAACTATGAATGTTAATTTTTAAAAAACTTAAAACTTTCATAAATGGTTTATCTTAGAAAAGAATATTTGAAAACCAAAAATGAATTCTGACCTGATCCGTTGCTATGACAAACATTTTTGAGTGGCATAAGAAACGCAGATGACAATAAAAACTCCAGTCAGTCAGATTTTGTCAAGCAAAGTAGATATATTGATTACAAAATCATGTGATTTTGAAGTGTTTTTTTTTTCTTGGAAGATTGGAAAGGGAAAAAACAAAAACAGAAACCGTTTTTGGTATGTCAAACAAGAAAAGTAGTGGTTATTGAATTTCCACATTTTTTTTTATGTGCAAGAATCTCAGAGGATTCTAGTTATTTTGAGTTAATAATTTTCAAAGAGAAAGAAATAACTTTGTTTTGTTGATATTAATTTCTGTTGAGCAGTTTAAAAAAAATAGAGAAATATATAAACATATAAAATACTGAAAGAATTTTACCTCTTTTTTTTTATATTTATTTTTAAAAATATATATATTTTGACCATAAATGACGAAGGGAATATACCATCCAAGGATTTTGGAGAGACACATTTTGTTATTTATTTATATTTCTGAGATGAGGTTTTGTAATCATTTACACTCTTTACATTGTTTTGGGACTATTGTCCTCATCTTTATTGCCATATTCACAACATTTCAGTCATTTTACACTCTGGCCTTCTTCAAGTTATTAGAATTTTCAACTGAACCCTTAATTTTGTCTACCAGAGTAGATTGCTCTAGCTCTATGTGCCATTCCTTTTCCAGATATCTCAGTGTATTAGTTATTTCTCTTTAGTAACACAACACTCCAAGTTTTTCTACACTTCTGCTGTGGTCAGGTATTGAACTCATAACTCTTTAGGTCAAGTCACTGGATCCAACCAACACTTTGATCCCTTGAGAGCGCATGAGACTTGAGTTAAAGGGAGATAACTGATATTAAGACATCTGGAAGAGGTATAGCTCGTGGAACTGGAACAATCTACTTGAGTGAATGAAATAGATCATATTCACAACATTTTGGTGAAGTAAAGGCTTGGTTTGAAATTCCAATGAATATCACTTGAAGAAGGTCGGAGCATACAACAGCCGAAACATCGTGAATATGGCAATAAAGATGAGGTTAACAGTTCAAACAATGTAAATAGTTTAACCACATTTTGCTGCCAGTGATTTCTCATGCATATTTTGATGCATACTTTCCTAACAAGATTTCTCAAATATTCAGGCCAATAGATTTATATAAATAGACTGTTTAATTATAAAAAAACAGAGTATCTACTTAAATATGAGTATCCATTAAAAATAATGTTCAAACAAATTTTTAAAAATATCTTGGTTAATTCCATTTTGTAACATTTCATAAAATCGTCTTTATTTACGTTTGTTTACATTATGATTCTGTTTACTTGGATCCAGAAGAAATGGAGCAAGCAATAAGTGAGCAATATTAAATATGTATATCGCAAGATGTCTTCCAAAATATATGTTTTTTAATCATCTCACTCAAGAAAGACAACAAAGCCACGAAGACAGAAGAAGTTACAGAATGTGAAAGAATATGAGAAAAAGAAAAACATTATTAAAGAAAAAGTCCAGTAAGAGAACAGAAATTAAGACAGAAGATAACATTTGACATTGCACTTAAGTTTTTGAAGATCAAAGTTGATGTGGAAGCATGAATCATTATCAATTGCATGCTCTGCATGTTGCAGACTGTGCATCAGTATGTGCATCAGTATGTGCATCAGCATGAGATATCCTTCTCTACAAGGATCGAAGTTGGTAGAGGAAAATTCCGGTCCATTAGTGAATATTGTCTCAGCAGCATTTTGATGGGTAACTTCTTTTTTTTTTTTTGACTACCGTCTTTCCTTCCACGCATATCTTACTGACACTGCAGGTTGATCTCTTGATGTGTACAAACAGTTTAAGTGCTTTCAATTTAATAACTGATGTGACTAGCTCAAGCTTGGTTGTGTTCAATAATTCAATGATGGTGATGTGATTCCTGGGGTGTTTATTTGTTATTCATTTCATGATATAGTTTTGAAAAATTGATAGTTTTGCAGTTTGTCCAGTTCATATATTCCAGTCCATAAAAGCAGTTAAGCAAGAAGCTGCAAGAGTATTGGTCGAGTAATTAAGAGATCTTGGTCATTAATACGACTACAAATAATTATACTTTCGATTTGTAAATCTCAAAACCAAAGACATTTTATAATCAAGTCATCACTAATTTATCTACACCATAGGATTATGTCATTGAAAAGAAAAGAAGCTTTATAATCCGTAAAGGTTTTACTCAAAAGCATTCAACAGAGTTTGGCATGCTGGCCTTCTGCACAAGCTCCAGAGCTACAATATTTCTGGATGATTGTTTGATTTAATCCAATCATTTCTATCAAATCATTAAATGAAGATTGTTTTGAATAGGTCAGCTTCCAGATCCTTTCATACAAATGCAGGCATCCCTAAAGGTTCTATCTTAAGTTCTACGTTTTTTCTGATCTTCATCAATGATCTTCCTGATGTAATCAGTTCCCAAGTAGGCATCTATACAGATGACATTTACACCTGTCCCAATAAGAAATCTGCCAAGGCTGACAACGTAAACCTGGCTGCTGCCCTTTAAAAGCACCCACAATCTGTAATTGAATGGGTAGGAAATATTGCTCTCCTTTAACCACCATAGACATGCTAACTTATATATAAATCTTTCCTTACTTGTTTCTGTTCAGTATTTTTTGAATGTCAACTTAAACTCACTGAGTAGCTATGGACATGCAATAAGATTAAATTTTGGTAAGAATATAAAATTAAATTTATATGTAAAATAATTATTCATTTTTGTACTCTAACAAATTAATATTGTCTGAATCAAGGGTATGTGGTTATGGATCTTCTTTGAACATTCAATCTTCTTGAAAGGGTGTGAAGGATTTTCTTTCTCCCCTCGTAGGTCAGACATTTATACAGTTCCTCTTATCTAATTGTCTAGTGTGAGTATTGTGACAGGTTTTTTTCTATTTTTTGTGTTAGTTGGTACGTCATATGATATGCTTCTTTTAAATGTCAAGGTTTACCAGGTGTGGAAATTAACAAGGTTGTGAATTTTGTGTGTATGCACCAGGTGAAGGTGCATCTTCAGTATATAAACAAAAGAGAAGAAACATACAAACAAACCATGGACATTTTTTCCTTTTATGTTGACTATATTGAAACAAAGTTAAATATCTCTTGAATCTGTCTATTTTCTTTTGAGGTTCAAAAATTATTTTGGGGGAGTAAGGATGATAACGGGTAAAGATGGTCAAGCTCAAGTCATCTCATGCTGAGTTATGATGTTTGAATCTCTACTTCATGAGTAGAGCTGCTGAAAACACATCTGATCGATCTTGTTGAAAAGTGAAAACAGAAAGATTCTGTCTTTTCCAGAAGTGAAGTCATAAAATCACACATATGTGACCAGAAACCATTTCCAGTTTTTTTTATAATTTGCATCATGGGAAAATGAATTTATGTATTTTTTTTTTACTCTTTATAATTATTTGTTTTTATTTCATTTTCCCACAACCCCTCTTGCTAGAGGCTATCTCTTTGACTAAAGAACCTTATAGTCTAAACCATTATAAATAGTATCTATTTTTGTACTAAACTATTCCAAACTGAATAAAGATTCCTAAGCTACATCACTCTTTCATTTCTTATTGCAAGTATAATTTAATTCAACTGGGCTGACTTCCTTGTTTCTGTTGGTACACCTACCAACATCCTTTGAAACCCAATTCTGCCCTTAGTGGCTTTGAGGTTAATTTCTAAGTTAACCTTCTTGGCTCTCAGGTCTTTTGATTTTCTGAGGTAGCACTGAGAATCTTTTAGAGTAAACCCATTACACATTGGGGTCACTACAGATGAGTTCTTCTTCGATCAAAGATTTCTGATAGACATTAAATTCAATTCAAACCACTGGTATTTTCTGGCATAAATCACATACTACAAACATGACAAATGACATCAATCACAATTTAGTATTAGTCTGAAAATATGTTTGATATTTAGCAATTCTTATTGATTTTCTTATTATTTTATCATTAGTTTTATTTCAGCTTATTGTTACTTTCTTTCACAAAATGCGAGATCGATACAATCTTTGTTATTAATGTTATTTAATTACTAGTTTTATTTTAGCATATGGCTATATCCAATTAAAATACCATGGACCAAACATGTGAGCAATAGTGAAGTTTTAGAGAAAATGGAAACAAAAAGGACACTCTTACTTAACATCAGAAAGAGAAAGTTGAAATTTCTAGGGCACATAAAGAAAAAAAGAAGGATTAGAAAACTTGACACTCACAAGCAAGAGGGACAGAAGAAAGTAGTGCATAACCTATCTAACAATTTTATGTAAATGTTTAGCAGAACAGGGTTTAAGAAAGATAGCAAAAAGACAAAATTTATTAAGAGCTACAAAGAACAGGAAATTGTGGAGAGCCATGATCACCAACATTCTGAAGAGACATGCTAGATAGAAGATTGGTATATATACTCTTCATTTTGATTTTAGTACATTTATTCTACCTTATTATTGATGTTTTTTTTTATCACAGAGTTATGAACATACACTCTTTAACTTTAGGATCGAAAACTAAGGAGCTATACTGTTATAGCAACTCACTTATATTTACTTCTTGCCAATGGAAATAGGTATTTGTAACATTGCAATATATGAAGAGTGCTGTTACATGTTACCTTTCTATATATGGATCTCTGAGCAGTTGTTTTGTATCTATATAACTGCAGTGTATAAAAAAGATTACAATTATAATGAGAGAGCTTAAAAAGAAGGTTTCTTCTTTTATTTTCATTTTCCCCATTATGGGCATTATTATATCCAAGATATTATAACACTGTATTTCACATACTGAATGGAATGGCTGGAAGAAAAAATGACAAACAGCCTTTGTTCTTAGAGAGACTTTTATACAGTTAAAACATACACAAGACTATATATATATAATGTTCCCTGAAGAGAAAAATGAAAAATATATCTACACAGCAAGAAAAGTAAAAGAAGAATGAAAAGATAGGGTCTTACATATAATATGGAAATTCTTCTGTATTTCTGAAAAAGCACTGATTAGGATTACAGATTCACCTATTGTGTTCCAGGTGAGGATACATTTCAGGAGCAGGAAACAGCAAGTCATAGGTTTTCCCAAATTGAGAACTGTGAGCTTTTTTATTTCTAGAAAAGATATATTCCCAAAGTAAAACAGCATCATGGTCTTGTAAGCTGCTTGGGGGAGCAGATTTGGCCTCAACATGGGCCCCTTGTCCTAAGCTAAAAAAGAAACTGTTCAATTTAACTATTGCAAACCAAATATATGAATGACTACTTTGGTCATTGTATAAAGTGATGTCACATGATCTGTATGGCTATCTTGACCAAAGGAAGATAATCATCTTTTGTATCTACACTTTATTGAAATAGATTGATTCTACTCTTAAAAGTTATCTATTTGCTGATAGATTCAATCATAGTTTGTCTCTTAAATAGATTCCTTATGCAGAATACTTTCCTGATTTCTAGGTACCACTACAGGCTTTCTAAAAAGGCTAGAAAATGCATTTTAAATTATGTCTTCTTTGAAGTTAAATTGTGGTTTTATGAGAAAGATAATAACCTAAAGTTTATCCTCAAAAACAAGTTTATTTCCTTAATTAAATCTTTGGACACTTTTAAAGCAAAAAAGTAAAAACTTTGTTTTTTCAAGTTGATGGATGCTGACAAAAGAGAAAATAAAAAATATTTAGAAACCTCTTAAAAATTCAATATCTGTTTCAGACATTTGTTTTGAAGAAAAATGGTAAATTTAAGGATTAATTCATTAGATTTTGTCAAAATATTGACTTTGTCTAAAAAATATAATGGAAAATGCATTTTTGATTTTCAACATGTTCAAAGGCAAAACAATTGTTTTTAGACAATCATGTTTCTATCTTTAAAAATTTGTTTCATAAATCTAATATGGAAGCCCATCCATTAAAAAACTTTGTTGAAATATTTCTTTTACTGCTATATTAAAGAACTGACATCACATAGCAATCCAATACTCTCTTCTTTGTTTTTATCAAAATTTTCATGTCTCTTAATACTCTACTCAGCTTCTGAAATGCGTCCTTTGCTATGCCAATTTGTCTTTGGATCTCTGTATTGCACTTTTCATTTTCTGTTAGAACACTTCCCTGGTATTTAAATTTTTGTACCTGCTTGATTTTAGTTTCCTTTCCATGTCTGCTATCAGCACTGTATCCACTGCGTACCTTATGTTGTTCAGATTGTGGCCTCTAATGATGAATCCTGGCAAAAGTTTAGAGTTCTCAGAATAGTTTTGCTGTACAAGTTGAATAGATCTGTTGAAAAGACACATCCTTGTCTTACACCTCATTCTATCTTTATACATTTGCTAAATTTTTTTTCCTGTCTGTATGCAGGCAGTTTACTGCGAGTAGAGATTCTTGATTATTCTGATGTTTTTCCCAAATATATCAAGATTGCTTAACATTTCTATCAATTCTTTGTGGTGTATTTTGTCGAATGCCTTTGCATAATCGATAAAACATAGGTACATGTTCTTTTTCATTTGTACTGCCCTTTCAGATAACATCCAAATAATAAATATGGTGTTCTTTGTTCCAGTGTCTTTGATGGACCCACACTGTTCTTGTCCTATCTCTGGCCTGATTCTGCTTTGCACTCTATTCATCAGGATTCAGATGATAAGTTTTGTTATGTGGTTCATCAAACTGATTGATCAAGGGAATTTGCATTTATTTGCACCTGGCTTCTTAGGTAGTGCTATAAAAATTGACCTGCTTAAACCATCCGGTATTACACCACTGTTATAAATTTCATTTACCATTTCTGTAATTTTCTCTATGCCAAATTCGTCCAGGGCTGTCAGCATCTCTATTAAAATGCTACCTGGTCCAGCTGCTTTCAGTTTGACCATTGTAGCTTCCACTTCGGACTTTAATATTTCCGGTTCATCCTCATACTTGTGTTTTGTCGGTTGCTCCCTCTAGTTGTGGAAAAAAATCTTTTATATATTCTTCCCATTGCTGGAGTATTTCCTCTTTCTCCAGTATGGTTGTTCTATCCTTGGATTTTATACATCCTGTTGAGGAGCATGTTTTTTGCCCTGTTAGTTCCCTTATTTTTATTATGCTTGTCTGCTTTATTAGTCCTGCTCAATCTCTCTACTTCTGCACATTTGTTGTTGAGCCATTTCTGTTTAGTCTGTTTGAATTTGCTCCTTATTTCCTTGTGTAGTTTCCTGTATTCCATTCCATGACTTGGTACAGTTTTCTGTTTCCTTTGCATCATGTCAAGAAACTCTTCAGTCATCCACTCATTTCTTTTCTTCTGCGTCTGATTTCCTTTGGGACAATGTTGTTCGCTGATGTCACTAGCGCTTCCTTTCGTGTGTCCCATTTCAAGTTTTCTTTTCCAATTTATTCTTCATATTTGTTTTTCACACTGTCAGTGTATTTTTTCTGCAGGTTGAGGTCATTGACAAGTGTGTTGTATTGCAGTCTGGGTGCTGCACTAGGCTTCTTCAGTCTCCGGAGTTTCACCCCTAGTTTGCAGATGACTGGGAGGTGGTTAGCACTTGGATAGGTTTTGCATTGAACCACTGCATTTCTGAATCTCCTGTTTATGGTAATGTAATGTTTGATTACTTGTCCTGAAACAAACTATTGAAACTTCAAATGTGTAAATTTGTAAATAAATTCCTAATCTGGTTTCATTAAAAACATATACATGTTTCCTCATCATTATCCCTACATACTTCAGATTCTTTCAATATATCTTTATTTTATACTAGCAGTATAGCCTGGCATTGCTCGGGTGTAATGAAAGCTTTAAAACTAATCCATGGTCCTAAAGCTCAGACTCTTTGGATGTTGGCATGAAAGACTAAAAAGCAATAGTTGTTTCCAGTTAAAGCGAAACTGTACACTGAAAGAAATATGAATGGATGTAAGTCAAATTTTGATTTCCTGGTATCGATATAAAATTTTCTGCACTATTGTAAGAAATGCAACCTTGAAACTTCTGAATATCATTTCTTATGTCTTTGTCTATGAGTGTATCAAATTTGATTAAAATCGGACCACTCCTTCTATAACCCGATTTTTTCGATTATCGATTTTCGATATTTATTGGGGGTACCTCACAGACACTTATAGTACAACTGTATAAATTTTCAAGAAAATCAGTTCAGCCATTTCAGAGTCTATAGGTAACGGACACACACACACACACACACACACACACACACACACAGACATACACACACACAGACACACACACAGACAAAGTTCCATTTATAAATAAGTTTAGATAGATTAGATTTATATTAGATTAGATCAAGTTTTTCAGCAATGGCTAAGATTTGAAAGAGTTTTATAATCATACTGTAAAAATACATATCAATTTTTCAGACAAATATACATAAAATATTTTTTCCTGTGTTAACAAAAAATATCTATTATATTAAAATCAGGTATCAAGACTTTTCCTAATAATACTAGATAGGTTTGCTTATCTTTGGGTTCACAATTCTCCCTAATTTTTAAAACAGGAGTAGAGGTTTATCCCTGGTTCCTAATTCCTTCTAGCTTTTTCCTTTTCTTTCACTTTCAGTGGTTCTTTGTGACTTGTTGGCATTACTTCCTTGGAGTGGTATCTTTTACCCTGTAACTTTCTATCTCAAGTGCCTCTTGGGCCTTGTACAGGGTGAATATTATAAAATATATCTATCTATCTATCTCTCTCTCTCTGTGTATATATATATATATATATATATATAAATTAAGACAGGCACGTTATTCCATGGTTAAGTGAAAGTATAGGCCTATTTCAGGTGAACCATCTTCAGCTTCTGTCTTTATTATACAGAAGATTTTACATGAATGAAATTCACAAACCCTGAAAAAACCAAAAACAGAAATAAAAATAAAGATTGCTTCCTTAAAAGTGAAAATTTAAGAAAAAATGCATCATTACATCAGTTAGGCAAATACACCCACACATACTTACATAAACATGTACACATACAAATAATCAAAGAGTACACGTAAGAATGGATGTCAACTCAAAGATACTTTACATAAGTCAGTCAGACTGCTGACATGTTGATTTGGAAAGTAAAAAATAAAAAATACAAAAAGGGGTTGGGGGTGAGAGAGATAGCATTAAAGAAAAAGGGTGTTTTTATAAGCGTAAACGAAAGAGGAAGAAGAAGAAAGAAGAGAAGAATAAATTTAAATTTGAAAGAAAAGATGATATGAGAAAATAAGAACAAAAAAATAAATATTAATTGTGAAAGGATAAGAAATTACAGTCTAAAAAATTTTAGATAATTAAAAATATTTAAGAAAAAATAGTTAATCAATCCGTTGTGATCACAATTACTCCTACACCACTGGATAATTAAAATTATTCAGTCAACAAAGCAATTATAATACAATATAAAGTTAAAATGCAAAAAAAAATATATTGCAAAAAATATTAATAAGTAAATAAATAAGTAAAAAAAATAAATAAATTATCTAATTTAAAAATAAATTTAATTATTCTATTTAAATTTAATTGTTTAAACTTAATTATTAAATTTGAAATTAAATTTTACATATTAACAGTGAAAGAATAAGAAATTAGAATCTAAAAAAATTAAGAAAGTTAAAAATATTTAAGATATAATAGTTAATCAATCCTTTGGAATCACAATTATCACCGCTATATAATCAAAATTATACTAATTATTCAGTCAACAATACAATTATAATACAATATAACGTTAATAATGTAGGAAAATTATTCAGTCAACGATACTATTATAATACAGTACAACATTAATAATGTAGAAAAACATATATACATACACACATACCCACACACACACGTAAATACATACACACACGCTTATATATGTTCACACACATACACACACATATATACGAACACACACATATACACACATACACCCATAAAACCAAATATGTAAAAATACAATGCATATATATATATATATATATATATATATATATATATATATATATAATATATTTTTAAAGGCAAAAAGATAAAAATCTAGTAATTAATAAAATAAATAATAAAAAATAAATAATATAATTTAATTAATAATAATATACATGTATATCTAAAAAATATATATATATAAACACCAATTTATTAACTACATATTCAAACGCAATGAGATAATATCAGAAAGAATATCTAAAAACAGCCATATATTAAAAATGAAATAAAAAATAAAATAAAATAAATAAAAATAAAAAATAAATACAATATAACTTTATAAGGATAAGATTTAAAGCAATACCACAGACATATATAAACTGTGTATATAAAGTCACCAACACATATAACAATAGGGTATAAATAAATAATAAATATTCCATAAGATAGTGTCCAACAAAATATATAGTGTGTGGAAAGGCTTCCGAGGAAAGGGTGCGGAGCTAAAAGTTTAACATAATTTAAAGTGGCTCCTATGTCGACATTTAAAAACAAGTTCCTTCCTCAGATTCAGCAGGTCCAATTGATTTTTGTGTTTGATAATGGTGATTTTTTTTCATCAAGGCATAGGTGACAGCATTTTTTTAAGTTGGTGGGTGTGCCAAATTTTTTAATGGTTTTTAATTTAATCATAGGAGTTAAGTTCTTGTCTTTTAATGATGTTTTTTTTTTTTAATTCAGGGTTGGAAAAGGAGTGTGTATGGTTCTAAAAATGTTGCTTCCATGCACCTGCTGAAATACCAATGAAGAATTTCTTCAAATTTATATTTTCTTTTGGGTAAATCATAGCTTGATATACCACTCCTTCTGTCATACATTCTCCACCCAAAGGACACTAATTTTTAATTCTACAATTGCATCTCGGTGTATGACTGTTCTCTCTAGCTGCATCTATTATGTCTTATGGATTCTGTACAACTCTAGGTTTGCCTTGGTTAGGAGTTGCAGAACTAAGGTTGGCTTTACTAGGAGTTGTTAGGCTGGAGTTAGCTTGATCAGTGGTAGTAGATCTCGGTTTTTCAATTTGGTTTTTATATCTTGAGATATATATATATATATATATATATATATATATATATATATATATATATAATACAAATATAAAATTTGTCACTTAGCTGATTGGTGAAATCCTGAATGGAGCCGGTGTAATCCTAATTTTGTTCATTAAAGTGGTCCACTATTAGCAGATCAACAGAAAGCAATTAACTGTCAAGTAGGAAGCATTAGTGCCTGTGTTACAAGGACAGAGGATAAGTCCAGCCAAAGGGCTCATTATTCAACGTGGGGAAAAAAACTGACTAATTGAACAGACTTAAGGCAGATTTTACCTCTAAGATTGAACATTTCTCTCTATGTCTTCCTAAGAATAATTTAAACTGAACAAACATACAAGTTTTCCTGCAAACAAATTCCAGTTGAATTCATTCCATTTACTTATGTACAAATAACCTTGGGAAAGGTACTAATCCATCTCTTCTCCCTTCAGCTATAGCAGAACAGATTGGGTTCTATAGCCTTGATTGGCAACCAGTCTACTGCAGGAAAATCTTCTGTCTAGTCAGTCATAGATCGAAAGAGACATGATTGCCCAAGTGTGTATCACATATGGCACCTAACCAACTGACTGACTACAAAAGGTCCTCTCAACAACTACCCGAAGAAAACACAAAACCCCTTCATGTTGAGACATCCTTATCACATATTCAATTGAAGAACTGAGGTAGGTGCATTTTGTATTTTCTACCTTGTCTTATTTTTTGCTTCTTCAAAATTCTTCCCATTTTTAAAGGGTCTAATTTTTTTTGTAATTGAATCTGAGTTCCTTTTTGGAACAACTGTAACACTTTTTCCTTTAAATCTAATGTTAATCTCTGTTTTGTCACATCTGAAATTTGCTATCTTACCAAAGTAGATGCACAAAAAGAAATTTTGTGCAAATTTTCTGTATTGTACCCATTTTTTTTACTTGTATTTATGTATTAGATTTTTTTTTAATTTGAAGCAGTGGTTATTTTGTTTTATAATTTCATGCTTATTATTATGTTTTGCTATTTCTACTAGACTAACTTTTTGTGTCTGGCACAAGAAATTGAATTTGGTAGGAAGAAAATTTTTATAAAATCGCTAGTTTAAATAATCTAAAATTAACTTTTTCAAAAATTAAAGTTCAATATATCCTCTGTGGAATGTTAGTGATTGCATCATGCATTTTTTTTATTATTGATAAACTCTTACATATATTTTGGTACAGAGTTTGGACTGTATGTCAATATCAAAGGAACAAATCAACAAAAACATTTCTTGTTAGATATTGCCTAATCAGCAAATAAAAATGACATCAAAATAAATTCTGAATTAAACTCAGATACAGTCACTTTCTCACCAGGGCAGTGTGGCTTCCCTGTGTCTCTTCTACAAATACTTTCATGGCTTCTGCTTGGATGAACTTAGCTCATTGGTGCCCACTATATATAAATTTGCTCAAGCCACAAGATTAGCAACTAGGTCCCACTCTTTTACTGTGAAAACAATAAATTCTACTCCAGCAGCTTCTTTTCTCGCACTTCCCGCTTGTGGAATTCCCTTCCATTTACTTGCTTTCCCAACAGCTACAATCTCCAAGAGTTTAAATGTAAAGTCAATAGTCATCTCCTCTCTCTCATGCTCCTTTCTTCATCCACTCCACTCTCATCAGTATTCTTATCCTTCTCTTACCCACTTCCTGACACCCCCCTATAACCTGTCCCTCTTTCATATAACTTTCCTCCTATGTAACCCCCTGCAAAACAGTGGCAGTAAAATGCCTTGCTTGGGGTGATATGATTATAAAAAAAAAATTCTATACATTTATATTCCCGAGAATGTAAATAAATCTAAAAGACATGAATACGTAGCTAATCAGTATTTCATTGACAGATTGATTCGTTTTCTATGGCTTATCAACAGACAAGAAATTATGTAAATATAAAGTGGGGGATCAATTTTATATTATAAACAATATATAAATTGATCCCTCACTTTATGGCCACATTCATTCTTCTCTTACCTACTTTCTGACACCCCCATAACCTGTCACTCTTTCTCATAACTTTTCTCTTATGTAACCCCCTGCAAAACAGTGGCAATAAAATGCCTTGCTTGGTGCGATATGATAATGAAAAAAAAAGAGGATCAAGAGTTATAGTCAGACTCCTGTATTGGTAACAAACTACCTGCATATGGAGAAATAGAGGGAAAGAGAGACATGAGAAAGCAATTCATGACATACTTGATGGACTTCAGCAAATGGATGACAGAGCAAAGTTTGAGGAGTATAACAGGAGAAGGGTTGTTAAGAGCTGCAAGAGACAGGGAATTAGGGGACCATGTTCGCCTATGTCCTGAAGGGACACGGCATATAGAAGAAGAATAATGTTCTCACTTTTGTTGTTGTTGTCATGTTTCGGCCATTGTGCCTGCCAGCTTTCTTCAGATGTCTATGAATCTGTGGCAATTAGTAGTAAAGCATATTAAAATATACTCTTTCTTCTTTACTAATAAAATGACAGAGAAACCCTCTCTCTTTTTATTTGTACACATATCTCCTTTCTTTCTTTTTTTTTCTATTCTTCCATATTTCTGATAATCTACATTATAACCCAGACATAGCTTGTGCAGTCAAATGATGTCATGTGAAAGTCAACCAATCACTAATGCTCCTGCCAAAATCAAAGCAGAAATGCATAGGTGCTAAGTAAGTATAAAACGAACATCAAACACAAGCATAGCCTCTTTTGCCTCACTCTTTAGCTGATCTACATCTTGCACACATGTGCGTGTGTGAGTTCACATGCATAATAATAATGAACATTCATGTATAATAAAAATATGTAACATTATGGAATCAAAAACCAAAAAAAATAAAATGATAGTAAAGTTAATAAAAGTTGGCCTTCTTTCATTTATTATCTTAACCATATCTAAACCATACTGTTCCCCAGTATGTTTGACTTTTTTTTTCTATTTTTTTTAATCGTATCACCCCGAGCAAGGTGGTAACGCCACTGATGTGCAGGGGGCTACGAAATAGTGAAAAGATTGGAAAAGAGAAAGCCGGAAACCACATCCTAAACAAGGAACAAGGGATGAGCCTCTTAACCTGTTCAGTAGATGTGGGTGGAGTGTGAACCGGGCGATAGATCTATCTACTCCAATTAAAAAAAAAAAACAAAGTGAGAAGATTGGAAAAGAGAAAGCCGGAAACCACATCCTAAACAGGGAACAAGGGATGAGCCTCTTAACCTGTTCAGTAGATGTGGGTGGAGTGTGAACCGGGCGATAGATCTATCTACTCCAATTAAAAAAAAAAAAACAAAGTGAGAAGATTGGAAAAGAGAAAGCCGGAAACCACATTCTAAACAGGGAACAAGGGATGAGCCTCTTAACCTGTTCAATAGATGTGGGTGGAGTGTGAACCGGGTGATAGATCTATCTACTCCAATTAAAAAAAAAAAACAAAGTGAGAAGATTGGAAAAGAGAAAGCCGGAAACCACATCCTAAACAGGGAACAAGGGATGAGCCTCTTAACCTGTTCAATAGATGTGGGTGGAGTGTGAACCGGGTGATAGATCTATCTACTCCAATTATACCATAAATCCAAGTAACCGTCAAGGAATTTCAACTATGCCCTTTATTTAATCCATGAAGTTAGATTGTTATCATTCTACTGTTCATGTCTTTGGATTTGTGTCTTTGTTTTTAGTACTGCTCAGTTATTGTTCACTCCATTTCCACTGAGTCTTATGTACTACCCGGCCCAGGGATTGAACTCATGATGACTATGCCACCAAATTCAGAAACCAATGTTTTAATCCTTTAGGCTATTTTCCAAAATAAGTGTTCAGTGCAAAATTCCATGAGGGTTAATCAAATTAACAGACACCTGAAGAATACCAGTGAGCAAATCGACCAAAACTTTGTGATAATAATAATAACAAAGATGAAGATATGTAAATAATAGAAAAATCAGCATCTCATTGGAAAGATGAAATGTTAGATGAGCTTGCAAAAATGTCATTAGTAAAGACAATGATGAACTTCATCTGAACATAGATATAATTGAATTTGAGTTTTGTTTAATGGCACACCAACCTCTCTGGGTTATTTAATGCCAAAAGGGTAGAGTTTTAAAGTATTTTTTTTATGTTCAATTATAGTGAAAAGGTTGAGTTAGTCAGATTTTTATGAAAATTTTATTATTTTTATTTTTTTTTATTTTAGAAAACTGAAGACGTTTTCTAGTTTTGTATTCAAAAATGTATTGCTGGTAATAATTTTTTTCTTCAAAAATGTGTTACGGTAATAATTTTTTCCTTCAGAAAAGTATTGTTGGTAATATTTTTCCTTCAAAAATGTATATTTTTCTATAAAAGTCTTTCATAGTGTTTTGACCCAGTTTGGTGGTTAACTATTTGCCTATATCTGGGACCCTAACAGGTGACACCACTCTGGGTCAAGGTGAACTTGGGAACAACAGCAATTAAAAGGTGGTTCCATGCTTCTCACAACCTCATAATCAGAGGCCTTGCTGCCGGATGCAATTTACTGCCATACCCAAAACCCATAAATATGTGTGATCTTAAATGATAGTGTTATAATATTCAGAGGGTTGTTGGTGCACTACAGTTACCTTGAATGTTTTCCCTTCTCTCTTCACCAAAATAACATAATTTTCACCTTGGAAAAGGTGAAAAGAAATTTCTTGATTCTAATCTCAGTTAAACTTGAATCAAGTTCTCTTTCGATTGTCATCAGGTGTAGGTGTTTGTTTATATGCCAATGAGTCTGAAGATGTTTGCATTTTGAAAAAGCATTAAGGTTCATATCTTTCTGAAAGGCTTTATATAACATGTCCCGTTAAAGAGTAATAATACAGGGACTTTTTCCAAGACTATTAAAGTACACACTTCTCACAATAATATTAAGATACATATTTCTCACAAAAATATTAAGTTACATGCCTTTTACAAGATCATTAAGATACACAGGAGGCCATAACTTTGGAGTCACCCTCTGAATGTAATAATTAGTAAGTTTCATACCTTCTTTGGTTTAATTAACACTTACTGAGTAAGAATGCTGAAAATATTAACCTTTTTGTAGCAAAGGAAATGATTTACCTCATGGTGCAAAACGGGTAAGGACTTGTCTGACGTGTAGGTCCATGATTTAGGTCCAAAATGGCAGAGGAAAAAAATATGGTTTGCCTCCCATGAAACTGGATGTGACAAAAAGAGGTTCATGAGAGAATATTCTAATTATATGATCAGTTGCTCATGTTGATTGGTCTGACCAGCCAATCCAAAAAAAGCTACAGCGATATAAACACAGTATCCCCTGAGACAAAAGAAAAAGATCTGACCTCAAAGCAAGATGGTGCTAGTGGAAAGTGAGTGAATGCCATCTAAAAAAGAAAGAATTGTGCTACTCTTATGTGCTATTAGTGCATGGCATCCAACTTTGTAGAAAGGGGGTTATTTAAAATTTTAAATGTTTTAGCCTTAAAATTACAATTAGTGATTGAGGTAAATAACAATATAGAGGTTCAGATCCCTAAAATAATGAGTTCAAGGTCATATTTCCAAGGGTCAAGTCCAAAGTCAGAAAATACTGAGCATAAATCAAAGGGGGTAAAAATTCACATCACACCCCAACAACTTACAATAACCTCTTTATTCATGAAGTACCAAGGAATCCTGTGGTTTAAAGTAGCACTTTTTTATTGAGGTAATTTGTGATTAGTCAAGATTGGTAGGGAAGCACAAGCAATTACCATATTTGGAAGCTTGCTAAATTCAACCCAATCTTGATTCTGATTTTCTTTTTCTACAGAAAACACAAATTCTTTTTCAAGGTAAGAATTAATTTTCTTCATTGTCATAGACAGCAAGGTAGATTTATCAAAAATGCAGTAATGGCTTATTTTGTAAATATTATTGAATATATAAGACCATCAGAAAAGAAAATGCCTCTGTCCTGAAGTGAACTAGTGTAATAATTTTGAAAAAGCATGCAACCTTTAGTTTTTAAGTGAGTCTTTATAAAAATTTGATTTTAATAAAAACAATAATATCAAAATTAAAATGTTGGAACTGTGTAAAAATTAATATACAAACTATTTTTAGTAAAAAATAAAACGTCTTAAAAACTAATTAAGAAAATTAGAAATTTAAATAACACAGTTTCTTTGAAAAAAGAAACTATCAAAATGTAACCAAATGGTTTATATATTAAAAAATATGAATGAAAATTTATGTGTAAATATTTAAAAAAAAAAAAAAGAAAGAAAAAGAGGCTCCAAAATGATGACCAGATGTTTTAAATGTACTGTGGCAAAATGTTGCAGGATAGGCCTGGCTTTAATATTTTCAAAAACCAACCAAATTAGAATTGAAAATGAGTAGGGTTTGATTGGAAGGTGGCCTTCCATTTTTTTAACCAATGGAAATAAAAGTATAGGCCCCTAAGTAATTGGTTTATGAATCAATTTTGATTCACATATTTACTATATAAGAGGGAAAATTCTGACTGTAAAGATAAAAAAAGGATATACTATATTTGGGCAAAGTGCTGCTTCTGTTGAGAAAGGATTATAAATAATTTTTAAAGGATGAGGTCACTCAGACACAAGGCTGTCACCATGCAGAAAGGTTTAACTATCTTGGTGTTTAAATCTGCTGCAGCCAAAAAAAGAAATAGACCATATGGGGACCTGAGATAATAAAAGAGTACTTCTGTTCTTGACAAAGAATAAGAATATTATAAATTCTCATGAGTCAAATTTGAGGACATTTGTTCCAAAAGTCCGAAAAAAAACCCTGAAAAACAGTTTTGCCAAGGTAGGTCAGCCTCTTCTCACCTTCCTTTGAACTTCAACTTTCATCTTTGAATTTCAACTTTCAATTGGGAACCAACAATGTTTTGAATTTTGAACTTTTCCAAGAAAGTAAATTTGTTTGTTGCTAAGAAATTGATTTACATGGACAGTTATTCTAAAACAAACTTGTTAAAATCCCTTTGTTATTAAGGGAAATATTTGCTTTACACAAACTGTAGAAAAAATTGATTTGTATGAACAAAACAACTATTAACCTGCCTCGATAATTTGAGGTGCAGAAGTGAAATTTTCTGCATGCCTATATTGTAATCTGTATTATTTGAATATTGTGAAAAATATTTTTGTTATTGTAATAAATGTTTGTGTCTCTGTAAATTTTGCACCAGAGTCAGCATCTTGTGTTTTTTCATTTGCACCATTAAAAATACTTGGTTTAATGTTCTCTCTTTTCTTTTTCTTCCAATAAATCCTATTGTCTTCAAAATGCAAATTGTAGCTTCAAACTTTGACCTCTAGTATACATATTTTCCAAAGTGTGTTAAAGAATATAAGACATTTAAGTGTGATACATGATACACACTTATGTGATCATGTCTAAAAAGAGACATGATTGACTTGGCAGAAGATTTGCAGTAGGTTGCAATTGTGTTCTTCATTAGACTGGTTGACAACCAATGCTATAGAACCCAATCTGTTCTGCTATTTAACCCATAGCTGGAGGGAGAAGAGACAGGTTAATACCTTTCCCAAGGGTATTTGTGTGTAAGTGAATTCAATGAATTCAACTGGAATTCGAATTTAGCTCTTCGATTTCTTGTTCTAAGCTGATATTCACTGCACCATGATGCACATCCAGAAAAATTTATCTTTTGTATATTCAGTCAGTTAAATGTGCGTCGTGGTGCAGTGGATATCGGCTTGGAACGAGAAATCAGAGAGCCGAGTTTGAATTCTAGTTGAATTCCTTGCATTCACTTATGCGCAAATACCCTTGGGAAAGGAATTAATCCATCTCTTCCCTCCAGTTATAGGTTAAATAATAGGACAGATTGGGTTCTATAGCCTTGGTCGGCAACCAGTCTACTGCAGAAAACAATGGCAAGCTACTGCAGGATAATCATCTGCCCAGTCAGTTGTGTCTCTTTTGAGACATGATCGCCCAAGCATTTATCACGTATGGCACTTAACTGACTAAAGTGCCATATGTGATACATGCTTATGCGATCATGTCTCAAAAGAGACATGACTGACCACAAAGCACATATGGATATCCTTGCTCAAATGTATGAGAGTGCATGTCTTCCAAAATCTAAGTTACATGATTTGACATAAGAATATTAAAGGATATTTCTTTCTTTTTCTAAAATGTATTCCTTAAATGCTGCCTTCAGTTGCTTTTGCTTGATATCAAGTCATTTCTATTTATAGAGGTTTTTTATTTGAGAAGAGAAACAACTCCTTAATTAGCAGTTATCTACCTTCTCTTTTTCAGTTTATATTGAATTAAAAATGACTCAGAATGTGGTGGCCTCATTTAACTGGATATTGTTTGCTTCTTTTAATGGTCGACAAAATTTGTGCTACTGTCTGCAATTTTGACAGTGTTAAACATTGTACAAACATATATTTCTTGTTGATATTGGCTTGAAACAAAAAACCAGTGAGCCGAGTTCGAATTCCAATTGAATTCGTTGCATTCATTTACATGCAAATACTCCTGGGAAAGGTATTAATTTGTCTCTTACCTCCAGCTATGGGTTAAATAACAGGACAGATTGGATTCTGTAACCTTAGTTGATAACCAGTGTACTGCAGAAAGTAATGGCAATGTACTGCAGGAAAATCTTCTGCCCAGTCAGTCATGTCTCTTTTGAGACATGGTTATCCAAGTGTGTATAATGTATGGCACATAACTGACAATCTTACAGATATTGGATCGTTTTTTTTTTTTAATTTTTCAAATGCCATATCGCTTCACATTATAAGAGATCATGACTCTCCACGGATTCCCTTTCTTTATGATTTGCCATATCTTCTTGGTGTTCCTTTGTTTTCTGCATCACTTGTAATTCAGAGTTTTTCTTTTTATTACACTGGTTACCCCCTAAGGTTGTGGAGGCAGTTTGTGGTATTATTTAACTCATAGCTAGAGTGGAAAGGTATAGATGGATTTGTATCTTTTCTAAAGGTATTTGTGTGAAAGTGAATGCAATAAGCTGGGCTAGAATTTAAACTTGGCTTGCTGGTTGCCCTTTCTGCACAGATTACACATATCTCATTGGATTATAATTATATTAATTAAGCTTGTGTCTTTACAAATTTTATTCCTACTTCTCAAATGCATTATCATACATGCTTCTGGGAAGAGCAAGAAAGAACATAATTTTCCAAATGTAGCAAGATATGTGACACTCCCAAAAGTATTAATGTACATACTTTTCTTGAGGGTATTAGTGTAATAAGTGAATCATTGGATTTGAAAGTAGACCACCAAGTTATAAAGGCAACATTTTATTTCTTGCTTACTACACTCCTGTTTAAGGGTGTGTTGAATATTTATAGTTTTGACTTAGCAAATAGAAAATAAGTAAGTGTATCTTTTGTGCCATCTCATTTACTATTCTATGCTTCTCAGCCAACAGATATATTTCTGAACATTGACAAATTAGAAGCAGTAATTAAGTCTGGGCAATCCCACAGTGAGCCGACAGTTGATCTAATGACCACTTACTTTGAGGCTCAAGTTGGCACTTGTACAAGACACAAGAATCTGATTCCAAAGTGACACTTAAAAGCTATTTAAAACAGAATCTATTCTACCAAAGAGTAAAATATAGACAAAAAAAAAAGAAGAAAAGAAAATGACTGTTATTAAATATTTTCCAATTTGAACCTCTTTTGTATTACAATCGACACAACTTGACCAAACTTGACAATAAGCACATTTTGTATCCTATTAGTAACTGAATTTTGTTGGTATCTTTTTTAATTTGATCATGAACTTGCAATTAGTATCCTTCTTTTTCAATGTGCCATGTCCCTTCTGCTTGTGGGCAATCATGGCTTTCCACAACTGCCAATCCTTTGTAGACCTTAGCCATGTTTGTCCTTTCGCTAAAACTTCCACAACTTGTTACACTATTCATACCAACCCATCAGGTAAGTAGCCTACTGCTTTCTCCTGTCCCTGTCCCGTTATATCTCCTGTGAGTGTCAAATCTCCAAGCCTGCCTTCCTCATTATATGTACAAGAAATTTTAGCTATCACATTGTCATGGGTCCTTACCTGTAACTCCAGAATTAACTCTTCCTAACACTATATATACTAAGCCTCTCAAGAGAAAGAGGGTCGAGTTGGTAGTAGTTCACTCCAAACCAGACTGACAGTCATACTAACACCTTCTACATTTTGCATTATTATTTCTTGTTAATCTATTGTTGTATCCCGTTGGGAGGGGATAAACAGAGAAAAGAATAGTGTAAGAAATACTCTTAACATTGAGTATATATAAATAGAGATTTATTATACGTTAGTACAATAAACCAAATACATGTACACAAATAACACTTACGAAGACACTGTCTTTGTATAGGACATATGCGTCCATCGTGAGAAGAAAACTTCCGTCACTCCCATGTAATGACATAGAGTTTAGTATAGTCAGTCGCTCGCTCACTCTCTCTCTTCTTCTCTAACACTCTACTCCTGCAGTTTGTTCCCGTCACGGACTTTTATGACCCGGGCCATACCCATTGCAGGGTAGGACAGGATATTCCACCACAACATCTATATTTGGTATTTCTACCCTGTTGTTCTTTTCAGACCTTAATCTGGTCCATAACACACATTTTAACTCTAAATGTACATTTTGTTTCCATTTTCCTTAAAGCTTCTTTGTTGTTTAAATAGTGCTTCCATAGTATTCTCAGTATCTTTCCATAGAAGGTTATTTATTTCTGCTACTTCCAGTTTAGTCTAGTATTCACTGCCATAAAAGAATATTGATATTACATTATAGCTCAACACTCTTTTCTTTGTTTATAACAAAGTTTTCTTATTTCTTAGTACTTTGGCATTTGGAAGTCAACTTCTGCAAATCCAATATGTGTGTTCGGATTCCAAAGTTGAATTTTCCATTGTCTATTTAAATACTTCCAAGATAATTTCTTTTGATCATTTCACCCCAAGCAAGGCAGTAAAGCCACTAAGACACAAGGGGTTACTGAGTGTTAGAGAATATGATAGAAAAAACACTATTAAGGAGCAAGAACAATAAATGAAATATGAATTTTCAAAGATTGATGTTGACTGCGATACAAAAAATCAGAAGAAAGTGTTAGCATGAAATTTATGGTGATATCTAACCATTTCAACAGTGAAAGGATGAGACCTTGACATCAATCTAGTACAGTAAATTAGTTTACAAACTGGCAATGTCCCGCCATACATGAAAACAAACACTAAGTTAACATACATAAATACAAAATCCAACCATTCACAAAGGAATAGAACACAGACTATCAAATAATTCATCAAACAAAACAATATTTGATGAAAAAAAATATCTATGAAGATGCACTAAGAAAATCTGGCTATAAAAACAATTTACAGTATAATTCTCAACCAAACAGACAAACAAAAAATGATAATAGAAAACGAAACATTATCTGGTTCAACCCACCATTTAATTTAGAGGTAAAGACCAAAATAGGACATATATTTTTTAAACTGATAGACACTCCAAAAGGATCAGAACTAAACAAAATTTTCAACAGAAACACAATCAAGCTTTGTTACAGTTGTACTAGTAATTTAGATAGTTTCATAAAAAATCAAAATGCCAGAAACTTAGATAGCAGTGTACAAAACAAAACCACTAATAAAGAATTCAACTGTAGGGACAAAAATAAATGTCTACTTCAAGGACTTTGCAACACAAAAGAAATCAGTTATAAGGCAAGGGTACAAGACTTAAATGGCCAAAATAAAATATATTTGGGTTCAACCAAAGACAACTTTAAGTCCAGGTGGTTCAATCACAGGTCTACATTCAAAATAGAAAACTTAAAAAACTGTACAAAATTGGCTAGCCATGTGTAGAAATCAAAATTAAAATATGGAAAAGACCCAGACATAACATGGAGTATAGTAAAAACAACCAAGCCTTACAACGGTGGCAAAATATGTAGACTGTACCAAGAAGAAAAGTTAGAGATTATGCTATTCCCAAACAAAAATGAACTATTGAATGAAAGAATGGAAATTATGACTAAGTGTAACCATACTAAAAAATACCTTTAGGTTCATACAACCATGGATGAAAATGCCATAATTCCTTGTAATTTTAAAAATTGTGCGTTCAAAAATTCCCTGCCACTTGAGCATTAAAAAAAAAATGCAATTACGTGAGCGTTCTTAAAGCAAGTAGTAAATGGTAAAATCAGTTATTACAAATTGCCTGAAAACACCACTCAGAAAAACCTAGGTTGCGTAATAACTCGTTTACAAATGGAAAATATTTACGCTCTCACACCCTGATTGAGCACTCTGGAAGAATGGTAGACTTTGAAAAACAGTAGCTACTCTGGCATGTATGCATCGCTCATTCAGTAAAAATGAATTAGAGCACTCTCGCTATTGTGTGCGTATAATGATAATATACGTGCTAAAAGGTCTGCCTTCTTCCACTGAACGCCCATAGCCCAGAGGTAGAATTGCCGACTGACGCCAATTTGGTCAGGTTTCAATCCTGGGTTAAAAAGCAATCGGAGTCTAACCATACTGATGAGCTGTGATACAGCGAAACAGATCTGTCTGCAGATGACAATATATAAAATTTGTTTTTTAATTAAAAATACATTGCGACATGGAAATTTTTATGTTTTGAGATTTCTACCTTGTTCTCAGGCAATGTTGGATCATTGTTGTGAAGATGATTTTCATTTAAATATAAGAAACAATATGTTTGTTATTTATAGATATGGGAAGGCATAAAAATTCATGTGTGTTTAATTTAACTAATCAGAATAGAGATTCACTTCAAATTTGAAAAATAGTTTATATTTTTGGGGATTATATGATTTCTACTTTCAATATAAACTGTAAAAATTTGTTTGATAAATAGATGGATATTAAAAATGTTATTTATAAATTAAAAGTTTTGAAAAATTAGAATAAAATACATTCTGACTCAAAATAAAAATAGTATATTATACTCAAAGGTCCCTTTAAGTTAGATAAAAAATATAAAATGTTTTCTTTCTTCATCTCTTTTCTTTTTTCTTTTTTGTTTTAGAAAATTTTGAGATATAGAGAAAGCTGAAAGAAAAATTTTGTAACAATAATAGATGCATTAACGGAAATAGGGTCTAGACAGTGGTTTTAAAAATTAAGTTGACACTTTGGCTATTAAGATTGAAAGAAGAAATCATATAATCCTCGAAGATATACACATTTTTCAAATTTGAAGTGAATCTCTATTCTGATTAGTTAAATTGAACACACACATAAAACTTTATGTCTTCTCATATCTATAAGTAACAAATGTATTGTTTGTTATATTTAAATGATAATCATTTTCACTACTATGATCTAACATTGCCTGATGACGAGGTAGAAATCTCAAAACATAGAAATTTCCATGTCGCAATGTATTTTTAATAAAAAAACAAATTTAATTATATGATTATATTATGCTCTACAATATTTATTGTATTGAGCACTTTTATAAAAGAAAAGTAAATGCCAGAGAACTTGGAATTGTAAAACTGTTGGTTCTCTTCACCTGGATATATATATATAAGACCTAACATACTACAAAAAATACATGACTTGTATCACTGAACTTCCCTTCTATGACCATCAAAACAATATATATGTACAACATGATGGTGTTTCTACGGGTTGAGTTCTGGGTCCAACATTTAGTAAGTTTTACATGGCTAACCTTGAAAATAAAATATTTAATGCCTTTAAAAAATCCTCCCTCTACCAAAAAAATATGTCAATGATATTTTTGTCTTAGTCAAAAACATGGTGGATATACATGAACTACAAAAATTTAAAAACTCTTAACTTAACATATGAACTTAATAATAATAAAATTCCTATTCTTGATATATTGACAGACGCCAATAATAATACATTTACTATCTTCCCCATATAAAATAAAACAACTAGCTCAAACTTGTGCACTCTCAACTATAAGAGTGAATTTCCGAGCTACTACAAAATAGTAATTATACAAAATTTAATAAACCATGCAAAAGTAAACTCCTCCATGAAAAAGATTTTCTACACTGAATTAAAGATCATTAAACAAACTCATTAATAATAACTTTCCTAATTAAATCGTTGATGAACAAATTGGATGAGGTATTAGAAATATTAACATAATTAAAAAAGAACATAATATTTCCCCAAATAACCTTAAATATATCAACATTTTATATCATAATCAGATCCATTTTAAGTAGATAAAAGAACCCAAAGAAAACCCCTAAATATTAGATAGATCTATCTCTTGCCCGGTTCACACTCCACCCACGTCTATTGAACAGGTTAAGAGGCTCATCCCTTGTTCCCTGTTTAGGATGTGGTTTCCGGCTTTCTCTTTTCCAATCTTCTCACTTTGTTTTTTTTGTTTTTTTTTTTTTCAATTGGAGTAGATAGATCTATCTATCACCCAGTTCACACTCCACCCACATCTATTGAACAGGTTAAGTGGCTCATCCCTTGTTCCCTGTTTAGGATGTGGTTTCCGGCTTTCTCTTTTCCAATCTTCTCACTTTGTTTTTTTTTTTCAATTGGAGTAGATAAATCTATCTATCGCCCGGTTCACACTCCACCCACGTCTATTGAACAGGTTAAGAGGCTCAACCCTTGTTCCCTGTTTAGGATGTGGTTTCCGGCTTTCTCTTTTCCAATCTTCTCACTTTGTTTTTTTTTTTCAATTGGAGTAGATAGATCTATCTATCACACAGTTCACACTCCACCCACGTCTATTGAACAGGTTAAGAGGCTCATCCCTTGTTCCCTGTTTAGGATGTGGTTTCTGGCTTTCTCCTTTCCAATCTTTTCACTGTTACGTAGCCCCCTGCACATCAGTGGTGTTACTGCCTTGCTCGGGGTGATACGATTAAAAAAAAAAAAATTAGTCATTTCCCTACAGATCCCAGTAAAACAATAAAACTAATAATAAACTTTAACACAACCAACTTAATCATTCACAATAACTTCTCTTCACCAACTAGTGTTTTGCCCCAAAAAAGCAATGTTGTATAAATATGAACATATACATATATATATATATATATATATATATATATATACATAAATATTTATACAAATATAAACATACACACACACACACACACATATATATATACATTTTTATATAAATACGAACATATACATATATATATACATAAATATTAAATATATGAACATATACATATATAAAATGTTGCTTTTTGATAAAAAAAAAGATGCAATATTATTGGTTTTGATGTGACATCTTGACATGAGTCACATTCTCACTGCCATAATGTAGTTTCGCTCTACCTTTTCTATAAATGCTTTCATGGTAATTGTTCTAATGAGATTTTCTCTATATGGTACCTGAACTTTATGAATTTCAGTGCAATATTAGATTAGCAGCAAGATTTCATTATTTTACAGTTGGAAAAGCCATAAGTGACCATAAGTTCTCTGCTAAAAGTTTGTTCTCTTGTACTTTTTTTTGCTTGCAGAAATCTCATTTGGCTTATTGCTTTTAAGTCAGTTTTGATCTTTAAAAAATTAAATGCAATGTCAACTGTGATATTCAGTTTTCTTAATTTTTTGTTCTTTTTTTACTCCCTTCACTTAATAATCTTTTTCTTTTTTTTCATATTTTCTTACACTCAGTAACCCTTACACTCAGTAACCCTTACACTCAGTAACCCTTTTGTCTTAGTGGCTTTGTTGACTAACTGCAGGTGAAATGATTAAAAAAAAAGAGTTAATACCATGATAAAAATATAGTTTACTCTCTTTACTGATGTTTTCTATTTCCCGTATTCCTTCATACTTATAACATTTCTTAGTAGCTTTATTGCCTTGCTAGGGGTGAAATGATTTTTAAAAAAATTATTCCATTTTATCAAACAAGCTATCTATGTACAAAAGTTTGTGTTCATAAATCTTGACAAGTTATTTACAATCACACCCAAAGGCCAATAAATGGATTGAGCTATTTTAATTTTCATAAATGCATCTACTATGATGAAACTGAATGAATTATTCAATTTAATTTCTGTTTTAACAGACTTGTCAGGCACAAAGAATTGGAGAAAGGCATGATATGGCCTTTGTTTTTCTGTATTGTTCTTCTTCCTGAGAAATTCTCATGTGATACAGACATGAAGCAATGCATCTGCTCAGTAACAATGTTTTACACCCAAATAGAACTCAGTGGACTATATATATATATATATATATATAGGGTGTCCATAAAGTTTGTGTGCACTTGAAAAAATTTATAACTTTATTTGTATTTGCGATAGAAGTAATTTGTAAAAAGGATTAGAAAGAAGTAAATCTATATTTTTTAAAGTTTTATTGAAATTTTATTTATGTTTCCACTTGTTCTCCATCATTAGCAATACAAAGGGTAATACAATTTTGCAGTTCATATTTTTTTAATTACCTAAAAATTGTTGCAAATTTTGTGGTAAAGAATTATTCAATAACTATACTTAAAACTAGGTACATTAAACTTTACAACATTTTTTCAGATTATTTCTATCACAAATACAAATAAAGTTATAATTTTTTAAAGTGCATACAGACTTTATGAACACCCTGTATATATATATTTTTCATTTTTAAACGAGTTATCACACGACCTAGGTTTCTGTCATGTGGTATCTTCAGGCGATTTGCAATAACTGATTTTACTGTTTTTTTTTTTTAAGAATGTTCACGTAACAGCAATTTGTTTTGGAAGCTCTTGTAACAGGGTTTTTTGAACGTGCAATTTTCAAAATTAGAAGTTATAATGTTTTTATCCATGGTTGTATTACCCTAATAGGTATTTTATGGTATGGTTGCACTTAGTCCTGACTCAGTGTAACTATACCATAAAATACCTATTAGGATCATACAACCATGGATGAAAGCGTTATAATTTCTTTTAATTTTGAAAATTGTGCATTCAAAAAATCCCTGTTATATGAACATTCTTAAAAAAAACACTATAATCAGTTGCAAATCGCCTGAAGACGCCACATGGTAGAAACCTATGTCGCATAATAACTCGTTTACAAATGAAGAATATTCAAAAGTTCTACACTATATTTATATTGAACATTTTTTAATACAACTGTGTACTGGTCTAATTTTATTATGATCAAAATCTAAGTAATTAAATAATATATATATATATATATATATAGTGTTAAATTGTAATGATGCTTAAATGCCCAAATTGTTGTTTTTTCAGTAGTTTACTGGTACAAAGGCATTTTAGGCAAGCAGGCTTTTCTTGTCATGAAGCACTTGATATGAAAATAGAGATAGTGTTAATAGAATTAATGTGGAGATGTTTTACACTTGACTGAGAAGCAGAGTTTCAGTAATGCTGACTTCAAGGTTTCATGAAGGCATTTTTTTTATTTATTGTGGATATTATTTATATCTACATAAATTCAAAAGTTGTTTGTGTAGCACATGTACATGTACTCCAGCTGCAGCAGTAATTCAATGTGTCTAAACTAAAATAGTTTAATAAGAGCCCATCCCACTTGAGGGTGGTTTTGAATTCAATGTTGTCTCTCTCCTAGACTGGTTGTTCTACCAGGGCTAAAGTTCCAGGGTTCTCTACTGTTTCAAATATAACTAGATGTATTCATATATTTCCCAAGGAATTGAATGCAGAAGAAAATGCAAACAGACTTACCATGAATTTGAAGTTGCCAAACCACATCCATTTTCAGCATCAAGAACTGATAAGCCAAGTACATATTGTTGTGGGTGATATATTGTATGACAGAAAACAACAAAAAACAAAAGACTTGAGTAAAAACAAAATATTGGCAAGTTTATTTTTGTTAAAAGAAAATACATCAACAAAAATATGGTTACAGTCCACTAGACAAAGAACATCTTTTCATGCCTGTGTTGATGTTGAGAAGAGTATTATCCTGAAAAGTACAGTTTGTTGGATATTGTTGCTGCAGGCAAGGATGGATAGAGTGGTGGGAGTTGGAGGCCTATTGGTGACGACTGAAATGGTACACAATGACAAGCTGGAGATGATGATGATGGATGGCTCACTGGAACAGCTGCTGATGGTGACAGACATGGGCCCAGCTCTTGGCTGCTGGAATAGATACTACACTTTGATCCTTGTCATCTGGGCTGTGGATGGTGTTTTTTATTTTTAAATATTGCATCACTTGTGATACAAGGCCAAAAGCGGGAGTGGGAGGAGCCTGGTTGTTACTGACAATCTTACACATAGCTCATTGCTATGAGGTTTTTATATCCTTGATATCGCATTATCACAAATATATTTACAATATCTATTTTATCTCTACATCTATTCATATCTACCTGTCTATCTATGTATATCTATTTAGGTCTAGTCATATCTATCTATCTATCTATCTATCTATCTATCTATCTATCTATCTTAACAAACAGCAATAGTACAAAAACACATACAAAATGAGAAGGTTACCAGTGTGACTGTTTGGTCTGGCTGTCAGAGCTATCTACTATAATAGAATTCTATCACAAAGCAGAAACTGCTGCTTATTTATAATTGGAAGAGTTCATGTATGCATGGGTAAATTACCATAACACCCATCTTTTAAGTATCAACTCTGCAGGAGTCTTTGTTTTTTTCTTTGGATTAATGACTATAAAGTCCATCATTTTTTTTTTTTTGCCTTAAACGGTGATGTTCCAAGGCTGCTTGCATAATTGGCATGTCAAAAGTATTGTAAATAACATCCATGACTTCTCTCTCTTCAGGAGGATCACTGTCAACATCATCCAACAGGCGTTTCCTGATTTGGTTTAAATGTCTTTTGTGAGTAAACTGGGGACCTTTAATTATACAGACCATGTGCCCTACTATTTTCTTAATTGTAATCAGACTTCAATTGGAGTAGATAGATCTATCTATCGCCCGGTTCACACTCCACCCACATCTATTGAACAGGTGAAGAGGCTCATCCCTTGTTCCCTGTTTAGGATGTGGTTTCCGGCTTTCTCTTTTCCAATCTTTTCACTCCTATGTAGCCCCTGCACATCAGTGGTGTTACCACCTTGCTCGGGGTGATATGATTAAAAAAAAAAAATTTCTCAGAAAGATTTATTATCCTGAAACATTCAGAAAAAACTGTCTCTCCAGGTTGGTAGCATTTTATAGGTACCGTATTTGTTCATCTAAATTTTGTTTGTTTGGGAAGTAGCTTGTCAAACACAGACCTGATTTTACTTGCAGACATTACTTTGGCTTGGGGTAATGATGATGGTGTGCTGTTGTTGGACGTGATTCTATACACCTGAAGAAATTGTTGGAGGGCTTTTTCTGTTGGTGTGCCCTAGCTTTCTTCAGACCTCTTTTCAGCATATCAATGAAACGCTTGGCCTGTCCATTAGACTTTGGGTGATATGGAGCATTGGTGATATGATTGATACAGAAAGTCTCACAAAAATCCTTAAAATTGCCAGATGTAAATTGTGTTCCATTGTCTGACACTAAACAATCAACTACCCCAAATCTGGCAAACAGTTTGTGTAGGAAATTGATTGTCACTTTTGCAGTAGGATTTCTACATCTAAGAACTTTGGGCGATTTAGAAAACCATCTACTACTATAAGATAGTAGAATCTGTCTAATGGGCCTGCAAAATCTATATGAATTGGAGACTTTGGTCATTTCATTTTGGGCCAAAGACTATATTTGATAGAAGGTGTTTTAGCTGCCAAAACACAGTTTTTACAGAATTTTACTATGTTTTCGCTATCCTTATCCATGTTCAGCCAGTATACATAACTGCGCATAAGGCTTTTCATCCTTGTAATCCCTGGATGGCCAGCATAGAAATCTTTCAGAATTCTTTTTTGTAGTGAGTAGGAATGATGACTCGCTCAGTATATAGCAGTATTTTGTCACATAGAGAGAAAATATCTGAAGTCTGTTGGTTCTTTTCACAAATTTTGGTTTTGGTTTGCCTGATAAACTCGTCATTTGATTTGGTCGAGTGTTACAGTATTGCATAATGTGGTTTTAAATTCTACTTCTGTTCAAAGAGAAGCAAACACAGTATCTTCAAGAGATTCTCTGTGTTTCAGGATTAATATGGACATTATGTCAGCATGACAGAGTTTTTTAGACAGTAGAAACTCCATTTTAAAGTTGCAATTTAAAAGGATTGTTCCCCATCTTCACAGTCTATTTGCTGTATGCACAGGCAGACTTTTTGAGAACTGAAGATTGTCAGTAACGGTTTATGGTCTGTGTGCAATGTAAAGTGTCTTTCATGAATGTACCTGTGAAACTTTGTTACTGCAAGAATAATCCCTAATGACTTCCTCTCAATTTGCAAGTAATTCTTTTTTGCAGGAAGAAATGTTCTCAATGCATGAGCTATTGGTTTGTGAGATCCATCTAGCATCTTATGCATAATAGATGCTCTAATGCCATACAAATTAGCGTCACTGGCTACTGTCATGACAAAATCTGGGTTATAGTAGATGAGAAACAAGTACGATGTCAAGACTTCCTTGATTTGATGAATGCTTCTTGGCATTCATGTGTCCGCTCCCAGCCCTTGTCTTTTTTTTCAAAAGTTTGTTTAACAGAGCACATAAGTTGTGTATATTCGGTATAAACACCTGGTAGTTGTTTGCCAATTCTAAGAAACTTTGTAAGGTAGAGACATTTTCAAGAGCTTGCATGAGCTTGATTGCTGTAGCCCATTCTGGATCCAGTGTTATGCCATCTTTATCGATAATGTGTCCCAAGTATTTAATCCTTTTCATAAAAAGTCACATTTCGATTCTTTCAATTTGAACCCATACTCCTGAATTCTTGAGAAAACTTTATGAACATGATCCTTATGCAGCTCTACATTTTGACTGATCATTAATATGTCATTCAAATATGCAACTGCAAAGTCAAGGTCACCCAGCATAGTGTCCATTACTTGTTTGAAAATTCCAGGTGCAGCCTTTACCTCAGATGGTAGATGTTCAGACTTGTACAACCCACAATGGGTGTTGATACAGAGCAACTTAGAACATTCTTTCCTCCACTGGTATTTGAAGATATATGTCACTGAGGTCAATTTAAAAAAAAATTTCTCTCCATTTAGTTTTGAAAATTTCTTCCAGTCTAGGTAAAGAATTATGATAGTCTTGAGTGCCACATTAAGCCCTGTCGAGAAATTGGTGCAGACTTGGATCTCCTTTGACTTCTTCTTCACATAGATGGTCGGTGAAGCCCATCGACTGTACATAATTTTCGACAAGACAATGGTTCTTTCTAGTCTGTCAAGTTCTTCATTTATTTGTTGTAAAAAGGTGAAAGGCACATTTTGTTTTTTCTTAAACACTAGCCAAATATCATCTTTTAACTCAAATTTTGATGACCAAGGCCCCCAGAAAAAACTTCCAGAAAAGTTTCTTTTAAATCTTTTATTAGATTATTTGTCTCAGTGGTCAGGTTTTTGAGTTTTTGGCAAAATGAATTAATTGGCATGTTCCATAACTTAAATTTCTACATGCAGTCAGTGCCAAATAAGTTTTCTGTATTCTTTAAAACAAATGTTTTTAGTTTTGATGTCCTTCCTTGAAAAGTTGAATTAGTGATTAAACATGATTTTCTCCCTTGTTACAGACTTGGCCATTTTATTAGTTCTTAGCCAGGTTGGTTTTCTCAATTTTTTCCAAGTGTGTCAATTTATGATTGTTAAATCCTAACCAGAATCCAACTATAGTTTAATATTTTTATTTAGGATTTGTACTTGCATGTATTTCCTAATGTTTAATGTTTCTTGTTCATCTGATTTTGTGTTTTTTATGCAGCTATTAACCTTTTTCCTTGCTCAACAATGTGAGCTCTTGTGTCCGATATGGCTACAATTTAGGCACTTTTTATTTTGGTAAGGGCAGTCTTTATGCCAATGTAGTGACCCACAACTAGAACATGGGTTGGGGGGGCGTATGTTGTCTTATTTCTTTTTTGATTGGTTTGATTTAGAGGGAGAATTGTTTTGTTTTTTTATTTATGTAAGCTATGCTAGATTCCTTGACATTTTTCGATTCTTGGCGTACACTCACAAATCTCTGACAGTCTTCTGCTATTTGTTAAAGAGTAAGATTTGGCTCATTTTCTAATTTATTCAGAACTCTATATTTAATTTCAGTGTCTCTAGCTGAAACAAGTTCCTGAAAAAATATCAGACACTTTAAATTATTCGCGCTCAATTCTGACAGTTTGAAATTGTTGCAATGCTTGTTCACGACCAACACAAATGTTGTTCAGTCTTCACTGTCCTTTCTGATTTAATTCATACACTTCCATTTCTTAGGAAAGAGTGAAGTTTTAGAGCTAAAAAGTTCTGTAAAAAGTTTAATCGTTTGTTTGCTTGTTTTATGAGTAACATATAGTTCACAAATTTAGTGTGCTCTGTGGTGCCCAGTTTTAGAAGAAGGTAAACTTTCTTAGAGTCTGACCAATTTATGTGATCTGAGGTGTAACAATCCTCAAATCCTCTAAAATAGGAGGCAAATGTTATATCCTCACCCAAAGAATATATAAAAGTGTCTATTGCACCCCAGATCATGTTTTGTGAGAATGCATTTTCATTTTCACTAATTTGTTCCCTGTTTACCAGTTGAAGAAGTAAGTTTCTTTACTCTTGTTGACTTTGAAGTAGAATTTCTTTGAGTTTTTGATATCTGATTTCTGTTTGTTTTTTAAATTTAAGCCATTCTTTTACAGCTTGCTCTTGCATTTCAAGTTGTTCCTTTTGCCATTTAAGTTCTCGTTGGTTTTACTGTTCAAGTTGAAACTTAAGAAAATTGAGTATGGCAGATTTAAATTCATCCATGATTGTCCATGTCTTTTTGGGATTAAACCTAAAAAAAATTAATTGTAGTGAATAAAAAAAATAACTTTAATTTCTTACTCCCTCTGGGAATCACGAGTGCTTTTGTTTCTCTCTCAAAAAAAAACATGACTTCTTGTAGTTTAGTGGCTCACGTTCAAGTTTAGTGTAAATTAGTTACATTTTTTTTCTGATCAGTTTCTTTTTTCTGGATTGCCAAGTACTGTTGAATAGAGCAAAGTGTGATGAAAAATAGAATTCCATGCATCCAATGTGGAACCAATATTGACAATTTCCAGGCAGTTCTTTTGGGGCCCTCAAGGACCCTTAAGAGTCTTCATCGCTAAGTTTTTGTGACCTTGTTAGGGGACAGAAATAAAGAAACAAAGACGGAATAGTTAAACATATATTCAAGAACAATAGTAGTACAAAACATATACAAAATGAGAAGGTAATCAGCTTGACAGTTTGGTCTGGCTGTCAGAGCTATCTGCCAGAATAGACTTCTGCCACAAAGCAGAATCTGCTTATTTATAATTAGATGAGTTCCTGTGTACATGGGTAAATTACCATAACATCTATCTATCTATCTATCTATCTATCTATCTATCTATCTATCTATCTAATACACTTGTAGCAGATAAAAAATTAATTAAAAACAACCTTCTTCACTTTTACAAAAATTCAAAATGACATGTGAAATCCTGGTTTTTCCCAAATACAAAAACGATTGACCATGTGCTTAACAAATAAGTCGAAACCAGATTTTGCAAATATGTGTTAAATTGATTTTTGACCAATGGGAGCAACTTGCAAGACTTTAAGGGCTTCGCGAGCAAGTGCGAAAATACTATAAAAGGCCCCGATCAGCATCAATCAAAGAGTGTCAGAGTTGGAAGCTGTGAGACAAACATCTAAAATGTAACCAACTTCAAATCAACCCAGAGATAAGGTCAGGTTGCACCTTGTTCTCTTTCTCCTTATCTCTTTCAACAATTACTACTATGAACATTTTGTACAAACTCTTGATATCCTTAACTTTCTCATCGAACATTAATTTCTATGAATTCTTGTTATTCTTTCCTTTTAATAAATTTCTATTTTAAAATCCAAAATGTATTTATTATCATTACACTATTCCACACATTCCATTTTGCCGACAACCATCCTTCTGATGATTCTGATGATGATGATAACTCTGCATAAATCCTGTAAGCTGTAGGGAGTCCAGTTAAGTATGACACAAGGCCAAATCTTAGAAACATTAACCAGCTCCCCACGCTACACATTATATACACACACACGTTATTAAACTTATTTGTAATCTAACAAGAAAATCTTTTCAGATAGTGTGTCATATTCAGACATTATTAATGTTTTCAAGCCATTTTTAGTGGATGATATGAATGTTTACATTTAAATTTGCTGTTAAATGCATGTATCATTCACATTGTAAGTTTACACTAATTTCTATTAAAATATATACGATACAAATAGATAATTTTTTTAATCATTTCATCCTAAACATAGCAATAAAATCACTAAGAATCAACAAGGATTACTGAGTGTGAGAAAATATGGGAAAAAAATTTTTTTTAATCATTTCATCCTAAACATAGCAATAAAATCACTAAGAATCAACAAGGATTACTGAGTGTGAGAAAATATGGGAAAAAAATTTTTTTAATCATTTCATCCTAAACATAGCAATAAAATCACTAAGAATCAACAAGGATTACTGAGTGTGAGAAAATATGGGAAAAAAAATTTTTTTAATCATTTCATCCTAAACATAGCAATAAAATCACTAAGAATCAACAAGGATTACTGAGTGTGAGAAAATATGGGAAAAAAATTTTTTTTAATCATTTCATCCTAAACATAGCAATAAAATCACTAAGAATCAACAAGGATTACTGAGTGTGAGAAAATATGGGAAAAAAAATTTTTTTAATCATTTCATCCTAAACATAGCAATAAAATCACTAAGAATCAACAAGGATTACTGAGTGTGAGAAAATATGGGAAAAAAATTTTTTTAATCATTTCATCCTAAACATAGCAATAAAATCACTAAGAATCAACAAGGATTACTGAGTGTGAGAAAATATGGGAAAAAAAATTTTTTTAATCATTTCATCCTAAACATAGCAATAAAATCACTAAGAATCAACAAGGATTACTGAGTGTGAGAAAATATGGGAAAAAAAATTTTTTTAATCATTTCATCCTAAACATAGCAATAAAATCACTAAGAATCAACAAGGATTACTGAGTGTGAGAAAATATGGGAAAAAAATTTTTTTCAGTAAAGATAACAATAAAAGAACAGGAATTGAGAAGACAGAAGATAACAATTGTCATTGCATTTAAATTTTTGAAGATCAAATTTTACTCAAAAGCAATAAGCTGAAAGAGATTTCTGCAAGCAAAAAATGCAAGAGAAAAGGGCATAGAACTTATGGTTACATCTGGCTATTTTATAGAGATAGCATAAGAAAACTATATTATGGTGGTGAAAATGTGACTGAAGTCAAGATGCCAGGTCATGTCTAATAACAGTGCATATTTTTCTTTGTATTTTATCAAGAAGCACCAGATCAGATGCAGATCAGATGTGGAATCAAAGTAAGGATGAATGGTGGACTTATAAATGTGTAAGAATAGATTTTGGTGATAGAAATTATCTAGCACAACACAAATTTTCTAGCAGCAGACTTGACAATTGATTCAACATAATCTTTTCATTTATTGTCAGTGGGAAACATTAGCCTAACAAGGCAGACTGAGTTACTCTTCTGGAGGTTAGCTAATCGTAAAAAGTGTTCTTTCAGATGATTAAAAAGAGAACATTTTCATTTTGGAGACATTAAAATTAACATGCCATTCCTTGCTCCAGTTAACAGATTTAATGTCATTTTTTAAATCAACTGCCAATTTTGCCTTATTGAATTGATCAGACTTACTATTAAGACAGGAGTAAGTAGTAATTGTCAGGAGTTGTAAGATATTTGAGAACTGATGACACCAGGAAGATTGTTGATGAAAATTAGGAAAAATGTAGGTCCAAGGATAGAACCTTTGAAGACACCTGCCTTAATGCAAAAAAGATCTAGAAGAGTGGCCATTAAAGATAACTTTCTTTTCAAGGTTTGATAAAAAAGATTGAATCAGTTTAAAACTTTATCCAGAAATACCATAACCTTTCAATTTGTGAAGAAAACCAGTATGTCAAACTCTGTCAAATGCCTTTGAGATATCCAAAGCTACAGTCCAAGTTTCACCATTCTTTTCTAAAGCTTCATAAATGCTTTCAGCAATAATCAATACATAATCAGTTGACGTAGAGTAGTGAAAACAATATTGCTTACTTGAATGAAGGCCCTGCGAGGTGAGATGCTTAACTAATTCGGAGTTGATTAGAACCTCCAGTACTTTATCAAAAATAGATAAATGGATAATGGGACAATAGTTAGAAGGATCAGATGGTTCAGCAGAGTTCTTAAAGACTGGATCTACAGAAGAGGAATTCCAACGAAAAGGAAAGCAAGAAGCAGCAAGGCATTTATGAGGTGCATTCAAAAAGTATCCGATTTTGTTTTTCCTGCCAAAACTAATGGCATATGGGCAAAATCTTTTGGATGAGAGGTGACAACACCCTTCCTATCTGAAGATATCTAGAGAATGTTTCAAGAGAAAAGATTCTACAGGAATTAGTATGAATACCAAAAATCTTAGGGAAAGAAAGGTTGAGGAAAGGAGATGATTTTTTGTTTACTCACGTTTCATTTTATGTCATAAGAAGGTTATGTTTTAAAGAGAAAATAACTATCACTATCATAATACAAATTATCTAAAATTTTAAATCTACCAACCCTAGGCCTAAATGTAGATTAGGTGAAAAAGAACTAAAATTTGAATTAAAAAAATTTTGATTAAAATATTTAAAAAAATGGACCTAAATATGCAGTATTTGATTAGGATTATTCTTATTAAATATATGATAGAAGTTTTCAGAAAGAGCAAGTTTCTTTTGATTAAAGTGATCTAGCAAATTAGTTTTGAAAAAGGCATGCAACATTTAACTTTTAGATGATTCTTTAAGATTTAGAGGGTGAAACCAAACTTTTGACATGTAGTGTCATTGCACGTAGAAGAAGATATTATTTTATATGTCGTGTCTCTTCAGGATGTAGGCGATCATGGCCCTCCACGTCTCCCTATCCCTTGTAGATCTTAACACCCCTTTTCTTGTTACTCCTTCCAAACCCTGCTCTGTTATTCCTTTGCTCAAAACCATCAAGTATATCATATGTTGTTTCCCCCTCTCTCCTTCCCTTTATCCATCTCGTGAGTATCAGATTTTCTAAGCCTTCTTTCCTCATTACATGTCCCAGAAACTTCAGCTGTCTTTTCCTGATGTTAAGTATCAGTTTGCTTTTCATTTTGATCCTCTCTAAAACCTTGTTGTTGCTCACATGTTCAAACCATGGTATTCTCAGCATCCCTCTGTAGAACCACGTTTTGGTTGCTTGAAATCTTTTCTTCATCTTTGATGAGATTGTTCAGCATTTGCTGCCATAGGACAGACATCACATAAAAATCCAGTGCTCTCTTCTTTGTTTCCAGGAAAAATTTCCTGTCACTCAATACTCTTCTTAACTTTTGAAATGCATCTTTGACCATGCTAATGTGCCTTCGAATCTCAGTGTCGCACTTTCAGTCCTCTGTTAGAACACTTCCCAGGCATTAAAATTTCTTTACCTGCTTGAAGTTTGTATCCCCAGCCTTTAGTTGGCATATTGGGCTCCACTTTTTACTGATGACCAATTTCTTGTAGTTTATATCTCATCAGTTCTCTTTGATTTCTTTAACTATTTTCTGTAGAAAGTCTTGAAGTTTCTTTTCCATGTCTGCTATCAGCACTATATCATCTGCATATCTCATATTGTTCAGATTGGGACTGCCAATGATGAATCCTGGCAGGAATTCTAGAACTCTCAGAATTCTCTTACTGTATAGGATAAATAGATCTGGTGAGATGACACATCCTTGTCTTACACCCCATTTCTATTTTTGTATATCTGCTGAACTTGCTTCCTGCCAGTACAGGTTCTTCATTACCCTAATGTCTTTTCTAGAATATGTCAAGGTTGCTGAACATCTCTATCAAGTCTTTGTTGAAGTTTCTGTAAGAATCAAATAAAAAATTAAAATTTAGAGGGTGGAACCAAACTTTTGGCATATAGTGTAACTTTCAATAATAGTCAAATAAAAATTAATATGAGAGAAAGTTATCAATATTAATAAGAATTGTGAACTTGGTTATCAGGTCTTTTTTTACTTTTGTGAGTGCATGCCTAAATGATTAGAATTTTAGTGCTTCAACCATAAAAATGGGTTTGTATTTCATCATGGTCAAATTGTTAAGGCAGTAACTCCTTCATAATATCAGCCTGAAGAGACAATCCCAATGTGTGGCACTGTTCAGAAATACCTGAAAACCATGCCCCATGGGTTGAGTCAAGCATTGTGCATGAAATTGAGAAGACAAAACTATTCAGATGCCATTGATGGTTGTGCTAGTACAAAGTCACAAGTCATCGTGACTGAGGATTTGAGCATATTGGCATTGTTCAACTACTGCATAATTAAAGCTTGTTTAGCATAACTTCAGTATAAACCACAGATGTGCCAGTACAGGTAGGCAACAATGCTATATCAGATTTAATTATTTAATGTTGTTAGCCAATTCTCTTTCTTTATAATGTAAGAAATGCTGTAATACAACATTTAATGCATCATTTGTCATTTCAGATTTTGCTTTGTGTTTTTTTAGTATCAAACATGTAAAAACAAACACTGCAGGTGAAATTTAATATTTTGTCTACATTTGAACAGTCAGTTTTAAGATGCCTCCATGATTTAAATAATTTAAATAAGTCAGGTTTAAACAACAACACACTATTAAAACTATAGCTTACAAACATGACACTTATTAAAGTGTTAGTTCCAATCTCTGTAGAAATGACTGCAAAAACATCTCCCTCCTTAAATGTATAGACAAAACATACAGATGCATGCTGGGATTTCTTCTTAGCCAATAAGACAGGCCACTTCTCAATCTTAACTGATTTAGTTCTGTTTTTTCTTAAATTGAAGTCATAATGATGCAATCGCAGTATCCCTTTTTTGTGTGATAACACCATTCTGAGATTGTAAACATTTTGCCTTATTGCTGCTGCTTTGCCGTGCAAATATTTTTTGCTCAATATTATTTTTGCATTGTTCTTTTCTTTTTCTTGTTATTGTTTATTGCAAACTTTGTCAATTTTGTTTGTTGAGCATTTCTGTCAATTACATCTGATCATGGCCAATTACTCTACAAGAAACTGCAAAAGCTAAGACAATTGTAAAGGATTAAGAAATTTATAGATAAAAACATACAGATGCATGCTGGGATTTCTTTCTAGCCAATAAGACAGGCCACTTCTCAGTCTCATCTGATTTAGTTCTTTTCTTTCTTGTTCTGAAGTCAGAATGTTGAGTTCGTTTGGCTGTATCCTTTTTTAGTGTGTGTGTTAACACTATTCTTAGATTGTGAACATTTTTGCCTTATTACTGCTGCTTTGCCTTACATATTGTTTACAAATATTGTTACATATTGTTTGCTCAATATTGTTCTGGCATTGTTCTTTTCTTTCTCTTGTTATTATTTATTGCAAACTTTGTCAATTTTTTGTTGGCCATTTCTGCCAACTACATTTAAACATGGTCAATTACTTTTAATAAGTGTTACTAATAATCCAAATGTAACAACTATTATGGAACAGATGCATATTCTTTGTTAATGTGATAGTTACATCATAAATCAGCTTACTCAGTGGTATCAAATTGCTGAGTAACCCAATTAGAGAGTGTATGTTCCTGCATATACAGGAAGGTTTTTTTCCTTTGATTGGTTACCAAATTATAGCAAGGCCATACAACTGGTTCTTGAGATATTTAAAACAAATATTTTCCAGACACACTTTATTTCCTCATAAACTGAATTTTTAGTCTTGTTTGATTTAGGTGGGTTTATTTCATTGTATATCATATCAACCATTTCTCCAGTATTTAATGACAAATTCTATTGTTTTGATAACAGAAAAGGAAAGAACTTTCTAGTTTGCATGAGAATAAAAATGTAGATATAGACAGAGCAAACAGATGTTTCTTTTATTGGAGGGGAAGCATTATCCCCTCTGCACAGTGATAGAGACAGTGTATTCTTGATCCTAACCAATAGGACATTTTCAATGTTGTGAAATTTTGATCAGGAAACTGCTAATCTTTCACTAGATGAAGTGAGTCACAGAAGTGGTCAATTGGTCATAGTTTTATAAGTTGTCATGCAATAAAGCCTACAGCCAGCAGCTGCTGTGTAAAACTCTTTGTCAAAGATTAATTGCTCATAACTTCTGAATCTGTGGGAAAAAAAGTTATCAAATCCCACAAGAAATATCTTTGAAAAGAATTAAAAAACATTTCTTTATTTCATCCTGTGCTTTTCATTCAAGACCATGAACCTGTTAACCTTGATCTCTGCACTCTATTTCACTGTTATGATTACAATCGTGAAAATGCAGAAATATGGCTTTGTTGTGAACCGAAGAATTGTTAACATGGTGGTATATTTTAGATTGGTCATCTTCTGGCTGTGAGCAAGCCTTTTTCTTCACATTTTAAAAGTGAATATCAAAGAAAGGATTTAGGCATTTCTACATAAATCTATTCAGCCACATATCTGTCATTTTCTTTCACTACTTTTCATCATCTTTAAGGCAGCTTTATAATTCCATCTTCCCAGAGGCAGCATCTTTCTTGATTAGGTACATGCCTAAATAGTTTTTACAAACTTCCAGAGAATTTCTTCCCATTATGGAGAGATTTAAATAAGTGGTAATCCAAAGGTGTAAGTTTAATTGACTGTACTAAAGGTAGTAGGACATCCAAGCAAAGGTGTACTAATTTCTGCTGGGTCTGCAAAGAACCATGAGGTTTGACATTGTCCTGATAGAAGATGACACAATTCAGATTGACCAATTCCAGATGCTTTTCATTAATTGCTGCCTTTAATCACTCCAATTAAGAACAGTACAGACCTGTATACGTTGTCTGATTTTCACAAAAGGAGCTCATAATATGCAATTCCAATTCCACCAGATATTCAGCATCACCTTCTTTGGATGCAGACTGACTTTTGGAGTGATTATGTGTAGCTCATTTCATTTTCCCTCATACCTTTTTTATTCCACATTGTTGTAAGCAATCAATTATTTATCACTTGCGATCATTCTTTTCAAAGGTGGGTAAATTTTATTGAGAACCGCTGGTAGAAATGCAATACATTAAGTTTTTTCTATCATCAGTGAGGCCTACAATCATCATAGACATTTATGCATCCAAGTGTTTTCAAATACTTTACAGCACTTCCATTAGATATGTGAAGTATTTCTGCAATGTCCTGGATTCATTTAATCAGTATTTTGATTTGGTCATCATCAATATCTACCACCTTGACAGAATATTCTTAGACTTACAGATCAAATTTTCCACTTCTGTTCTTAGCAAAACACTTATAAACAATACTCTTGACTATGGCACCATCTCCATAAATAGCACCTATCTTTTTTGCTGTTTTACAGTGTTTTTTCCCTTTCCAGAAATAAAAGATCATCAGATGTAAAAATGTATTTTATTTACCTCTATTTTCACTTTCAACATAAAACATTTAAAATTCACAGAAATAATATAGAAATAAGGCCTTTTAGAATATGCATATATATCATAAATTTCAGTCATATTTGAAATTAAATTGACTGTTCAAATGCAGCCTATTGAAAAATGCTACAAACTTTTGTTTAAAACTAATATTTGTTCAAAATGGAATGACTACATCGAATCTATAGCTGCATCTACTGCCCAGAAAGTGGGTTCACTGTGTCAAACCAGGAAGTTTTTCTTGTCAGAAACCATTTTGCACGTTTATAAATCTATCATTTGTTTATACATTGAATACTGTTGCCATATCTGGTCATCTTGAGGTTCTTGATAAAACCTAAAAAAGGATCTGCAATATTATTGATCCTGACTTGGCAGCCTGCCTTCTGTCACTTTCTCATCAATGTGATGTGGTTTTCCTCTGTCTTTTCTACAAGTATTTTCATGGCAGCTGTTCTGATGAGCTTTTTTTTACCTGGTACCTCAACCACACATATTTACTCATGCTACTAGACTGGCATTAAGATCCCACCCTTTTACCATCAAAGTAGTTAAATGTAACCCACTCTTCTACTCTAACAGTTTCTTTTCTTGCATTTCCCATTTGTAGGACTCACTTCCATTTGCATGCTTCCCTGATAGCTACAATCTCTAAAAGTTTAAATGCAACATCAATTGACATCTTTTATCTACTGGATTCCCATCCATCTCTTACCTTTTCTTCAACATCCCCTATATATTTTTTATTCTCTCACTGTAATCCCTGTGCACCAGTAGTATTTCTGCCTTACTTGGGGTGAAATGATTAAAAACCAAAAAAAAAAACAATACAAAAAACTTTAAAGCAATTATTTCTTTAGCTATCAACTCCATATTTAATTAAAGCTGTTGAAAGTAACATCCTGGAAGCTTTTGCTAGAAGAAGTCTGATATATCCCGAAAAGGAATACAGTGTAAATAGATCAGTTGAAGAATTGTACTCAACACCAGGAATAAGGTATAACAGATTTTTTGTACTAAGGTACAATTAACAATATAAGCAAGCAATGGGTTGGAGTGGAATAGACTATCGAATAGTGAATACTTTTGCTTAAGACTTTCCCTCTTCGTACCGCTCATTACCATCTTTTATCAGGTAGAGCATTCTATTCTCCGGGGATGGCAGGATGTTCCACTATAACAAAGTCTTTACATGTTTAGATATCAACATTTTTTTTTCTTGACATAATGAGCTTCCATTTTATATCTCTGGCTTTTCAAAGCTACATTTTTCAATTTGCCTATTCACAAAAATATTCCTGTTAGGCTGAGAAAACATAAATTTGGGTTCTTTCTGTTTCAATTTCTGGCATGAGGAGTTATCGTTATTTACATTATTAGACTAATGTGACACCTTTTCCTGGCTGGTTCGTTGCCTCTGGTCCAGAACCTGTTGTGATGATGACCTGATGACACACACCCGAGTAGGTTGATGCTATTGAAATGACACCAGTTATGACGATGCTCTCGGGTCACTAATCGTGACGATGGCCTTATTACAGTGGCTGGTCCTCAAGATGTCTATTACAACGGTGAACTTTTCTGTCCACACTGTGTTCTTTGATCTCAGAAAATTCACGCTGAAAACCTGGTAGCCATATCTCTACCACCTCAAACCAGACCAGACACTCATGTACCCTTGTATTGAAAAAAATTGAATACGGCACCAAAAAGCAATAAATGAATAAGTTTGAAGATGCCTGGATGAGTTACAAAAAAAAGTCTTCATATAAAAAAAAATATTATTAATTATAAAAGCAGAATGTACAATCACTGAATTTTAAAGTTTACAACAGAGAGAAGAATTCATTAAGCAATTAGCGCTTTCAATTTTCCAAATAAAAAAAATCTTTTCATAACGGTACAAAGTTTTCATTAAGAATAAACAGAGCTTTCAATTCCCCAAATAAAAACAAGTCTTTTCCCAGATCTCTACTGAAGATTTTACAGAAACGGCTGAAGTGGAGCAACATGGCAGCTGGTGACGATGACGGTGGTGTCATTTGGTCTCTGTTGCTAGAGAAAATCATTAGCTTCAAGATTGAAATATGAGTTCTAGTAAAAATACTGTTACTGAGATATTAGGCTTATAAGTACCAAAAATTCATGTGTCCCTCAAGGATACATGGTCCAGTGGATAAAAGCATTGGTTAATTCCATTGACTTGACTCAAAGAGTTGTGAGTTCAATACTTGGCTATAGCAGTGGTGAACAAATAACTTAGAGAGTTGAGTAAAAGGAATATAGCTAAGACATCTGGAAGTCATTGAACAAGAACAACATACCCCAGTGATCGAAATAAAAGTTTCAGTTCAAAATTTTAAAAAAGGCCAGAGTGTACAACAACCAAAATTTTGTGAATGTGACAATAAAAACGAGGACAACAGTCTGAACAATGTAAATGGTGTAGATCAGAAGTATAGACTAATATCTTCTATTTGTTATGATAGGAACATCTGTTGCATATAGTATTATTAATTTATAGCGGAACTGAAAGGCAGCAATCTGTGGGTTATGCTGAACCAACTACAGTCCCCCATTCAAAGAGGCAATGAGTGGCGTGCGTGATATGCAAGCAGGATAAAAGAAATGCTGGTTGAACAAGAAAAAAAAAGCTTTCTGATTAAAAATGGCCTACCTTCAAATCTGAAACAAGCGCAAATGCGTTTCGTGTGCAGAGTCCCGGAAGTCAACAATAAGAGCATGAGCATCCTTTGTGGGTATAATTTGTAAGTTACGAACGTGTAACATATGCAAATTTCGGCCAGCTAGAACTAACATAAAGCGAGCAATCTCGGCAGGTGGATGATTCAGATTTGTTGAGTGCGTCGGCACGGAGACTATCAGAATCTATTTTCCTCCATCAACAAAAGTGACTAAGCAGTTTCTTCATCAATCTTTATTCCAATGTTTTCCTTGTAACCTAACCATGAGCATATACAAGCATTTTAACAGGTATATAATAATACTGTAATATGAGGTGGACATCTTACAGTATTATGTGGTTTGCATAAATATTAACAGATAGACCAAGTTTAATCTGTTTTGGGTCATTTTTAGGGAAATAAGGAGTGGGGGTCATACATACTATCAAAGACTGTACTTGTAAAACATCTATACTTAATCAGCAAAACTGGAGTCAAAGTCTATTTAGTTTAAATTTATTTACATCAAAACACAAGACATAACTGTCATCTTTTTTTATTTTGTTTTTGCAAATAATATAGAAATTAAAAAAAGAGAATAAAATGAAATGGAGCAAGTGTCTCGTTGTAGAAAAGGATAGAATTATACAACAAGGAGAAAACAAGGTGTGACAAAAGTAGTGAGTCAAAGAAAAAAAGCAGAAACAGGATGCCATAGCAATATGAAACAGATTCTAGAATTTGATTGGTCATTAAAATCATGTGATTAACAGTTTCTGGTTCAGTAATTTGAAAGTTCATCTGACAGTGAAGTTTGCTATACAGAATTACTCATACAGGAATACAAATTTTTCCAAAGTATTTCATAATTAGCAAAAACTATAGATAAATACTATTTTTGTCATTTTCAAGTGGTCTCTCTCTCTCTCTCTCTCTCTCTCTCACACACACACACACACACACACACACACACACATCCTAGAATTCATAACATTTTTCAAAACAAACTATAAAATCATCTTTTAGGAATGCTAGCAACAGCATCATCATGTGTTATTTAACCTTTAAATGTACCCAAAATGTGTAAAAACCTAAGAAAACAGAAAAATTCATTTTTTTAAACAGTAGTTTTATGCTTATTTTTGTTTTATGTAACAAAAACTCTGAAAAATGATATTTGAATTCTTTTAAATTATGAAAATAATGAGAAAAGGGAAATAAAACAAATATTAGGTTTCTAAATTTGATAGTTTTAAGAATATGGTATTCTTTGAAGTATTCTATGCACAATAAATTCTGCATTCTATGCAACAAGTTTTCATCATTTTTTGCCTTTTTCTTCTCTTCGAAGAATGCATGCTGACATAGGCTTGTCTTTGACTTGTTCTTCCAGCCTTTATTTGCAGGCAAATACCCCAGAAAATGAAGTAACATAATGAGTCCTTGTAAATAGTATTCTCGTTAATCCTAGTGTTGCCAATTAGTCACTTGAATCAGGAATGAACAACATTTGTATCCCTTGGAAAAAAGTTTAAACCATCAATTAACAACATCCACTGATTACTAACGAAGCATCAATTGATAATGCCCACCACTTAAAGGTTATTCATATCAATAGCATTTCAAAACTATTGCCGGAGGACTTATATATATAATATATTTTTCCAGAAAAAATGTGTGAAGAATATATTTGTTTGGTCAATGGAATTGTGAAAATCACACAGCCTAAAATCTTACTGACTGGCATTTCACTACCAGCTAAGTGACCTCATGGAAGAGTGTCTCTTCATACATGTGTTGTAATGTTTCTTTTGAATGGGTGCTACACTACACCAAGGCCATAATCAAAATGGCTTGATATATTTTAAACACAAAATATTTGGATATTAGAATATAGAAATAATTCTTCATTTTATAATATAGAAATCATAAGCATAAAGCAGAGTCTGAATAACACTTATCGATCCATTGCTTTACTTGAACAGTATTTTTTCTCATCAGAAAACAATGCTTTATCAACACATGAAATTCAGATTTTTCTATTGTTTTTGAAAATTTGCAACAGTAGCTTTACCTAAATAACTGTAATTTGTAAACTAATAATCTGATTGGGCTCAAATTTTGCCACATGCAAATACAGAATACAGAAATAGATATTTTAATCTAAACAAGAAACAAAGCATAAACCTCTACTCCTCTTCAAAAACCAGGGAGGAGTTTAAACAGGGCAATGGGTGAACCTATCTACTCATATCATGACTTTCATAAATAGTTTATTAAAAGAAAGATTTGTTGGTTGATACTTTAGTGATTAGTAAGTGTGAGATTTCAATTAAAAATAAAAATTGCTTCTAAAAGGGATATATAATATAAAAAATAATTTTTTCACAAATATCAAATCCCTGGAGAAAGTTTTTCCCTTGGTTAAATATAACTCATCACTCAATAAGTCCCGGGCCTGACATATAGATAAAATATTAATATGATTTTTATGAAGTACTAACCTTCACATAGCATGTGGCAAAATTTGAGCCCAATCAGATTATTAGTTTACAAATTACAATTATTTAGGTAAAGCTACTGTTGCAAATTTTCAAAAACAATAGAAAAATCTGAATTTCATGTGTTGATAAAGCATTGTTTTCTGACGAGAAAAAATACTGTTCAAGTAAAGCAATGGCTTGATAAGTGTTATTCAGACTCTGCTTTATAAGAAACAACAGTTAAGAAGTGGTATGCTCACTTTAAACATGGTTATACAGACACAAATGATGCTGAATGCTCATGTTACCCAAAATCAGCAGTTATCCTAGAAAACACCAAAACAATCCACAAACTCATTTTAGTTGATCATAAATTGAAGTTGTGTGAGATAGCAGAGGAATTGAACATATTAGAAGGCAGTGCATTCACCATTTTGCATGAACATTTGTCAATGAGAAAGCTGTGTTCAAATCGGTGCTGCATTTGCTCACAGTTGATCAAAAACATGTCAACAATTCAGAGTGTTGTTTAAAACTGTTTCAGTGCAAGAAGGAGTTTTTGCATAAATATGTGATAATGGATAAAACATGGATCTACCACTTTACTCAAGAGTCAAATCGACAGTCAGCTGAGTGGACAGCAGCAGGTGAATGCTGTCCAAAGCAATCAAAATTACAAAGATTACCAGCAAGGTATTGTTCTCTGTATTTTACAAGGTATCTTGTTCATCAATTACCTTGAGAAAGGAAGAACCATAATAGTGAATATTATATAGCATTGTTGGTACATTTGAAGGAAGAAATAACCAAAAAACAGCCACAAATGAAGAAGAAAAACTGATCTTTCACCAAGACAATGCACCATATCATAAGTTGATTGCAACGATGGCAAAACTACATGAATTGCACTTCAAAATGCTACTGCATCCACCCTATTCTTCAGGTCTGGCCCCCAGTGACTACTGACTGTTTGCAAACCTCAAAAGAATGCTCCAGGGAAAGAGATTTGGTTCCAATGAAAAAGTTATATTGGAAACTAAGGCATATTTTGAGGCCAAAGACAAATCATTCTACAAAAAAGGCATTGAAGTGGTAGAGAAGCATTGGAATCAGTGTATCACCCTAGAAGGAGACTATGTTGATGAATAAAGTTGAGTTTTGCCTAAAAGTTGTTGTTTTATTAGTTAGACCTGGGATTTATTAGGCGATGTTTCATTTTGGTGATAATTTTCCATTTCTCAAAACCATTTTTTACCAAAATTTTTTTTAAACAGCTCAATACATTTTGGTAAGTAACAGAACGTCCATTTCCAAAAAAAAAAAAAAAATTTAAAATAGATGTTGGTATATCAATAGGTTGAAGCCTAATGATAAAATAAAAGCATTTATTTCATTCAATAAGTATTTATTTTTTAAATATAATCTCTTTCTTATTTCTATTAGATTCTTACTTACTCTTGATCTTGGTTTGTTTACACTCATCACTTGCAATGCCTTTTGAAGAAAATACATACATTTAAAACTTTTTTGTTGTTGTTATTTCACCTCAAGCAAGGTAATAAAGCCACTAGGATACAAGGAATTACTGTGTGTTAGAGTATATGAGAAGAACAACAATTAAGGAAAGAGGACAATAAAAGAACAACAATTAAGATAGAAGATAATGATTGACATTGCATTTAAAATTCTGAAGTTCAAAGTTGACTGGGAAGCCAGAAGAGAATTCCACAAACTAGAAGTGCAATAGAAAAAACTGTTGGCATAGAACTTATCATTACATCCAGTCATAAAAATGAGGAGACTTTGCTGCCAATCTAGTACTGTGTTTAAATTCATAAAATCTAGGTGCCATAGAGAAAAGTTTATCAGAATAATTGCTATGACAGTTTTTATAGGAAAAGCAGAGGAAAGCTATATTATTTAAGGTAAGAAAAAGTATTTAAATAATTGGACTATTCTGTCTCAACTAATATATTGGGTCAATCAAGACATTCATTTATTTTTTTAAGTAAAAATTATTGATACATACATTTCTTTTTCAATATTAAACTAAACATTTACTATTTTGTTCAACTCTTCTTACATCTATAGTATAGTCGTATGGTAAGGTGAGCAGTGTGGTTTCGATGTGTTTGTGATAATGAATTAATAAAGGCCAGGTTTGTATGAACTAAATCATTATTTTTATTTATGTTATTTCCATTAATTTACATAGTTTAGGTGATTGTTCATCATTTTATATGTATTTCAGTGTTGAGTTTATAAAGAGCTTCATATGAATGTATCATATTTGGTTTTATGTGTGCCCCTAAGGTAACATAGTAGTCGGTTGTTGTTGGCATGTGTTAGATTATAATTTGTTTTGATATTTTAATGTGTTGATTGTCTTTTCAAATTAATTCTTATTTTTTTGTATATCTTTTTCTTGTGTGGATATTATTTCAACATGTCTTCCTTTAGTTTGATTGGCATTCATGAAATTTCCAACAACTGAAGTGAAGCTCCACACATGCACGTGTGTGCAGGCTGAGAGTGTGGCAAATAAGAAAAGAGAACAACGAAGAGACCATATTTATGTGTTTGTTGTTTTTATATCTTCATAACGCTTACATGTTTCTGCTTTGATTTTGGTGGGAGCGTTAGTGATTGGTTGGTTTCTGCATGATGTCAACTGACAATGTTAGCTATGTCTGGGTTATGAAAAAGAAGGAAAGGGTATATATGTAGAGAGAAAAAGAAAGAAAGGGTATATTCATAAAGAGGAAAGGGTATATTTGAATACACTTACTACTATTCACCACACATCTTTTAAACAACTTAATAATTCCATTCTTCCAAAACTTTTTATCTTTCTCAAAAAAGAACTGCTCCAGATGCCTTTTGTAGTATAATGGGTGATAGCAATGGTAGAAAGATTTATTCTTCTATATTATTTTCCCCAAGATGAGCATTATTATATCCACGATATAATAACACCATACTTCACGAATAGAATGGCTGAAAGGAAAATGAATAACAAATATGTTTTGTTCTCAGAGTGACTTACTAAGACATACACAAAATTATATATACATATATGCATGTGTCTCATGCAATGAATGATATTTCATATATCTCCACAGTGAGTAGAGTGTAGGGAGAAACAAAAAGGAAGTGTCTTACATATAAGATGGAAATTCTTTTGTTTCTGGAGAAACCATGTTTAAGACTGCAGATTCAAACATGCCAGATTCATCTACTATGTTCCAGGTGAGGATATATTCCATGAGGGGAAATGGTAAGTCCTCAGTTTTCTCAAATTGAGTCCTGTGAGCTGGATTTTTTTCCTATATTTGGAAATGATATATTCCCAAAGAAAAATAGCATCATAGACTTGTAAACTGTGATATTTGCTGAAGAAGGCAAATTTAGATTTTGTTCCAGGTAAAAGAACTGCTCAGTTTGGCTATTGTAAACAAAGTGAAATTGACTGCCACTTTTGTCATTATATTAAGTGATGTCATTAAGCAGCTGTCACATGACCCATGTGATTTATCTCCACAAAAGAGAGATAATCACCTTCTGTATCCCTACAGTAGAATTCTGGACAGTGGACAGAAAGATTGAAATTGTTTTAAGTGAAGTTTGTAAAGACTGGAATAAATGGTAATTTAAGATTGTGATATTTATTGACTGGATGAGTGTAAACTTCTCAGCAATTTTTCTTTGGTTGCTTAAAAAACATGATTATTCTCAAGTAATGGTTTTGTTTGATGTGTTACAAGGATGCATTTATATACAAAAATAATATTAATAATGTCTAAAAGTTGTAGCAAAGGACTCCATTGAGTCCTACTTGTTGTTACAAAAAAGTTTTTATTCAGAAAGTAGTCATAAAAATAAGGAAATTAGAAACAGAATGTTTGGAAGATTGTATAAAGTTCCAGTAGAGTTGAGAGAGTTTGAAATGTTCTAGAAGTATGCAAATTAGATGTTAGCCCCTATAAAAATAGGTTTGGGGCACGGAGCAGTCAGTTGATAGCAGGATAGTTTGACCTCTACAGCTCCGGTAAAGATTCAAGATGTATATCTATGTGAAAGAATCCCCAAGTTGACTACAAAAAACAAAAACTTGAAAGAGTTGTTAAAAGAATTTGCTGTGATATCAACCTCAGTTAAGATTCAAGGATCCATATCCAGCTGAAAGAATCTCACAGACAAAGTCCGAACAACTAAAACCTGAAAGAGAACCTCATGAAACTATCTGGGTAAATACATATTTTTGCCTCTTTCATTGACCAAGCCAATAATTAGTCTTTATATACACATTTGAGGATTTCCAACGAATCTCACAGAAAAGTCCAACAAAAACCTGAAAGAGAACCTCATGGAACTATATGGGTAAATACATATTTTTGACTATTTCATTGACCATACTTAAAATATTTCTTTATATACTCCTTTGAGGATTTCCAAAAAGTATAGTACTTAACTTCCTAGCCTACTTAACTGGGTAAAGAAAAAGATACTGATCTTACCTTCCCTTTCTCTCCTTGTAACACTCGCCAGTAGTAAACTCTATGTTTCTTGTTTTGAATGCAACAAAAATTGTATATTTGTAAGTATTTTATTTGGTGTGTTTTGTAAATTAAATATTTGTCTGTGATTTATCTCTGAGTTTTGATCAATCATTTTTTTTTCCTTTTGTTACACCTAACATGTAACAGATTCATATCAACTTCTGCCCAACTGTGGATCATTCAGTGAAAAATCTTTAGTATAAAACTTCACAAATCATTTTTGATATTGATGCTTTACAATGGCTTCTCTGTAAACTGCAAAAATCTTTTTTCCTGTGTGTTTAAGGTTCATTTTTACCTTTCATAAAAGAAAAATGTAAATTATTGAAACGTTGTACTTATTTACTTTTATCTTCAATATTAAAACAGTTATACTCCACTGCAAATTAGACCTCTTTCTGATTCACTCTCCCCCCCCAAAAAAAATATGAGCCTAATAACCACCACCAGATTTGATTTAAATAAATCTCCTCATAAATGACTGAAACAGAACCTAATTGACCTTGCATCATCACCACTGTGAACTCAGTTGATCCACTATAATACAACCAGATTCCTAACATCATCCAACTCTTCACACATAAAACCCAGCTGAGAGGCCAGCTGTCAACACTGGTGAGCTCTCAGACTGTCACCATCTTGATTTATAACACCTCGACAACTTCACTATCACACTCTAGGTCTCTCTCGTTTCACCTTATCACTTCCCTTTACAAAGGGCAACTAATGAACCCCATATGAGCAATTTTTCTGAAGACAGGTTCACAGCTTTACTAATTCACCCCAAGTGTCTCTTGCTGTCACCATCCTGATATTGGTCAACTGACCCACCAAACATCCCAATCGATCTACTGGAAGGGTAACCAAATTCCTGACCTCACCCAACTCTTCACACACAGAACCTGGCTAACAAGCCAACTGTTGACACATGGTTACTCTCAATGTCAGTACTGTGATTTCTAACACCTGGACGGCTTTACTATCATACTCCAGGCCACTCTCATTGTGACCACCAGTGACTCCCAGCCTTATTAGCAATGCCCTTACACATAATCACTTCCCTTACCAATAACAGCTAAAGAACTACTCATGAACAATTTTGCTATCTTTTCACACAACTATGCATGCTGGCATTGAGTATCACACACACACACACACACACACACACACACACACACACACACACACACACATATGAATTGAATGTATAGATTGAAATAAACAAAGATTAATAAAATAAGTAAAAAACAGATAGGAAAAAAGTGTTTTTAATTTAACATGTTTTACTTTAACAAGCTTTTTGAGAGATCTTTTTAAAGACAAATGGTTTAAAGAATTTTTAGGAAAATTTTTTTATAGAAAATCTGAAGAGACTGTTATGTTTCCCATATCAATGTGACTAGCAGTAGTTATAGCATAGCTCTGCATGTCCTCTGTGATGACAGGCTGTTTTCTGTCCTATTCCTCCAAGTACTCTCTCTCTCTCTCTATATATATATATATATATATATATATATATATATATATATATACTGGTCTCTTCATTTTCCACCTCCTCTTCGTCCATCTCCTCATTCTCACTTTCTTCCATTTCCTGCTCTGTTCCACTTTTATAACTTTCTGCCTCTTCTTGTTCTTAACCTTCCATTTATCTCTGCTTCTGAACTGATCTACATGTGCCAGTATATTTTGTTTCTACGTATTCAGAGTTGTCCAATAAATCATGAATCCTACCAATGATGCCATTGTCATGTTTTGCATATCAATGTGACTAGCAGTAGTCATAGCACAGCTCTGCATGCCCTCTGTGACGGCAGGCTATTTTCTTTCCTACTTGTTCAAGTACCCTCTATATATAGTGCTCTATTCATTTGTATATGATACTACAGTAGACAGTAAATATTTTTTCACTACATTTAAAATGTTAATTTGTTACAGTTGAGATGTATCTGTTCACTGAAATCAAACCCCAATCAACATACTGTCTTCTTTGATTTTCTAAAAGTTTTTTCAACCATTATTCTTTTAAAAATCTCTGAAGAAGCTTATTAAAATGAAACATGTTAGATTAAAGACACTTTTCCCTACCTGTTCTTTACTTATTCTGTTAATATATATTCTAAAAATTGATCAATATACAGTTGAAATTTTAATCCTTGTTCTTTTCTTTGCAACCATACACTGGATATAACAAAATCATTAAATAAAGTTTTTGAATTTGATAAATGCATATTCAGAATGGAGTCAAAAGTGATGTTTTTTTAATTAAGTTAATTAAAGCTAAACACTTTTGATGTCATCTAATGAAAGCAACAGAACAAAAATTTTAGCTAATTATAGTTGGGTTTTTGCTCCTGAAAATATAAAATATAAACTTATATTGAGCCAATATAATGGAAAGTGAATAAAAAGAATAAAAGTTGTTGTTATCCTGGTAAAACTTAGAATGACATGCACTGCAGATAATGGCAGGTTTCTGTGTTCAATCAGAGTATGGTTGAAATTTAGGAAATTATATGTGTAACATTGAAACTTGAGCAGAGGTACACATTGTGTATGCGAAGGTCATTTACCCAATATCACTTTGAATATTAGGTCATTTACTCGATATCAATTTGAATATTAGGGCACGGTGAATGCTAAAGCTTTGAACCAATATTTATCTTGTATTTTTCAGTCTATCTTAAAACAATGCTTTTAATCTTCAGGAGTCTCCAGTCATTTTAAAACTGTTTTTAATATTCAAGTTTTCACTAATCTTAAAACTAAGTTTTTAATCTTTATCATTTTTCAGTCATTGTAAGACAATGTTTTTATCTCCAGCATCTTTCAATCATCTTCGAGAAGTGTTTTTTATTTCCAGTCTTTTTTCATCATTTGTTATGGGGAAACACACCTATTCCTCAGATAATGAACTCTCCCTCCTATATTAATAAGAATTAACAGGAAATTAGCAGAAGTTCTTAGGAGTTCAGCCCAGTTTTAGACTAGAGTAGGCCTGATTTTGGTTTTTTAGTTTTCTTTTCTGATTTACTTAGCTAGGGTTTGTATGGTCATCGGCTCGTTTTATTTCTGTCCCTACTTTCTTTGTTTAATTCTCCCTCCCTTTCCTCTGTTTAGGTGATCAGATATGTCAGTTCTCTGGTGGGTGCGGTTTGCCTTTCGTATTTTGGGTGTGATTTTTGTATTTGTTTTTGTGTTTGGATATGTGTATGATTGTGTGAGTGTTTGGATGAATGATCGGTTCATATATTTATAGTCCTGCATCGATTTTGTCCAGTTAACGGATATATATATATCTATCACAAGTAAGGATTTGTGGGTGGGGTATTCATTACTAACACCATTTTGTATATAGCTGTTTTGCATGTAAATAATTATTGGGGTTTTTAAATTGTTATTCCCCTCCCCCACAGACAGAATTGTACATATGGGGTGGCTAGTTAGGATTTCATGGAGACATTGAGGTATTATGGTGGATGTTGTAAGAAAGGTGAGTATGAAAGTGTTGTTTTGGTGCAAGGAATACTGTGGAATGTTTGGGTCAGTGATTGAGTCTAGCTAGGTATAATGTTAAGACATTTGAAGACCAGCCTTCTTCATCCCCAATTTGGGCCTTGTGCCACATTTTTTGTATTTAATACAAAAATAAATATTGAAGTTCTTAGGAGTTCTTGGGAAGTTCATATGAGCTCTTTAGACTTCTATTCAAGTTCAGTAGAACTACTAGGTGGTTGATATTAGTCGGCAGTTACTCAAATACTAAGGAGTCAGCTTTCAGTGGAAGATTACCAAGTTCCTAACATTTTGGGTACGTTAAGTTGATTAGCAACTGACATAGCACGATAATAACCTTCAGTGCAAAAACAACTCCACAACATCATCTTAAAACAATTTTCAATAACTTTCAATCATCTTAAAACAATGTTTTAATATCCAGCATTTTTCAGTCTACTCTAAAACAATGTTTTTAATCTTCAACATTTTCTTGCCATGTTAAAGTAATGTTTTTATCTTTAGTATTTTTTACCATCTTAAAATAATGTTTGCTTTTTAATTTAAAAGCAATATTTACCTTTTGCATTTTCCTACCATCAGTGTTTTTTATCTTCAGTATATTTTCAGTCATTTTCAAGCAATGATTCAGCATTTGTCTGGTATTTTAATGCAATGTTTTTATCACCAGCATTTTTTGGCTATCCCTAAAAATACCTTTGTGAATAGTTTTTGTAAATCATCAATCAGTTTTACATGTTTTTAAATTTTTTTAAATGACAGCATTTTTCAATTATTAAAATTTGTTTAAAGTCCATAAACATGATTGACAAGACAATAGAAACAAATATAACTGTTACCCAAAAATAAATATAACTGTTACCCAAAAAATAGTAAATTTCTGGATGCGACATGTGATCATAGTCAGGGTCTTAGGGAAGCTGAAAAAAATGGCTGAGTTTATAACAGAAAGCATTTCTCTAATAATGTATCATATGTTGCATTTCAAAATCATGTCACTCAAATAACAAAACTGAGACTTGTTGAATTGTCTATTTGACTTTCTGCTTATCAAGATGTGAAAACGTTCTGCATGGAGAAGGCATATTTTTGTTATTATTTCCTCTAAGAAAAGACAATACTTGATAATGAGTAATTCACTTAGATAGGAAGAGATTTTTGACGTTTCCTAAGAACAAGACTTCAATATTTATTATTATTATCAATTGTAATCATAGAATTCTTACAAATAATGGCAATAAACAATTCAGCTCTGTAATAGTTTTCTACATACAAATGATACAACACACATGTATGTGTGCAGGTATGTATCACAAGGAGGAGTTGTATGATGTGAAGATAGTTGTATATTTCCAGTCAGTACCAGAGATTGGAGTTTGAACTGTATTAAGAATTAGGATTATTCATGCTGATTTGCAAAACAAGTAGGCAGGTAGAGGTTAACTAACTAACTGAACAGAAAATGAGATTAGCCAGAATTTGAAGTTGTCTTGATAAGACATGTTTTCAGTCAATTTTTAAAGCATATACTTTTAAATGCTATAAAATAAAACCATAAATTTTTTAATTAAAGAATGTTTTCTCTTTTCTTTATGAGGAACACACGCCTCAGAAGAAAGTTCAATACTTTTAACAAAGTTCTTTGTTTTTCTGAAAGCACACACATCAAAAGAAAGTTCTACAACGTTCATAAGTTGGTTTTCTTTTTTTCTCTCTCTCTTTTTCTTCAACATTGTAACATACCCATAGACATCTTGATGCATGACCCACGATCATAGACAGTAACCATGCCCTAATATTCAAATTGACATCGAGTAAATGACCTAATATTCATTGGTTCAAAGCTTTATTGTTCACCATGATCAAACCTATTCTGTACATATCAGCTCACAATATTCAACCCATTATGACCCAATGTATACTCTGCTATAATATATGATAAAAATCATTGCAAATGATACAGGACATCATGCAAACAGTTGAATTTTGACCATGTGTTATTTGTACCAACTCACCTTTGATTCAGTTTAGTCAGTTAAGTGCCATATGTGATTCACTCTTGGGTGATCATGTCTCGAAAGAAGCATAACTGACTGGGCTGAAGATTTTCTTACAGTCAGTTGCTATTACTTTCTTCATAGACTGTTTGCTAACCAGGATTATAGAACCCAATCTTTCCTGCTATTTAACCCTTACCTAGAGGGAGAAGCAACAGATTCATACCTTTCCCAAAGATATTTGCGTGTAAGTGAATGCAGTGAATTCAACTGGAATTTAAACTCAGCTCTCCGATTTCTTGTTTTGAGCCGATATCCACTGTACCACAACGCAGTATATATATATATATATATATATATATATATATATATATATTAACCCTAACCCTAACCCTGCCGATATCCACTGTACCACAACGCACATTCTTTTGTTTGATTAGTCGAGTAAATAAAAGTTTTACAGTCTTTTTAATTCATATTTTTTATGTGAATGCATGAGACTATATATAGAGAGAAGTATAATGTGAATGCTAAAGTTGTCCTGGGTATGATGATAAATTACGTCCAGCATACAGCAAGGCTACTTATAATGGTGGCTGGAGGTTTTGAGGAGTGTGGAACCACCGCCTAATTGTTATTCTTCCCAGAGGTCTACTCTGACCCGGGGTGGTGAAAATTATTACAATCCCAGTTATGGACAACTAGTGAAACCCAAAACAAAAGTAAAATATCATGAAAGTATAAAAATAAACTTTTATGAAGATACCAGCAATACATTTTTATATATATAAAAAATTACCAGCAATACATATTTATCGTAGAATTAAATAACCTATAGATGTTGATCTGCCACTAAAATAACCCCACCAACCAACATGAAACAACCCTTTTATGACATTAATCCGCATAATATCCTACAATTTCTTAAAGAAATCAAACTGTATTCCAGATATAACTTCAAAAACTACAACCTAAAACACACCTATCACTGCCTCTAGTAATAATGTTCACATAAACATGTATATGCACAAAAGCTGAGTATCATATACCATGTATTCAATTGTGAAAGTAGGGTTATATTTGGTATGTCTCTCAGTTACAGTACTCAGTATGTGGTACACCAATACCTGTGACATAATGGAGTACTGACAGTTATCGGCTAAGCACTTAAATACAACTCAGCTAATTTGCATAGCATGCAACAAGCAGAATGAAAGAAATTTTTTTTTATTCACATTGACCTAATTTCTGAGATTTCTACTATCTCTGTCATGATCTTACTTCAAAACAGACATTTCTCCAGACTACAACCAATATCCACCTTATTGACTAAATGTTTTACTATGCCAAATACCAAAGGACTCACTCATTGCTCTAAAGAAAATGATGAAAAATATATTATTTATTCTAAAGCTTTGAGTCAGTTTGCTTTATTCTAAAGTTTCTGGTAAAATAATTACCCTATCGCCTACACAAACTGGTGACCTTCTTATGGGAACAGAATTGCGACAATATAAACATATTTTTTAACTTTTATCATGAAGTGTCCTGATAATAATGAAAGTGCTGTACTTATGAAAACTACAACAATAGTTCTGGTTTCATTTCTTCTCCCACTGCTACAATTTTTAATATAGTAAAGGGATAAATATATTTAATGTGGTAAATTTGTCACTTAACTGAGCAGAGTTATGCTGACTTCAAAGTTTTATAAAGATATCATTGTGATGTCCTTACCACTCAAGACTTTTTTTTTCATCTACTGTTATTTCATGGCTTTTCCATATTTATATGGAGCTTGGTGTAATTTAACGTCTTTGCATATCAGTGTTGTATTGTTTGAACTTTGAAGTCAGCATAACTCTGCTCAGTAAAATGACAAAATTCCCCACATTAATCCTATTAATGCTCTCTATTTTGAACTTTGAGCAATTTACAACAAAAGACCTGCTTACCAAAGTGTCTTTTTTATCTGTAAAGTATTAAAAAGAGACCAAACTTGGCACTGAGCATCAAACAACTCAACACTATATATATATATATATATATATATATATGTGTGTGTGTGTGTGTGTGTGTGTGTGTGTGTGTAATAGAATGTTTATAAATATACAGTAGTGAGCATAAAGATCAGAACAATGTTAAGAAAAAGTCTAAATGTGAAATAACTTTTTATTTTAAAGCTTCAAAGAACATTTTATCAAAGAAAAATAAGGACATAAAGGTAAATTACATAAATCCAAAATATAAATATATAAAGCTCAATAAACTTATTTTGATAGATAAGAAGAATTATATAACATTTGAAAAAAATAGATGATCAAAAACATCAGAACGATTAACAAAATCATACTATTATAATGGATACATCATATCCAAATGAAAATGGTGCTGATAATTCATTAATACTTGATGTGTAAACCTTTACTTTTTGCTACATGATATAAACTAATGTCTTGCATTCATTAACAGATGTTTTCTCCTATCCTTCTTTCAAATTAGTCCATACTTCTTCGACGTTTGTTGGATTCTTTTCCTTAACTCTTTCATTTAGTAACTTCCAAACATTCTCAATAGGATTCATGTCTGGGCTTTGGGCAGGCCACTCTATAACAGTAACATTCTCCTCAGAAAGAAATGTCTTAACAGACTTCGCTGTGTGATATGAGCCGTTATCTTGCATAAATACTGCTGGTTGATTAATTGCAGTCCTCAAATTAGGTACAACATGTTTCTTCAATATCTCTTTGTATACACTTGCATTAATTTTACCATGTTGCCTAACAAGAGGTCCTGTACCAGCAGATGAAATCATGCCAAACACCATCACACTTTCTCCTTCAAATTTAATGTTGCTTTTTAGTGCACTGAAGCAAATAGCATTCCTTAGGACTGTGTTAAACGAACCTTCTCCTATCACAACTGAACAGGTTAAATTTTGACCCATCACTGAAATGAACACAATCCCAGTTCTTCTGTCCATATGACGTGTTCAGTGGCAAATTTCAATTGACTCATTTGATTTTTTTTAGAAATATAAGGCCTTGTATAGGCCACTTGACTGTTCATATTTATTTCATTAAGTCTTTGGGAAGTAGTGTGCCTTGATATTTTAATGCTAAGGTTAGCATTAGATCTTTTAGAGTTAGCAGTTGCTGTTACAAATTGATCCTTTTTTTGATTCTTTACCAATCTATCTGTCTTCCATTGCAGTAGTTTTCCTAGGCCTGCCAGGTGGTTTCTTGGCTTCACATGACCCAGTTTCCTCACATTTTCTTAAAATTCTATGAATATCACTTTTAGATTTCCCCACACTCTATTAAATATCCCCAATTGAGAGTTTATCTTCATTATGTAACTTGACTATCAGTTTTCTAAGTTCCAATGACATCACAGATTTTTTTGCCATTTTTAGAATGCAAGAGCCAGTAAAGAACTGGTGTAATTTAGTAAAATACCCGATTTTATTTTCTTAGCCTAAAAAAGTTTCAATAATGTGAAATAATTATTAAATTTTATTGATTTATTTAATCGTTTTGATGATCTATTTTTTCGAATGTTATATAATTATTCTTATAACTTTTATCAAAATAAGTTAATTGAGCTTTATATTTTGAAATTATATAATTTACCTTTATATCCTTTTTTTCCTTGATAAAATGTTCTTTGAAGCTTTAAAATAAAAAGTTATTTCGTATTTAGACTTTTTCTTAACATTGTTCTGATCTTTATGCTCGCTACTGTATATGTATATGCAAAAATATAATATTTATTCATACAATGAATAAATGTTGTTTTTAAGCGAGTGCAGCAACACCTTGTGTGATGAGGGTATAGCTTTACATTTCAATACCTAGGATATCACATGTTATATGAACAGCTTAGTATCTATATACAAGGTCTATCCAGAAATTATATGTCATTTAATATTAACTAAACTTGTATCCTACTTAGGGCAATGGTTTTAGCCCTCTTCAAAGTAGCCTTTTAGTGACTTTATACAGGTTTTTATTTTTCAAAACAGTCTGCAAAATCTTCTGTAAAGATTGCCATCAGCTACATCATCATATTTTTCTTAATCATGTTTGCAGTTTGAAATCTGTTTCACTGGTAAGTTTAGATTTGTTTTTGTATTACTACTGTTATCATTGGATGTGCATTGTGGTGCAATGGATATCGACTTGGAACGACAAGTTTGGGAGCCGAGTTCAAATTCCAGTTGAATTCTTTGCATTCATTTATGCACAAATACCCTTAGGAAAGGTATTAATCCATCTCTTCCTTCCAGTTATGGATTAAATAATAGGACAGATTGGGTTCTATAGCCTTTGCAGGCAACCAGTCTACCGCAGAAAGTAATGGCAACCTAATGTGGGATAACCTTCTGCCCAGTCAGTCATGTCTCTTTCGAGACATGATCAACCAAAGTGTGTATCTCGTATGTCACTTAACTGACTGTTATCATTATTGTAAAAATGTTATAGGAAAGTGGTATAACTTAGGAAGTTTTATTCAGCTTAGCTTGTTACAGGAATCGATACTATTTAATTCAGTCTATAAGAGTTCTTTAGTCAAAGTATATAATCTCCAACAAGGGAGGTAACTCTGTAGTTATCTACAACAATTATTATTCGAGAAAGGAAAGATGGATGGAGAGAACTCTTTACTTGATTCATCATATGATTTGACTTTCATGAAAAGACTTAAAGACACAACACAATGATTTGTCCTAAAGAAATGTGCTTCTGAACTCTCCTCTGTTCTCTCTAAACTCTACAACTACTGCCCCTCTGCTTCTTGCTTTCCTGCCTGCTGGAATTCCTCCTCCATGGTTCCTATATATAAAAATACTGGAGAACCCTCTGACTCCGCTAATTACAACCCTATCAGCTTCCTACCGATCTTTGGCAAAGTGTTTGAAGCCATCATTAATGCCGAGGTGGAACAACATCACGCAGACCACAGACTCTTCTCAAACAAACAGTATGGTTTCTGCTTCACCAGGTCTACTGCTGATATGTTCATGACCATCACTGAGACCCTCGATAAGAACGGCAAAGCCAAAACTGTTGCCCTAGATATCTCCAAAGCGTTTGACAGAGTCCGGCATGCTGGCCTTCTATGCAAGCTGCGAGGCTATGGTATAACTGGACAATTGTTTGACCTAATCCAGTCATTCCTCTTAAATCGCACAATGAAGATAGTTTTGAATGGGAAAGCCTCCCAATACTTTCACATGAATGCGGGTGCCCCTCAAGGCTCTATTCTAGGTCCTACATGTTTCCTTATCTCCATAAACGATCTCCCAGATGAAATAAGATCCCAAGTAGGCATATACACTGACAACACTATAGTTTACTCTTGCCTCGATCAAAAATCTGCTGAGGCTGACAAAGCAAACCTCACTGCCAAGCTTGAAAAGGACCTTCAATCCATGGTGGACTGGGGTAAGAAATGGCTAGTGAATTTTAATGCTTCCAAACCCCCCATTAGCATGAATCAGGTTAATCTCCCCGAAAGTAAAACAATGTGCCTCCTCAGGTTAACTCTCACATCAAACCTCAAGTGGAATAACTATATAGAATCCATAGCTAAATCCACTGCTAAGAAGGTCAGTTCCCTGTGTAGGGCCAGGAAATTATTCCCATCTGAAACAATCCTGCAAATATACAAATCTACCATCTGTCCGTGCATTGAATACTGCTGCTATATCTGGTCGGGTGCTAATGCTATCCACCTAGGTGTCCTTGAAAAAATCCAACAAAGAATCTGTAATGTGATTGATTCCAACTTGGCAGCTCAGATACAGTTACTTTCTCATCAGTGCAATGTGGCTTCCCTGTGTCTTTTCTACAAATACTTTTACGGCTTCTACTCCGATGAACTTAGCTCACTGGTGCTCCCAAGATATGAATTTACTTGAGCCACAAGATTAGAAGCTAGGTCCCACCCTTTTACTGCAAAACCAATAAAATGTAAACGCAAATTCTACTCTATCAGCTTCTTTTCTTGCATTTCCAGGCTGTGGAATTCCCTTCTGTTTACTTGCTTGACAGTTACAATCTCCAAGAATTTAAATGTAAATCTTCTATCTCACTAACCTGCATCCTCTCTCTCATGCTCCTTTCTTCGTCCACCCAACTCTCATCAGTATTGTCATCCTTCTCTTACCCATTTCCTGACACCCCCTATAACCTGTCACTCTTTCTCATAACTTTCCTCCTATATAACCCCCCGCACAACAGTGATAGTAAAATGCCTTGCTTGGGGCAATTTGATTATAAAAAAAAAATTTCTATACATTTATATTCCAGAGAATGTAAATAAATCTAAAAGACATGCATATGTAGCTAATCAGTATTTCATTGACTGATTGATCCGTTTTCTACAGCTTATCAACAGACAAGAAATTATTATGTAAATATAAAGTGGGGGATCAATTTTATATTACAAACAATATACAAATTGATCCCTCATTTTATGGTCACAGTCAATCTTTTCTTGCCCACTTCCTGACACACCCTATAACCTGTCACTCTTTCTCATAACTTTCCTCCTATATAACCCCCCGCACAACAGTGGTAGTAAAATGCCTTGCTTGGGGCAATTTGATTATAAAAAAAAATTTCTATACATTTATATTCCAGAGAATGTAAATAAATCTAAAAGACATGCATATGTAGCTAATCAGTATTTCATTGACTGATTGATCCGTTTTCTACAGCTTATCAACAGACAAGAAATTATTATGTAAATATAAAGTGGGGGATCAATTTTATATTACAAACAATATACAAATTGATCCCTCATTTTATGGTCACAGTCAATCTTTTCTTGCCCACTTCCTGACACACCCTATAACCTGTCACACTTTCTCATAACTTTCCTCCTACGTAACCCCCTGCACAGCAGTGGCAGTAAAATTCCTTGCTTGGGGTGATATGATTATAAAAAAAAAGTTCTAACCTTTACAACTAAGACCTGCCATGCTATGCATATTGTAGCAAACCATTCTTATTCCCTTCGTATTACATTAATGAACTGTAAGTCTTTTGCTAATCTATCGCTGTTCCCATGGCAAATGTTCAGGTGAACTACATTCATTAGTTCTATCAGTCCTAACCTTTATGGCGAAGACCTGCCATGCTATGCATATTGTAGCAAACCATTCTTATTCCCTTCGTATTACATTAATGAACTGTAAGTCTTTTGCTAATCTATCGCTGTTCCCATGGCAAATGTTCAGGTGAACTACATTCATTAGTTCTATCAGTCCTAACCTTTATGGCGAAGACCTGCCATGCTATGCATATTGTAGCAAACCATTCTTATTCCCTTCGTATTACATTAATGAACTGTAAGTCTTTTGCTAATCTATCGCTGTTCCCATGGCAAATGTTCAGGTGAACTACATTCATTAGTTCTATCAGTCCTAACCTTTATGGCAAAGACCTGCCATGCTATGCATATTGTAGCAAACCATTCTTATTCCCTTTGTATTCCACTGGTGCATTTTTAAGTTCTACTCAAGCAGCTTCTTTCCCTACAATCTTAACCTGTTCAACTCTAGAGTTAAGTTTTATCTTCCTCACATATCTATATAAATTGTGTCTCTTATTCTGTAACACTCTACCTTGACTGGCTCAACTGGCTTTGTACTAGGTGAACATCATTGTAAAATAAGAGTTAAGGAAGTTTTAATAAATAGTACAATCTTTGTCCTATAATCAGTCAGTCAATTAAGTGCCATACGTGATACACAAAAGGGATAAGTCTTGAAAGGGACATGACTGACTGGGAAGATTATTCCACAGTAGATTGCCATTACTTTCTGTGGTAGACTGGTTGCCAGCCAAGGCTATAGAACCCAAACTGTCCTGTTATTTAACCCATAACTGGAAGGAAGAGATAGATTAATACTTTTCCCAAGGGTATTTGTGAGTAAGTGAATGTAAGGAATTCAACTAGAATTCAAACTCATCTTCCTGATTTCTCGTTCTGAGGCGATATGCACTGCACCACAACGCATGTCCTGTTCTATAATAGGCATTCCAGTAGCATGCACTACATATAATATCCATTATGAGACAAAAGTAATACATTTTATAATGTAAGAATTTTGCCATTCAGATCTTATTAATTTATTAACTGCAGTAGAAATTTCCATCACTGCAGCTGAACCATACAAAAACAATAACAATATTAATAACAATGACAAAAACAATGACAGTTCCATTATTCACAGACAGTGGACCACAGTTAACTTTCTTTTAAATATTTTTTAAAATTTAAAATCAAGAAAACAGTTTAAATAAATAAATGCAGGGGTATACCTCAGGTTACGTTCTTTTGAGTTAAGTTGGTCTTGATTATACGTTATTTGTCAAAAAATAGATGGAAAAATAAAAATCAAGTTTAAGTCATTTTATTCAACTTTGCATTTGTCCATCTCAGACATTGAAATCATAATATCCCTAGAAAAGCTTTCATTTTATTTTATAATGTCTTAGAGCAAACCACATTCACAAATAAAGAGTCCGTGATGTACTGTAAAGATCGCCAAATTGTAAACTTCTACATTTACAAATATATACGTACATGTATTCATAAATTTAGATTACTTTTTTTCTGTACTATATTAAAAACGAAAATTTATTTGTTTGTATGCATAAAATAAATTCTTCATGACAATATATCATTAAAAATGAATTTATAAATAAAATACAGAACTGGGAAGTGTTATTTGTTTAGACTAGTGACAAGTAAATTTGACTTAAGTCATCTCTCAACTTAAGTCCCCTCTCCTGGTAAAATTATGTAAAGTGAAGTATACCTATAAAGTAAATGTCATAAGACCTCAGTTAATTTTCTAAAATTAAAAATAATGAAATTCATTATCTGAACAATAAATTAAATTTTGTATTTCAGAATAATTTAATTTCATTTAAGAGTTATTTATGAAAAGATGACATGTAAACAATTTGAACAACATATGATTTCTTGTTGTTATACCAAAAATACTCTATTAATTGATAGACATTTCTTATCACAAATGAGTTATTCAGATCAAATCTACACGCGATTGTGGTAAATCAACAATTATATATTAGGATAAATGTTTCTAAGAGTTGAAATGAAAGGAAAAATCAGTTTGATGAGAATAGCTCCGCCCACCCAGTTCGGTAATTCAGGGTCAATGTCAATCACGTGTTGCCATTCCGCTGTTCAGCCAATCAGATATCCTCACCTCAGCCTGGCCCCGCCTACCCTATTTGTATTCACAGAGGTCACACATTGACCCGGAAGTGATGACAACAAAACAGTTTTACTAGGCCACAGTGCATCATCTTAAGATGGCGGGGTCGTCTCGCATTGAAGGAGAATGATGCTGACAACGCCGATCCTTGACCGTCGTTAAAAAAAGAGGATAGGGAAAAGCCATAGAAGGGGCTCCCAGCATCAACATCATGTACCTGAAGAAAGCTAAGCGCTACTTCGACGTGCAAGAGTCTCGGGATACTAACGATAAGCGAGACAGAAGTAAGGACCATGGCTCAAGCAGTGGTGTAGTGTGCATGGGCATGATGAGATCTGGAGCTAGTGGCAATTCTTCTCCTTCTTCGGCACTTACTCCTGCCGAAGTTTTAACGATTGCCAATAGTGATACGGCTGATATCGAAGGCAACGAAGATGACGAGGAGGAGTTCCGACCTGAAGATTTACCTGATGGCGCTTGTTTTCGACCCAGGAGCGTGTTGGTCAATTCCGATTCTGACCAGACTGCCATCAGACCGGCTGAGGTAAGAACTCCTCTTCGCTTAGTAACAACCATTTTTACACCTGGGTTCGATCCTAACCAATTCCAATCTTTCCTCATTCAGTCACTTTTATTTGCTGTCGTGATATTTAACTTCATTAAAAAGAGAAAAAATGTTTTAACCAAGATGACGGAAACTTGAAGTCTTTGAAACCGGGTTCAATTCTCTTAGTTCTTCATTTCACTTTCCCGAAACTTTTTTTAAAAGTACCCTTCTAATTTTAATTTTATTTCTTTTAAACCTTATTTCTTTTTTTAATCCTGTCTCTTTATTTTTAAAGTTTTTTAGAACAGCAATCATTGACGATTTTTTTTCTTCGGAATTGTTTCTTTATTACTTTTTTTCCCTCTGAATCTATTTTCCGAAATCGTTATTTGGGGGAGGTGCTGAAATAGACTAAAAAATAAATTGTATAATGCAACAGCTTGTCGTTTTCTCTATTAGTGAAGGACGAGAGCAACATTATTACTGTTCACACAGTGTACACTACTACAATACGGTAGTAGTAGAATTTAAAAAAAACAAAAAAATTTGCTCCATCCAACCGTTTCCTATCTTCTTTCTCCTGTTTTACTTCTTTTCAGCCTGGTTTTGCTTGTCTTGTAGTTCTACTTGTTCACGCTTCAATGCTTTCCTTCTCCTGCGTTAATATTTTCTGTTTCGGCAATCATCGACTTTATCAACAAGAAGATGTTTACGTTTTTTTATGAAAGAAACGTAAATGTATTGTAAATAAATCAAACTTATTGTTTGAAGTGGCACTTTAAGAGGGTGGGGGTTTATTTTCAGTTTTAAACGTGAAAAGAATTGGAGAGAGGAACTTCGGTTACTTAGCTAATTTATTTGCACTTTTCCCAAGCTTTTTTTTTAATTGCACTGGTAGCATTCCAGGTTTTGCAAGCATAGTTTTTCAAATGATTAAAGATCGAAAAATGTTAAAATTAAATAAATAAAAAATGACACGGTCACGTAGTAGTAGTAGTAAAAAGATATTAATATGTCTTGGAATTCTGAGATCATGTGACAATCATGTCGCTAAAAGTACTACTGACAAGCACTATGTGGAGGACTTTTTAAAGCATTTTAATTTTTATTTAGTGTTGACTGTTGATAAAAAATTCACTTACATTTTGAGATTTTTTTAATGTTAAGATCGGTCAATTATTGAAATACACTCCAAGTACTTACATATGAAAATTGGTAAAATAATGTGGCAAATGCCTTTTTTTTTATCATTGACTGTTTTTTTTTTGTTTTATTTACTACATTATTTTTTTTATCTTAAATGACATTATCTACATTTCATGTACACTGCCATTAATTTGCATTATTAATTAATGAAATGATTTTTGACGTTGTTAAACAGTTAAATCCTTTTAAATTAAAAGGATTTAATTTTATTTTGAAAATAAGGTGACATTGTGAATTTAATCAACCCCGTTTGGTCCTAAAAATCAGGGTTTGATCATGTCGACATTTAAATGTGCTTCGAACCTTTTAATCATGTTTTATTTTAAAGAACATTTAAAGGGATGTTTATATCTATTTTGGGAGTGAAGTACTCTACAGAAAAATTAAAATATTTCGATGTTTATGAAGAGAAGGAAAAAAAAAAAAAGAGGAGGTTGTATTAATTCAGAAATCCACATAACGAATGACTAGTAGAAGTTTTTGACAGCATAAAACCCCCAGTTAAATAGAGACTAATTTTAATGAGGCGACAAAGTATAGAAAATAAAAATTTCGGTTCGAGTTAGTAGTATCATCATCTTAAAAATGTCTCTGTCTCATCCCAGCAAAGGTAGCAGTCGCGTGACCACTACTTTGTTGTTAAGGCAAGGTGGAATAGTAGTCCCTGCGTAAAATACTTTGTAAGCTATTTTTATCGACTTTTATTTAAAATGGTTTGTCTATTTTTCGTAGCTGCTTTTTAATAAATGTCCATATTTGCGATATGAGACCTGGTTTTAAAAAAATAAATAGGTAAAAAAAAAATCTGATTATTCTGTTCTGGCATTTGTGGGCCTCCATATGGTAAAAGAGAATAAGGAATTAATTTCTGAACCTCCTTTCTTTTTTCGTCTTTGGGCTTGCTTTTATTTTTTATTTTGAGACGATGGATTTTACGAGGTCTTTAACTTTTTGTCTAAAATGTGTGACCCGAAAGAAAGCTGAACACCTCGAAACCCTTACTTTCTCTTCCATGATAAAATTATAAAATTCAAGTCTTAGTTTTTATTTTTTTATTTTATGATGCTACTGCTACTATGATGGACACTTGTAGTATTGGAAAAGTCTTTTGGATCGAAAATACGACTATATTACTTCTGATACAGTAGTAGTAAATCTAACTTTGCTTTGCTTAAGGAAAGGCAATTCTTGCAATGAATTGGTAATCCCCTTCTCAGTTCTTGGAGCCAAAAAAGGTTCAAATAATTCCTTATTCTTTAGTTTCAAAATGTCATGTTGTATTTTCTAAAGTAAACTTTAAAAAAAGACTTTTTCAGTTTTTTAGCAAAAGCTAAAAACTTAAAAATAAAAATGAACATTTAAAATTAACAATACCATTGTTTTTCGCGGTGGTGTAAACAAAAACAAGAGGATTAATGAATGTGACAGGTTGATTTTCTTTTATAAATTAACAGATTTTATGATTTTTTTTTTTTTTTTTTTGTAAAAAAAAAAATAAAAATAGTAATCAATCCCCCCAACCGTACCTAAAGCCCAAGTTATACTTGAAAATGTTCAGGGAATTTGGTTCTGTTTTTGTAAAAATAAAAAAATAAATTTTAGAGGCGTTTTATTTGGTAAATAATCATTATTAGATCGTAAGACTGAGGCTTTTTAAGAGTGCAAGCAGGTCAATAATACAGTTTCATGCCTGAAGGAAGGCAATTCTTAATTGCCTATTGTGTTCAAGCATGAACAGATAGTCACTCAGTGTTTTTGACTGTCGACTTCAATTGTACACCCTAATTGCGTGTGTGACTGAAGTGAAAACCATGATTGATTTTCTTCTAAAAAGACATATTTTAAATCTTTTTTTCAAAAATATTTTAAGTTTCATATGAAACCAGGTGAAATTTCAGTTTCATCGAATCAAAATTTTTTTCATTTTGGTGGCAAAAACTGAAACTAAATTCTTAGAAATTAAAATAAAAGATCATAAAATTAAAAAAAAATGTTTCAATTTTTCACAAATCTATTCCCTTGTTATTTCAAAATCATGCAAATCATTCACGCATATGAACACATCATTTTATTTTTCAATGTTTATAGTAGGCACCTTTTCGAGGGACTTCAAGTTTTTTAAAATATTATCCGGATTTTTTTTTATAGCCCTTTTTAGTTTTACAACTGTCACTTTAAAAAAAGATTGACAATTTTCAAAGTGCATTTTTTTGTATTCATAATTGTTGACATTTCCAACTTTAATTTTTCATAAAATTAACTAAAACAGCAACAACAAAAAATCAAACTGAATGAATTATTTCTGAAGAAATCTTTTATTCTTTGCTTAGGTTTCTCAGAGAAAATATAACTGCTTTTTGTTGTTAATTCATAAAAAAATAACGTATAAAAGTGTATTGTAAACAATTTTTCTTTCTTTCTTTTTTTAAGATAATTTTTATTTTTCCACATTTGTCTGGTGTTTTGAAATTCATCTCCTCTTTAAATTTTTTTTTAATTTGTTATTCGGCAGTAACATTTACATTCGCTCATCAAATAAATTTGGAGATATATTTTCTTTTTTTTTTTTGCAGCTCAAACAGTTGGATAAGAAAAATTTAAGATTTTTTTGTTTACAATTTGAATCGACTCTCGCTTTTTTCCTTATAATTTTTCTGCTGTTTTATTTAAAAACTCGTTTAACTTTAGGAAAATAAAGAAAAAAAGACCATGTCAACAATCCTCTTTCTTTCTGTTTTAACATTCATAGAATCATTCTAAATAGCTACATTTCCTAATAAAAAATGTTTGCTACTAATACTAACTATAAATAATAAAAAACGTGTTAACTTCCAATTCCATTCTTGGTTGAACGAACAGTATGGAATATGGATGCACGTATTGGCAGTATAGCCATATTTTATTTTTTTTAATAATTCTTACTCTTATTACCTATTACAAGAAAATTTTCGTCTTGAAATGAAAACAACAATTTTAAAGTGGAGTCGAGATAAAATAGTCTATGCAGCAAGAAGGGTTTCAAGGTAGTTGTATAAGTTGTATTTCATTACCAAGAAACAAAAACCATACCTAACATGTGCCATTGTCAGTGTTAAATTGTTAGTCATCTTTCACCTGTTTTATTTATAGAAATATTATAATTGTTTCTATAAAAATGTATAGTCTGTGAAATAAAAATAACCTGTCTCCCCCCCCCTCTCCCAATAAATACGCATATAGCCGTAAAAAGGAGCATATATATTCTTCATGGAGGAAAGACTTGTTGAAAAACAGTTGTTTATGATGCTTTTAAAAAGGTGCTGAAAGTGGTTGCTCTTTAGTCTTATGATGATGATTTTTTTTTTTTAGCCTGTGGGGTGGAACTTATTGGGAATTGTTTTATTCTAATGAAAAAAATATAAAAATATATATAATATATCCGTTTACACTACAGCGATTTCTTTTAAAATAAATAGAAATAAAAAAAAAATAAGCCAATTCTTGCTGATGTCACGAAATGTTTGTTTTTTGTTTGTTGAATGAAATCTTATTCTTGCATTTGTCTACATTACAAGAAATGTTTTTCTAAATCACCCTTTGTTTCAATAATGATCACTTAAATTTTTTTTTTCATGTAGGAATATTTAGAGACTTGTAGTCATAGACTATAAAGAATTTATTTATCATTTTTGTGCAGTGCACAATGAAATTGGACAGCAGTTCTCCAGGTATATACACACACACACAAACATAAAAATCCCGTTTTTTAGCATTACTATTTCTAACTCCGTTCAACAATAAATAACCAGTTTTAAAGAAAAAGAGCGGTCACTTTTATTGTGGAACAAGTAGCATTAAAAAAAAAATCAACATTTTATGTAAGTTAACCGTTTTGGTATTACTAAGTATGGAATTGTCAATTCTGAAATCTTGAGATACAATGTATGAATAAATCTTGTAAACTAGGTTATGTTGCCAATCCATGTTTCTTGCAAGCCTTTCCTGACATTTTTAATATATTCACGTTGATTTTGCATAAAAATGGAATTGAAAAACTACCAAAGTTTTCACCTCCATTCAATGATTGAAAAAACTCTGTGTAAAATCTTAAAACTGCTATTTAAAACGAGTTGTGTCATTCAGTTTAGTAATTATATTTTTAGTCTGTTACTACTATTACTATAATTTAGCTTGGAGACTCTTTGAATTGTTAAAGTAAAGAACAGAAGAGTGGAATATGGTCAAAAAATACTCTTGGATTACTTTGTGGAAACTGTCAATACTAATGTCTTGTCAGCTGATACAATGAAACTTGTGCTTGATTGCTCCCCCCCTCACTTGCAATTATCAGTGTTTTTGCTATTGTAGATAAATTCCTGATAATATTGAGATTTAAATTTACATTAAATTATTTTTTCATAGGACTTACTTTTAAAATTCCATTTTTTAAGAATTTTTTTTCTTTGTGTGTGTAAACGTGGAAATGATTTTAAGCTCTGCTTTTTTTTTTAATATTCCTTTTATTATAAATAGCCAATGTGCATATGGATTGTAGTTTGGTTTGTTTTATGGCATATCAACACCTCGATGGGTTATTTAATGCTGACAAGATTTTTACAATAGATTCATATGAATAGAATATGTATTCTCTGTGAGAAATCAGTTTGTAGATAAGGTTTCATTGACATATTTTTGTAAAGAGGGTTTTGTTGAAAGATGTATTGCTGATATTGTGTGTGTGTAATATATAAACTAAGTCATGATTACATCATAATGATATCCTCATGAAACTTCAGTCGGCATGAACCTGCTCAGTTAAGTTACAAACTTCTCTGCATTAATCATATATACATATATATTATTTTTTCCAAAAGTATTTGAATTTTTATTATAAATCTATTTTTATACTTTCATAGTGCTTTGATCCCAGTTTTGGGGGTTAATTATTTTCTCATAGCTGAGATCCTACAATGTGCTGCTACCCTGGGTCAGAGTGGACCTAGAACAGCAATTAAGAAGTGGTTCCATGCTCCTCAAAACATCCCAGTCAGAAGTCTTGCTGCCAGCTGTAATTTATCATCATACCCAGGATACTTTTATTTTGGTATGGTTGCTTTGATTACATAAATCAGAATTAACTTTTTTTTTTTTTTTTTTTAATTTCTACTCATATTATTAGAAATAACTAAAAGTTGATATTTGCAATTGTTATTCCAAATAACCTTGTCTTATTCTGGATCTTTCAATATACTAAAAATAGAAAATGCACTCAAAATGTTTTTTGTGTGTGATTTATCTAATATTTTTGAGAAACACAAGTCGGAAGATAATTCACTGAACGTTTTATTTATCAATTCCCATGCGCACACATAATTTATTTCTTTGAACATTTTTAATATCTACTTGTATTTGAGTAGATATTCTGTTTTTAATTAAACTGTGTGTGATATATATATATATATATATATATATATGAAATGTTTGAACATTATTTTTTATCGATACTCGTATTTAAGTAGATATTCTGTTTTTTAATTAAACAGTCTTATATATTTATATCTACCGGCCTGATTATTTACGATAAATTGTTATTACGAAAATGTGTGCTATTCAGCAGGATTCGAACCTGCGATCCCTATTTACATAGGGGAAGCTACCATTTGATCTGGCAACGTCTTAGACCTCTTGACCACAAATAGCCGCCAGTCTAAACAATTTTCGATCCATCACAAACAACCATATCTGCTCTGAAATGTTTCGTTAAAATTCGTTAATTATATACATATATATCATATATATATATATTCTGCCAGCCTAAGTATATTTTAGAAATTTTGTTAGGGAAATTTGTTACATTTGGCAGGATTTGAAACTGCAACTCTTAATGACATAGAAGCCATCAATTGATCTGATCTGTCTTAACCACTCAACCCTGAATGATTTCACAATAGACAAAGCTGAATTAAGTCTTATAAACACAAAATTTTGATTTCTTGTAAATATTCATCACTGCTCAGAAAGTGTATTGTAATGTTATACACAATCTACTTACATGCATGTGTGTTGAAATGGTTTTATCTTATTGGTATCAATTTTCACACTTTCTGAATGCACTGACTCTTTATTTAGAGTACTTCTAAAATCTGAGGGTTTATTTTTAATAAAGTCAAGTGGGGTTCATATGCATCAATGAAAAAATGCTACCTAAATACACTATATATATATATATATATATATATATATATAGTTTTGAGGTGTGCTATATTTAAAGGATAAAGTGCTCAATATCAGAGATAGAGCGCATGTAAATATAAAAAATTGAACATTGAAGTCAACACTGTTTCATATTAAGCGCAATCATCAGGCCTGATGATTGCACTTAACATGAAACAGTCTGTATATTATATATCTGTATATTAGTACCAAATTTAAACAATTTATACTTCATGATCTATCAAATCAATCTCAGCCAAGATCATAATCAAAATCATAAATCGCATCTTAAAATCATATATTTAACTTTTCACAATTAATACTTCATGATCTATCAAATCAATCTCAGCCAAGATCATAATCAAAATCATAAATCGCATCTTAAAATCATATATTTAACTTTTCACAATTTATACTTCATGATCTATCAAATCAATCTCAGCCAAGATCATAATCAAAATCATAAATCGCATCTTAAAATCATATATTTAACTTTTCACAATTTATACTTCATGATCTATCAAATCAATCTCAGCCAAGATCATAATCAAAATCATAAATCGCATCTTAAAATCATATATTTAACTTTTCACAATTAATACTTCATGATCTATCAAATCAATCTCAGCCAAGATCATAATCAAAATCATAAATCGCATCTTAAAATCATATATTTAACTTTTCACAATTTATACTTCATGATCTATCAAATCAATCTCCAGCCAAGATCATAATCAAAATCATAAATCGCATCTTAAAATCATATATTTAACTTTTCACAATTAATACTTCATGATCTATCAAATCAATCTCAGCCAAGATCATAATCAAAATCATAAATCGCATCTTAAAATCATATATTTAACTTTTCACAATTAATACTTCATGATCTATCAAATCAATCTCAGCCAAGATCATAATCAAAATCATAAATCGCATCTTAAAATCATATATTTAACTTTTCACAATTAATACTTCATGATCTATCAAATCAATCTCAGCCAAGATCATAATCAAAATCATAAATCGCATCTTAAAATCATATATTTAACTTTTCACAATTTATACTTCATGATCTATCAAATCAATCTCAGCCAAGATCATAATCAAAATCATAAATCGCATCTTAAAATCATATATTTAACTTTTCACAATTAATGCTTCATGATCTATCAAATCAATCTCAGCCAAGATCATAATCAAAATCATAAATCGCATCTTAAAATCATATATTTAACTTTTCACAATTAATGCTTCATGATCTATCAAATCAATCTCCAGCCAAGATCATAATCAAAATCATAAATCGCATCTTAAAATCATATATTTAACTTTTCACAATTTATGCTTCATGATCTATCAAATCAATCTCAGCCAAGATCATAATCAAAATCATAAATCGCATCTTAAAATCATATATTTAACTTTTCACAATTAATACTTCATGATCTATCAAATCAATCTCAGCCAAGATCATAATCAAAATCATAAATCGCATCTTAAAATCATATATTTAACTTTTCACAATTAATACTTCATGATCTATCAAATCAATCTCAGCCAAGATCATAATCAAAATCATAAATCGCATCTTAAAATCATATATTTAACTTTTCACAATTTATACTTCATGATCTATCAAATCAATCTCAGCCAAGATCATAATCAAAATCATAAATCGCATCTTAAAATCATATATTTAACTTTACAATTAATACTTCATGATCTATCAAATCAATCTCAGCCAAGATCATAATCAAAATCATAAATCGCATCTTAAAATCATATATTTAACTTTTCACAATTAATACTTCATGATCTATCAAATCAATCTCAGCCAAGATCATAATCAAAATCATAAATCGCATCTTAAAATCATATATTTAACTTTTCACAATTAATACTTCATGATCTATCAAATCAATCTCAGCCAAGATCATAATCAAAATCATAAATCGCATCTTAAAATCATATATTTAACTTTTCACAATTAATACTTCATGATCTATCAAATCAATCTCAGCCAAGATCATAATCAAAATCATAAATAGCATCTTAAAATCATATATTTAACTTTTCACAATTAATACTTCATGATCTATCAAATCAATCTCAGCCAAGATCATAATCAAAATCATAAATCGCATCTTAAAATCATATATTTAACTTTTCACAATTTATGCTTCATGATCTATCAAATCAATCTCAGCCAAGATCATAATCAAAATCATAAATCGCATCTTAAAATCATATATTTAACTTTTCACAATTAATACTTCATGATCTATCAAATCAATCTCAGCCAAGATCATAATCAAAATCATAAATCGCATCTTAAAATCATATATTTAACTTTTCACAATTAATACTTCATGATCTATCAAATCAATCTCAGCCAAGATCATAATCAAAATCATAAATCGCATCTTAAAATCATATATTTAACTTTTCACAATTTATACTTCATGATCTATCAAATCAATCTCAGCCAAGATCATAATCAAAATCATAAATCGCATCTTAAAATCATATATTTAACTTTTCACAATTAATGCTTCATGATCTATCAAATCAATCTCAGCCAAGATCCAATCAAAATCATAAATCGCATCTTAAAATCATATATTTAACTTTTCACAATTAATACTTCATGATCTATCAAATCAATCTCAGCCAAGATCATAATCAAAATCATAAATCGCATCTTAAAATCATATATTTAACTTTTCACAATTTATGCTTCTAAGTCTATCAAATCAATCTCCAACCAAGATCATAATCAAAATCATAAATCGCATCTTAAAATCATATATTTAACTTTTCACAATTAATACTTCATGATCTATCAAATCAATCTCAGCCAAGATCATAATCAAAATCATAAATCGCATCTTAAAATCATATATTTAACTTTTCACAATTAATACTTCATTATCTATCAGATCTATCGCAGTTACGATCTTCCCAATCCTTTTGTTGGCTGCATGTTAGGTGCTTTGCCACGTACAGTTTTGCACTCAGAGTATTTCCCTCTTCTAGATTGGTTGTCCTGGTTAGAACTCTGTCCTACTATTTAACCCATTGCTAGGAGATGTATTCGTATCTTTCTTAAGGGTATTTGTGTGAAAATGAACGTAACTAACTTGACCAGAATTCAAACTTTACCCAACAATTTCTTTCAAGTTGCTATCCATTGCACTTCCCATGCATCCTATTATGCTTCTTTGTGCCATGTCCTCTCAGAATGTAGGCAATCATGGCTCTCCACAGTTTCCTGTCCTTTGTAGCTTTTAATAAATTTTGTCTTATTTCTCCTAAACCTGTTCCACTATTCATTTTTCTCAAGTTGTTTTCCTTTGTCCCTCTTGCCTTTAATTTGACCTGTGAATATCGAGTTTTCCAAGCTCTTTCTTCATGTTTCAGTGTTTTTATTTTAAAAAAAAAACTGATTTTGTTCTCTGATAAATCAATTCATTGATGGTCAAGGCAAAAAATTGTTTTTGTTCATTTATTTATTTTATTTTATTTTATTTTATTTATTTATTTATTTATTTATTTATTTTTTGGTAGACCTCTGTTTATGACATCTTTGGTTTAAAAATATTAGAACTGAGAGCCTTCTCTTTACAAGTTAACTAACTTGTATAAAGTATTAAACTAAGCCTATTTATTTACTAACATTATATACAATTACAAAACAAAATATAAAAAGTTTATATAAAAATGAGGTTTGTTAAAAATAATTTCTTGATTATAGTGCTATTATTTCTAATTAATTGAATGTAGCCAAGGTTTTGAAGCCATATTGAATAAAATGAGCTTGACTGTAGGTTGTCTTACAAATGAAAGCTTGATCTTTTGATAGATTTGCAATGAAACTGTCACATGATAATCAAAGAAAAGAAATTATATTGTAAGTTTATATTTTAATGGCCTCTGTTATTTTTGTTGCTTTCTCTCTCTCTCTCTCATAAACACTACATCAAATGAAACCATATTAGCCAGGGATTTTTCTGCATTTTACATGTTGACCTTTTAGGTGCAATGCTAATACATTAAATAAAGTGTAGTTTTTTTAAATTTTTTATTTTATTTTTGTATCTTTGATAAATGTCATTTGAATCCTAAATTAGATCTTTGTAAAAAAATGTAGAAAGGAAACCTTTTTAATTTTTTTTTCTCTCTCTCACTCTTCATTCAACTTCTCTTACTTATGGCTTTTTGATTTTTGACAAATTGATCAATTATTTAACCGATATCAGTAGAAATGTTTTATTAGTTGTCTTTTTAATTTGGTTCTTTTTGGCAATCGGTTAAGAGGTGGATGTCATTGTTCTCACGTCTTGTCATTCCAGATTTTACAAAACTTCTAATCATTTTCTGATCATTAAAACTAACCGGATACCTTTTCACTATTTATTCCTTTACTTTTCAATGATGCTATTCACATTTCTAAGGGAATAGAGCCTCTAAGACACAAAGGCTTATTGACTGAAAGAATGAGGAAAAATAAAAACATTAGAGAGAGAATGATAAAAGAACATTGCATTTAAATTTTTGAAGAACGAAATTAACTGGAAAGCAAAGTGTCTGAAGAGTTCAATGAGAGAAGGAACCGTTAGCATAGAACTTATGATTACATTCATTAAGGTGGATACTTTGTTTTTAATAATAGTTAGGTTCCAGAGTAAATATTGTTCGAGTACCAATTTGAATCCTGATGATTTAAGTTACTTTTAACAGTTATTTGATAACACATAGGCCTCAGTATACAAAGATCTATACATGTACAAGGTGAATTGTTGTCATTTTATATTGATTTTGTACATGATATGTTGTTTGTTTTTGATTGTGTCGACTGCAAACTGTAATATGGTCAGTTGGGCACCACCTGTGAGAAAAGAAGCATCATGTCATGATTCACTCAGCCAGAATTTTGGAAACGGCATACTGTACTGCTTGGCATTCACACCAAAAGCTGCAATATGAACATTTCAGAATGTTGGGTGTCAATCTGAGGACAGTGCAGAGGATTTGGAAAGAGTTGGATGAGTCTAATGGTGATTACAAAGGTAAAGCAGCTCAGAAAAGTCACTCTGACTGTTCTAATAAAAAAACCCAAAAAAACTCCCAAATTTGTTGGTTAGGGCCTCGAACTGAACACAGAGGCCTACATCAAGTGCTTTGCAGAAGTAGTGCTGCTCTGGGTCAAGAGAGTGGCTGCTGAAAGACCTAATATCTGGCAACAGGACTCTGAACCATGCCTCACAAGCAGGAGAACCCAGTCATGGGTGTCAGAGAATTTCTGCAGCCACGTCATCCCTTACATCTGGCTACCTAACTACCCAGACTGCAACCCCTTAATTATTACATGTGGGGCGCAGTTATTTAAGTAAATCTCTAAAAGAATATTTGGTCAAAAACTTTCATGTCATCCCCTGAGAATTTTAAAGCAACTCTTATCCTGTTCATTTCTCTATAAGCTTTGTTAGAGAACACTTTAAACACACCTTTTCTTAATCCTTTACAATTGTCTTAGTTTTTGCAGTTCATTGTAGAGTAATTGGCCATATTTAAATGTAATTGGTAGAAATGCCAAACAAACAAAATTGACAAAGTTTGCAATAAACAATTGTTGGACTTTTTGGTACCTATGTATATTGTGCAGACACCCATGAGCCAACCCATTTTATAGTTCACCAACAGAAGGCTTAACCAATCAGGAAGTTCAAAGTATTCAATGCAACATGTATAAAAAGTGGCCATATTTTTCCAACTATTGGAGATCAAATCCAATTCAGGAGAGTGTCTGATTCGGGAGTAATAATCTTTGATGTTGTTTCATTGAACAGATTACGTGCTGCAAGGATACTCTATATCCATCACCTATGATGGACATGGTCAACAGATGTGAAGAGGATACTCTTTATCCAGGAATGTTGTCAACATTACCTTCAATCCCTTACTTGATGACCATCATGGACTGTTGTTACTATATAATATACATTCAAGAGATTGATTCTCTATTATAATCAATACATAAACTGATCCCTGCGCTTTATCCATAAATTATGGCAGACATTATCAACAACAATAACAAGAGAAAGAGAACTTGATAAAATTATTAATGATCAAACAATATATGGCAGGCAAAATGTTCATCAACCAAGAATTGTGTTAACACACAAATTGTATATATTCATGTCATCCACTGAGATTCTGAAAGCAACTCTTATTCTGTTCATTTCTCTATAAGCTTTGTTAGAGAACACTTTAAACACACCTTTTCTTAATCCTTTACAACTGTCTTAGTCTTTGCAGTTCATTGTAGAGTAATTGGCCATATTTAAATGTAATTGGTAGAAATGCCAAACAAACAAAATTGACAAAATTTGCAATAAACAATAACAAGAGAAAGAACTTGATAAAATTATTAATGATCAAACAACATATGGCAGGCAAAATGTTTATAAACTAAGAATTGAGTTAAAACACAAATTGGATACAGATAAGCAATCACAGCATTCTGACTTCAAGATAGAAAAAACAGAACTAAGTCAGATGAGACTAAGAAGTGGCCTTTCTTATTGGCTAGTAAGAAATCCCAGCATGTGTCTATGTTTTATCTATAAATTTTGGAGAAGGGGAATGTTTTTGCAGTCATTTCTTGAGAACCAACAATAATATTGGTCATAAATTAATTAAAGAAAGATTTTAAAAATCCATTGGAATTGCTTTAAATGTTAACTTTGGCTACTTCTGTTCTCTCAAATCAATTACTTTCTAAATATTTTCAAATGATAACAATCAGTAGATTAGTGTTGTAACCCTAAAAGGTTACTGCATGAATAATCACCAAAATGGAAGTACACAGCTAATGAACTCCTAGTCAGTATAATCACTCTGTAGTTATTTGCCTCCCTACATATGTGAAATGTGGCACAATACCATTTTTAAAGTGAGGTCTCTAAGCCCTTAAGCTCAGCCAAAAATATCTCGTTGATCCTGCACAAGACTGGGTCAGGTCTACTGTTGATTCTCTCCAGGTGAGGCTCTACCCTTTGGCAGAGCCCCATCTGGGTTCCTCCTGCCTGTAGGCAGTGAGGAAGACAAAACAATGACTGCTAGTCAGTATAATTGCTCTCCTCTACTCCAATAGTGTCCAGGTAGTTAAGAGGATAGGAACATTCCTTTGCTGTAGGTTAGGTTAGCCTAATTTTTATCCATGTAGAAAGGGGAAACCTCAAGTTCAAATTCTAGCATGGTTTGTAGTGTTCACTTTTACCTTAAGGCTTTTGGAAATGCATGAACCCACTTAGTTATAGGTGAAAATAACAAGATAGACTGAACTCTCTAGCCTTGAGTGGTAACCAGTCTGAGAGAAAGACTAGTCTGAATTCAAAACTTGAATTTTTACCTGGAAATGGTGAGCACTCAATGTTTTTAAGAATCATTTGAGGACTTCAAAATAATTTCCTTTTTTCTCATAGACAAATTGTCAAGAAAAAAGGCCACCAAGCCTAAAACCTGATGCCAGATAAAATTAGGAGCATTTGAGCAATTCCTTATAAATTAAAGGTAATGGAATATGATTAAAATAAAAAAAATCAAATGTTCAAGTTTCTTTAGTTAAATAAAATCTTGATTGTCGATTTTTTTTTTTTTTTTTTTTTTTTTTTTTTTTGTCTGTTGTATAATTTTTAAGTGAAATGATTAAAAGTTGGAAAGTTTTGTTTCATTTATGTATGTGTTGTTTAGGCAGAGTAAAAAAAGCATATAGGACAAGACCTCAAAATATAGAATTCTAGTATGTAAGCATAAGTACCATGTGTGTTAACTTTAAAAATATGTCAAGGAGGCAGAAGTTTATTGAGTGACAATTGAAAAGTTTATTAATAAAACAGTATGAATGTTTTCTGTTTAATCTGAAACTAGTTTAATGCAAAACTAATCTAATGGCAATTTACAAAAGAGCATGATTTTTCAATTATTCATATATTACTCATTCAATTTTTAAATACTGTATAACAGTTAATTGCTTTTATTAAAATATAAATAATGGGGCTAGTCTTTAATCTAAAAAGTTCAGTTATGAAATTGTTAACAAGTCGTCTTTGTGTTATTGAGGAAGCATTTAAATCCTCGTCCAATGCTTGTCAATAAAATCTAATAAACTTCTGTCAGTTATATCTGCAATAATGTTCATAATGTGTTAATTAGTTTACTGATTTGAAAGTAAGACATGAAAAAGGGATTTTTTTTTTTTTTTTTTTTTTTTAACATATTATTGAAAATATTCAGAGGATTTCACCTCAGAAAATTCTGTATTATTCTTTAAGTGTTGAATCTGTCAGTCTTACTAGCGTTGTCATAATTAGTATGTAAGTTTCACAATCCATTGCTAATGAACTAGGGCTTCACTGTATGTTTTATAAATCAGTATACTTATCTTGATTCAGTGAATATTTAACAAAAAACAAAAATCTTCCAAACTTTATTTACCCTATTTACATTGTTTGGACTGGTGTCCTCATCTTTATTGCCATATTCACAGTCTATATTTCTGAAATGAGGAATTGTAACTATTTACACAATTTACATTGTTTGGACTGTTGTCCTCATCTTTATTGCCATATTCACAGTCTATATTTCTGAGATGAGGAATTGTAACTATTTACACTATTTACACTATTTACATTGTTTGGATTGTTGTCCTCATCTTGATTGCCATATTCACAGTCTATATTTCTGAGATGAGGAATTGTAACTATTTACACCATTTACATTGTTTTCACTGTTGTCCTCATCTTTATTGCCATACTCACAGTCTATATTTCTGAGATGAGGAATTGTCACTATTTACACTATTTACATTGTTTGGACTGTTGTCCTGATCTTTATTGCCATATTCACAGTCTATATTTCTGAGATGAGGAATTGTAGCTATTTACATTATTTACATTGTTTGGATTGTTGTCCTCATCTTTATTGCCATATTCACAGTCTATATTTCTGAGATGAGGAATTGTAACTATTTACACTATTTACATTGTTTGGACTGTTGTCCTCATCTTTATTGCCATATTCATAGTCTATATTTCTGAGATGAGGTATTATAATTATTTTCCATATCCACAATGTTTCGGCTGTTGTACACACTGACCTTCTTAAGGTGATTGAAATTTCAAATTGAACCCTTGATTTCATTCACTGGGACAGATTGTTCTCATTCCATGAGTCATGCCACTTCTAGATGTCTTAGTTATCTCCATTGAACTCGACTCTAAGCTTTTTGTTCATTTCTGCTGTAGCCAGATATTGAACTCACAACTCTTTGTGTCAAATCACTGGATCCAATCAACACTTTTATCCACAGGACATAAGTATATGAATTTTTGGCATTTATAAGCCTAATAGTCTCTGTAGCATTTTTTACCAGAGCTCATATTACAATCTTAATGTTTCTCACAGTCTGTATTACTGTTTCCCATATTGTATTAATTTCTATGCTTTTAAATTTTTTAAAAAGCAAAAGCTCTGAGAATTTGCTAGAATAAACTGTTTGATATTTTTTTGAATGAATGATTTATATATTTTTTTTTTTTTTTTTTTTTTTTTTTTTTTTTTTTTTTTTTTTTTTTCATATTTGAAAAAGATGATTTTCATTTTCTCTAGTAAAATTTAAATTATCCAGGCAGTATTTTCAGGCATTAAATAATAATTTTTCCTGAAAATAATATTTGAGCACTTAATTGTATTGTGTTTATAAAGAAATACATAAATAAAAAAAAATTAATTATACTGTCACAGTATTGTGTATAAAAAAAATATATAGATAAATAAATATGAATTAGTGTTAAAAAATAATTATAACAACTATAATTCTCATTTATTCACTCTTTTCTAAAACAATGAGAATCAATCCTGCTTTTCTCCTCTACTCACGCACATGGGACATTCTCCCTATTGGATAAGCAGTTCACATAGATGTCAATGAAAATTTTATCTTTTCCTTTTCCTTCAGGATATCACAGTAAAATTTATCTTTTAGCACTGAACAAAAATTTCAGGTAAGAAAACCCCAGACACTTATATTTTTCCAGCTAAATTATCTGGACATTCATTCCACATATATATAAAAAAACAAACCCAGGAGAAAGACTTCATACTCTTTACTTATTCTATATCTTATTTTATTGTCAGATTCCAATCCATATTGTTTAATATTTGATCCTAAACTCACAATTTTACTCCATATTACTGTTTCTCATTTCTCCACTATAACAACCAAATAAGAAATCATACTTGTTTTGTTGTTTCCATGTTTTTTTTTATAATCATATAACCCCAAGCTAGGCATTTTAATGCAACTGTTGTGCAGGGAGTTACATAGGAGGAAAGTTATGAGAAAGAGTGACAGGTTATAGGTAATGTCAGGAAGTGGGTAAGAGAAGGATGAGAATACTGATGAGTGAAGTGGATGGAGAAGGATAACTATGCCTATAAAGTGAGGGATCAATTTATATATTGATTGTAATGTATAATTGATCCCCCACTTTATACCCATATTATAATAGTATAGAATTTGTTTTTATAATCCTATCGCCCCAAGCAAGCATTTTACTGCCACTGTTTTGCAGGGGTTACATAGAAGGAAAGTTATGAGAAAGAGTGTCAGATTATAGGGGGTGTCAGGAAGTGGGTAAAAGAAGGATGAGAATACTGATGAGTGGAGTGAACAGAGAAAGGAGCATATGAGAGAAGATGCAAGTCAGTGAGATAGATGACTATTGACTTTACATTTAAATGCTTGGAGATTGTAGCTGTCAGGAAAGCAAGTAAATAGAAGAGAATTCCACAGGCAGGAAGTGCGAGAAAAGAAGCTACTGGCATAGAAATTTTTCATTTTATGAGTATTTATGTATGTATAAATATTAGAATTAAATAATTATTTATTCAGTTATGCAACAGGTAGTCAAAGGATGGAGATGAGTGGCAAAAATGCTGTTATGAAGAAACTGGTTTTAATATATTTGAGAAAGCATTTTGATATCCAAAATTTAACCGAACAAAATGAAGTGGACCTTTGCTAGTTTATCTTTGACAGCATGAAAACATTTATCCCGTCATTTATGATAAAATCTGTCAAAGACTTATACATTACATTAAAAAAAACTCTGACCTAGGATTTTTCTTTTTTTTTCTTTTTTTTTTTTTCAAGCATAATTCATGTTTTAGAAAAACAATTTCCTTCTAAGTATTTCATTGCTTATTGCCTGGTTCACACTCTTTTCTTCCCCTTCGAGAGAGTTCGATGGATAAATTGCCTTAATGATGCAAAAATGAAAATATCACCAATCTCATTTTTACGCATATATATTTACCAAAATTATGCAAAAACATTGAAATCCTAAAGAATAAATTTATTCAATGAAATTGCCATTGATTTTAACCACAGCCTTTCAGACAACTTTGGAATCTTTTTAACTCTTCTGAAAGTTGGTGAATGCTGCTAAAATCCTTGCCTTCATTTCATTTTTGGTGTTACAAGGTGTTTTGTTGGTCTCTCGCTCAACTGTTCCCCCACACATAATAATCAAGGAGGTTGCAGTCTTGGGAATTGGCTGCAGAAATTGTCTGACAGCCATGGCAGGGTTCTCATGCATGTGTGACATGGTGCAGTTCTGTTGTTAGATATTTGGTCTTCCAGCAGCCACCCTCTTGACCCAGAGCAGCACTACCTCTGCAAAGGCACTTGATATAGTCCTCTGTGTTGAATCTGAGGCACTAACCAACTAATTTAGGAATTCTTTTTTTTATCTGCTGTACCTTTGTAATCACCATTAGACTCGTCCAACTCTTTTGGAATCCTCTGCACTGTTCTCAGATTGACACCCAGAAACTCTGAGATGTTTGTATTAGAGATTCTGGTGTTATTGTCAAGCAGTACATTATGCTGTTTCCAAATTTTTGGCAGAGTGAATTGCATCATGGTGCTCTTTTTCTCAAAGACAGTGCCCAACTGATCCTACTACACTCTGCAGTTGACAAAAACAATACATATGTGCAAAATTAAAATTTTAAAATAGCAATAATTTACCTATTGCACCCTGTAGTGAATAGGAGCAGAAATTTATCCCTGTTTAGGATTATCTTTTTTGGTTCCTTCTAAAGTCTTCTCATTCTTTTTCACACTTAGTGACACTTGCATCTTTAACGCTTTGCCTGGGGTTATATGATTAAAAAAGAAAAAATGGCATAACTGTAGTATAATTTAGTCCTATTGTTTAAGTAGGATTAGGTATTTGACCACAGCTCCACACCTGGAAGACTCTTCTATTTTCACTTGTCATTAACCTAAATTTTAATTTCAAACCAACAAAAAAAATCTTTGTTCTAGTTTCTCAGGGCAAACAAAGCCATTCAGTTGCCTTTCAGAAATAAAGAAAAATTATTTCCACTGTACATAATACCTTCATTATTATTATTGATAGCATATTGGAAGTAACCATGTTATATAAGATTGTTATTCATATGATGGGGTACTGAAAAGTTCTCACCCCATTCCACTGCATCAATTGACTCTTTGGATATCGTCTCGGAACGAGAAAACGGGGAACCGAGTTCGAATTCCAGTTGAATTCCTTGCATTCACTTATGCGCAAATACCCTTGGGACAGGTATTAATCCGTCTCTTCCTTCCAGTTATGGGTTAAATAACAGGACGGATTGGGTTCTATAGCCTTGGTTGGCAACCAGTCTACTGCAGAAAGCAATGGCAACCTACTGCGGGATAATCTTCTGCCCGGTCAGTCATGTCTCTTTCGAGACATGATCGCCCAAAGCGTGTATCGCGCATGGCACTTAACTGACTGACTGAATGGCCAAATATCAGAATATTAATATTTGGGTTAAGCAGATAATGTTCCAGCCTGCCTTTGTATTAGACATATTTGTGTTCTACTTCAAGTTTTACTTAATAGTGTTCGGTTTCTGGTACTGTGTGGAAGTTCATTGGCATCTTTTCACCCCAAGCAAACTAGTACTGCCACTGGTGCGCAGGGGGCTATATAAGAGAAGAGTGAAAGTTTAAGCAGGAGGGGAGTGAAGAGAAAGACAAACCGGTTACGAGGGTGTCAGAGAAAGGGCAAGAGAAGGATGGGAATACCAGTGAGAAGACAGTTGCAAGGGCAGAGCGAGAAAGGAAAAGAACAAGATACATGGGGTCAAGTGGATAAGAGATGGGAATTGACATGGCATTTAAATTCTTGGAGATAGTAACCATCAGGGAAGCAAGTATACAGAAGGGAGTTCCACAAGCAGGAAGTGCAAGAAAAGAAGCTGATGGAGTAAAAGTAAGCGGCTACATTTGATTGATTTAACTGTAAAAGAGTGGGACCTTTTTGCCAGTCTGATTGCTCAAGTAAATTCTTGTGGAAGAGGCACCAGTGTGCTAAGCTCGTCAGAGCAAAAGCCATGAAAATATTTGTAGAAGAGTCAGAGGGAAGCCACATCCCATTAGTGAGAAAGTGGCTGGAGTCAAGCTGCCAGGTCAGGATCAATCACATTACAGATTCTTTTTTTAGAGCCTGTTGAGAATCCGGAGATGAATAGCAGGGGCACCGAACCAGATATGATAAGAGTATTCAATGCACGGTTGGATGGTTGACTTGTATATGTGCAGGATGGACTCAAGAAGGAAAAACTTCCTGGCTCGACACTGTGACCTAACCTTCCAACCAGTGGATTTAGCTATTGATTCAATGTAATGGTTCCACTTGGGGTTCGAAGAAAGGGTGAGACTAAGAATTTGCAGTGTATTGCTTTCAGGGAGACTTGCTTGATCCATGATGGGAGGGGGGTATAGAGGGGACTGCCTGTGTTGGTTGACAGATAGCAGTTTTGTTTTAGAAGCATTAAAATTTACAAGCCATGTTTTACCCCAGTCTACCACAAATTGAAGGTCCTTCTTGAGATCAGAAGCAAGGTTATTTTTGGCTGCTTTGTCAGATGTCTTACTGAGGCAGGAGTAAATGGTGGTGTCATCAGTATAAATGCCTCCTTGAGAATGGATCACATCGGAGACAGAAAGAGTGTCAAACCTAGAATAGACCGCTGGGGGACACCAACGTATGCAAAAAAAACTAATTTTAGGCTTGATAAAAGGCACATTCAGGTTTTAGCTATTTAAGGAGTGGTAATTGAGAAAATGTTGATGTATTAGAAAATACAAACATTTGATTGTTTTTGTGTTTCATGCAACAAGGTATACTGGGCAATGGTTTGTCCTCAGTTTAAGCAATTATATACTAACCTCCAGGAGAGCAACATTTTGCATCTTCTTGGGGTCTTGTTTTATAATGACATGAAGTGGGTTGATTGTATTGAATCAATTGTTAGGTCTAATGCTAAGAAAGTGTATTCATGGTGTCATGCTGGACAATTCTTCCAATCAAAATCCTTTTTTCACATTTATAAATCTACCCTTCATTCATGCATTGAATACTGCTGCCATACCTGGTGTGGCACTCCTACTATATATGTTGAGATTCTTGATAAAATTCAGAGACTGTCTGTAATGTCATCAAACCTGACCTGGCATCTCTACTTATGTCACAAAAGTGACATAATTTCTCTTTGTCTTTACTATAAATATTTCTGTGGCAATTGTTTTGATGAACTTTTCCCCTTGGTGTCTTGACTGCATGAATTTAAGCATGCTGTTCAACTAGATTGGCAGTGAGGTCTCACCATTTTACTATCGAACTCGCTAGATGCAACTCTCTGTTCTGTTCTAATAGGTTCTTTTCTTGCCCTTCTCATTTGTGGAACTCCCTTCTGATTTCTTGCTTCCCTGCCAACTACAATCTTCAAAAATTTAAATGCAATGCCAATCAACATCATCTGTCTTTGTGAATCCTGTTACTTTATTGTCCTTCCTCCTCACTAAAGTCTTCTCGTTTTCTTTCACTTCCTTGCCAAAGTCTCCTCATTCTCTCTCACTCCTCCTCGCCAAAGTCTCCTCATTCTCTCTCACCCTCTTTCACTCCCTGTACTCCTCTTGCATCCTAGTGGCATTGTCACCTTCCTTGAGGTGAAATGATAAAAAGCAAAATTACAATATATTCCAGCATTTTGCTTGTTCCTTCAAGTTAGATCAACTTTTGATTTTTTTTCATTGAAAATTATATACATGTTGGTAAATGTTTCTCACGATCAAAGGGATGCATATTTGTTTTGATTGTTAATCAATATTAATGTTTCTGGACTTAAAATTTCCCATTTCTACAGCTCAAACATAGTTATATATTGATTCATTTAAATGGGTTTCTTCATCTTTGTTGTTTTTATCACAGCATTTTTTTATTTATCTCTATCTTTTCTTAAGTATCTGTTGCATTTGTTAACCTTTCAAAAATATTGAACAAAACAGCTGATCCATAAAGAAGGAAGCTGTAATTATGGTTTTCTGTCACATTTTGGAAATTTTCTAACTCTGTAATCCACCCTACTTCTATGTGGATCTGGTGTGTATCACCTTCATCCAAGGATTTAACCCATCACTTAAAAAAAAACAGGTATTGGAGAAAAATGCTTGAGCATAGTGAAGAACCAGATTGTTGTCATTAAAATGAATTGATTCTTAAAAGTTGTGAAACTCTCAGTGCTTTATTGGATGTGACAGATAAAGTGTTCCATTCAGTCTTTTCCTAATCTTATTGGACATAAACACTTATTTGTACAGCAATTGAAAGCTGATAAGGAGATGAAAAAATTGACATAAAATCAATCAATATTCAATAGTAATAACTTAAATCGGAAACTCAAATTAGAAGTTCAAACACAAATTATCAATTTCTAGGGTCAGTTTCAACTGGAAAAAAGTATTACGTATGTTATTTTACTTTTTTCAGTGATTCAATTCACAAGCAACTATTGTTGCACTTATCTTCAATTGACACATTCAGTATGACTTCTGTGTTTTGAAAGTTTATTAAACTAAAGTGAATTTTAAAAATGTTTCAAAGGTGTAGAATATAAATGAAACATAGGTATGTTTTAAATAATTTTAAATAATGTTTTTTAAACGTTGAAAAAAATTTTATTAAACGAAAACATTTTAGAGATCTTTTTATTTCTATTTATTTTTTTTTACTGTTAGTTTGCTACATAAGTCAAATATTTCCAAGTGATGTGTGGTTTTCATCATATCTGTCATCTGAGCTTAAGATATTACCAATTAAAGTAAACATTGCCTTCATAACAATCCAATTATACAAAATTAATTTTTAAAAAATTAAATTTTGGCCAATATTATTTAAAAAAAGAAAAAGTAGTGTCTCAATTTCCCAATGAAAATCTTTAGCTATTCATTGTAATGTCACACAGGTTGATATTCAAAGGTTTTACCACGTGAGGGGAGGAGAAACCTCCTTCTACGATACTTGATTTATTTGAAATACAATAAAACTCATCATCCAAATTCTGATGAATAGTGCAAAGCAGAATCAGGCCAGAGACAGGACAAGAACAGTGCAGTTTTGTGAAGAACACTGGAACAAGGAACATGATACTTATGCTTAGAATGTTATTAGATAGGGCAATACAAATGAAGAAGTCTATGTACCTGTGTTTCATAGACTATGCAAAGATATTTGACAAAGTATGCCACAAAGACTTGATAGACACTCAACAACCTTGACATATTCAAGAAAGATATTAGAGTAATGAAGAACCTGTATTAGCAGCAAACTGCCTGCATACAGACAGGAAACAAGTTTAGCAGATATACAAAGATAGAAGTGGGTGTAAGACAAGGATGTGACTTCTCACCAGATCTATTAAACCTGTACAGTGAAACAATTCTGAGCTCTAGCAGTCCGACCAGGATTTGTCATTGGCAGCTGCAATCTGAACAATGTAAGATATGCAGATGATACTGTGCTCATAGTTAAAATGGAAAGGAAACTACAAGACCTTCTACAGAAAGTAGTTAAAATGAAAAGAAAGGACTATATATAAAGTACAAGAACACTGAATTCATGGTCAAAAACAGACCGGGGATACTAAAATCAAGCAAGTACACAAATTTAAATACTGGGAAAGTGTTCTAACTTAAAACCGAAAATGCGACAGTGATTCAAAGTCAAATTGGCATAGCTAAGGAAACATTCCAGAGGCTGAGTAGAGTATTGAGAGATAGGAAGATTTTGTTGGAAAGAAAGAGTACTGGAGAGTAATGTGATTTCTGTACTTCAATATGGCAGCTAATGCTGGACAGTCTCATCAAAGAGAGAAAAAGACTGGAAACAACCGAAATGTGGTTCTACAGAAGGATGCTGAGGACTGAACATGTAAGCAATGAAGAGGTTTTAGAGAGAATGGAAACAAACAAAGTTGATACACCAGGAAAAGGCAGCTGAAGTTTCTGGGACATGCAATGAGGAAGGAAGGAAGGCTTGGAGAATCTGATACTCATAGGACAGATGGAAGGAGAGACATAGGGAAGCAATGCATGACATACCTGATAGATTTGAGCAAGTGAATGACAGCAGGGTTTGGGAGGGATAACAAGAGAAATGGCGTTAAGAGCTACAAGGGCTAGGGTGATGTGGAAGGCCATGATCACCTACATTCTGAAGGGACGCAGCACATAGAAAAAGATCTTGTGACTGTTGTAGTGTCCTGCTTATTCCTTCCAAGCATTGATAGGACAAGGAACTGGAAAGAGTACTACATATTCCCATTTATTTTTAAATAACATAAATGACAGGAGGTAGTACTAGTTTATCAATCAGAATTTCAAGAAGATGGCTAAAGAAAAACCTCGGGACAATAATCAATAGGGTTTTTACATACTCTTATTTTTCAGAAAAGACTCAAAGGCCTCTGATCAAATTTGAGATTTTCAGGAGCATGGAACCATCTTTTAATTGCTGTTGTTTCCAGGTCCACCGTACTCGGGGTAGGTAGCACCTGTAAGGATACCAGCTATGTAGTGAAACCCCAAACAAAAATAAAATACGATGAAAGCCTAGCAATAAATTTTTCAAGTAAAATCACCAACAATACATTTTATAGCAAAATGTTGAACAATACATTTTATATTTAGTTGAAGGTATTCCATTGTTTAAAATACATTTAGTTGAGGACATAAAATTGTGTTCAAAATATTTAGATTTCAGCATTAAATAACTCTTAGAGGTGTTGATATATCACTAAACAAAACCAACCAAACAACCAACATGAAAGAAAGAACTCTTTCATGACATTAATCCATATAATATCCTACAATTTCTTAAATCAAACTGTATTCCAAAATATAACTTCAACAAAACTGCAACACAAAACACACATCACTGCCTCTAGTAATCCTGTCCACACAAACATGTATATGTATAAAAACTAAGTATCATCTACCATGTATTCAACTGTGAACATATTACTTCAAAACTCACCACAAAATTAAATTTTGGCATTAAATGTCTAAGGAGTTATTATGCCATCAAACAAATCTTGCAGAAAAAAAAAAAATTTAGGAGACTAGAAAAATAATTTAACAAAATATTTTTGCCTGTCATATCTAATGAAATAGACTGACCAAATATACAGTACATGCAAAAGTTCACCAATCCTCTTTTTTTTTTTTTCTTTGCCTAATATTCTGAAAATCTTAAAAGTACATTTTGAATTTACTCATCTCATCCTCTCTCTCTCTCTCTCTTACATAATCTGTCAATTGTCTGCCATTAGTTTTATAAAACTTAGCCAATTTTAGAAACTTAGTAAATAGGTTCCATATGCCTTTACAAAAAATCAACATAAGTGTTTAAACACTTATTTTTTTGTTCAGTATAGTTCCCAAAATAGATGAGGTAGAAAAACTAAAGGAAGGAAAATCTTTTTTGTTTCACCCCAAGCAAGGTGATAAAGCCACTAAGACATAAAGGTTATTGAGCATGTGACAGAAACTGAGAAAACATTATTGAGGTGAGAGAACATTAAAAGAACAGGATTCAAGGTGACAGAAGATGACCGCTGATGTTGCATTTAAATTTTTGAAATAATGATTGGCAGAAGCAAGAAACTGGAAGATAGTTCTACAAGAAAGAGAGAAAAACTGTTAGTATAGCACTTAATTATATCTAGCAATTTTAACAGTAAAACAATAAGACCTGGCTGTCAGTTGGGTACTCTGCTTAAATTCATGAAGTCAAGGTACTAAAAAGGAAAACTCTGAACAATTACCATGAACATATTTGTAAAAAAGGCACAGGGAATCTACATTGTAGCAGTGGGAAAGTGATTGAAGCCTAGAAAGCATTGCATATTCTTTCTATTTTAACAAGACTCTCTATCTAGATAGCAGAAACACCAGACTGTACTTTGTAAGTAGAGCTTAGATGTAGCACAAGGCTGAAGGTATTATGTACCTAGTGAGGATTGAACTCACTATTTAGTCATAATTGATCTAGTGAGACAAGCTTGCTAACTGCTACACCATATTCAGTCAGTTAAGTGCCATACGTGATACACACTTAGGTGATCATGTCTCAAAAAAGACATGACTGACTGGGCAGAAAATTATCCTGCAGTAGACTGGTTGCCAGCCAAGGCTATAGAATCCAATCTATTGTTATTTAACCCATAACTGCAGGGAAGTGACAAATTAATACCTTTCCCAAGGGTATTTGTGCGTAAGTGAATGCAAGGAACTCAACTGAAATTTGAACTCGGCTCCCTAATTTCTCATTCCAACCCAATATCCACTGCACCACAACGCACATGAAGTGCCTAAAAGCAATTTAATAAGCTTAGCTTAGATTTGACACAAGGCTGAAAGTATGGAGTATCCAGTGAGGATCAAACTTGCTATTCAGTCATAATTGATCTAGCAAGACAAACTTTCTAACCATTAAACCATGTTGAAGTGCCCATAGCACCAGACAGGATCTGGCAGCAATATTCAAAGCATGGATGAATGGTAGACTTATAAAAGTGCAGGATAGATTCTGGTAAGAAAGATTGTCTAGCATGATGTGGTAAATAACTTTCCTAGCAGCAAACACGGTGAACCCACTTTTTTGACAGCAGACCTAGCAATTGATTCAGTATAGTCGTTTCACTTCACTTCATTTCATTGCAAAAAGTTGGACCAAGAAGGTGCAGTAGGTTACTCAGCTGGAGGTTAGCATCAGCCATGTTGATGGAAAACAAAAAGAGTTCTTTAAGATGATTATTGGAGAGTATTTTCATTTCAAAGATATTAAAGTTAACAAGCCATTTTTTATTTATTTATTTTGTTTTTTTTTGTAAAATGAAACAATTGTTACACTACAATATAGTTTGATTCATTTAATTTCTTTGCATGACTCCTTGAAAATATGTTTTTCAAGGTAAGGAAGTGGCTGGTGATTTTACTACATTACAATCAGTGAGTTAAGTGCCATACATGATACACGCTTGGGTGATCATGTCTTGAAAGAGACCTGACTGACTGGGCAGAAAATTATCCCACAGTAGGTTGCCATTATTTTCTGTGGTAGACTGGGTTTTATAGTCTTGGCTGGCAACCAACCTGTCCTGTTATTTAACCCATAACTGGAGGGAAGAAACAGATTAATAACTTTCCCAAGGATATTTGCGCATAAGTGAATGCAAAGAATTCAACTGGAATTCGAACTCGGCTCCCCGGTTTCTTGTTCCGAGCAGATATCCACTGCACCACCATGCACATTACAATACCTGTACTTTTATAACAAATGGGCTGGAGTAGGAGGCTATGCAACATATTCTCTTGATTGTATTACTTGTTTTGCTCCAAGAAATATTTATTTGCTCAGTGGTTCTAATGAGATGAAAAATAAAATTCTTTGTTTGTAATAGAATACACTATTTAGTGAAATGGCAGTATAAGGTCAGAAAAAATCAGTTCTTTTGCATACTTTAAAAAAATCCATTGTTTACTTTGCAGTGATATGTTTAATAGTTTTTGTGGTTAGAAAAAGGAATTCAGTATACATTTGTTTCCAAAAGCCCATTTACCACAACTCCTGTATGTTTCTATTTTATAAACACCCACCTCGCCTCACCTCCAGCCTTGTTGTGTTTTTATGTGGTAAAATTGCTACTAATAATTCCAGCTTTGGCTAGCTAAGTGTGGTAAAATAGTTATCAATGTACCACATCTGTTTTTATTGACACACCTTAAAAATAATGTGTAAAGGCTTTGAATTCCTTCTCTTCCTAGTCATAAGATAGATTTGTCAATATGGAAGCCATACTTCTCTTGTCTGTATGACCTAGTATGAAGAAGCTTTCATAGTTGATAGCTGTGAGCTAAAAGCAATGCACTTTAACTAACCTCTGTGGTGGCAGATTGGTGAGGGGGTCTTTGCTCTTGGGATATGTTCTTTATTCTAACAAAATGCATTACTAATATTTAATGCAATTACTTGATTGTACCTTCCACTTTCTTCATTTGTTTTAGATATTTTTGAAAAAATGTACAAGATTTAAAGAATGCTGTGTTGTATTGTTATAGAGAACGGTTCATTTAATGTCAGTTGAGTGCCATACGTGATACACACTTTGGGCAATCATGCCTCGAAAGAGACATGACGGTCTGGGCAGAAGATTATCCCGCAGTAGGTTGCCATTGCTTTCTGCCGTAGACTGGTTGCCAGCCAAGGCTATAGAACCCAATCTGTCCTATTATTTAACTCATAACTGGAGGGAAGAGACGGAATAATACCTTTCCCTAGGGTATTTGTGCATGAGTGAGTGCCATGAATTCAACTGGAATTCAAACTCAGAAACCCTGATTTGTCATTCCGAGTCGATATCCACTGCGCCACAATGCACATCCTTTAATGTACTTAATGTGCTGTAAATGACGACCCTTTGATACTAATCTCATTCTCACTTCTGAATTTCTTCTGACATTCTCAAACATCTGGATCATCTTTCTATACGTTGTAGCTTTCTTTTATATAGAGCAGTGGTTCCCAATTTTTTTTAACATTGCATTTTCAGAATAAAAATTTGTTTGCGCCTCACCAGATGTTATGTGATAAAAAGTACATTAAAAAACAAACAGTGGGTTAAAGTGAGATAACTGCAGACTCAAAGTTAGAAGATTATCATTGATAACTCTGTCCTTCAATTTGCGGACCCTAGTTACTATAGTCTTAGCATTTAATTATTTATAAGTATTTATACTAGGATTCCTGCATGCAATTACAAGTAATCAATAATAATAATAATATTAAAATTTTGAAATCATTTATTTTTGGCATATAAATTTTTTTTGTAACTTTGTAAATCTTTGTTTTTCAATCATTCTGCCTCACTTATAGGGAACTGCGGATATAGAGTAATTAAAATTTAATATTACTTAATTTACATTAAAAAAGAGAAATAAAAACAGTTGAAAACACTGGAAGTTTTTTTTTTTTTTTTTTTTTTTTAGTGAAATTATAGTTATAGAAATGAAAACCTTGAATAAAATGTTAACTTACTGTAACAACAGATGCAAAATTATGCATAAAAATGCCTTTGGGACTATTATCACCACTCCACACACAAAAAAAAAAAAAAAAAGAATTGTAGTGTCGTTAGTTCACCAAAAAAAAAAAGATATGGAGCCCATATTGTTCTTTGTTGTTCTTAGATTAGTTACCTTATCAAGGTTATAAACCCTAGTCTATCCTGCTATTTCACCTATAATCAAGATAGAAGAAGGGACTAATCTTCCCCTGCCCCCAAGGGAATTGCTGCAAGAGTAAATAAAAATAGAATTTAAAAATTGACTCCGATAACTAACTGCAATGTTATGAACTCATAATTGAAGTTGTTGAATAAATTCTAATAAATTGTAAGGTTTTACAAGAACACATTTTTCATTGATACATTGTAACCTTTATATTGAGTGTGTTAAAAATTGAGATAGCTTTTTGCCAAATTGAAACTTATTCATAGACTTATTGCTATAATGTTTGTACATGATGGCCTTGATATTAGGGTTGTATTGTGCCTTGGGTGGTCCCATCTTTTATCTTTTTACCATTTCTTGATAAAATTAAATGGCTGCTGCTGTGTTGGAGAATATGTGAACTTAGAAACAGATATCTTCATTCATATTTTTACTTTTGTAACTACCTTCCAAGGTGACAATTTCTTTTTTTTTTTTTTTTTTTTTTATTAAACCCAATTATCTATACTATTCTGCTTTTATACCTAGAATCAGTATAGTATCTGTACTAAATACCCCACTTGCCTTTTTGAAATTGTATCAGTTTTACATTCTGACCAAGAGATGTATATAATATTAGACAGGAAAGAATTGAGAGATGCATGTAGGAAAGAGGAAAGGGAGGAAGATAAAGGAAATTGTGTGTGTGTGTAAGAAATTTATATGGTACCTCCACTCATTTTGGATAACTAACTTTGAAATGAAACTTTTAAAAATAAAAAAGAATTTCTTGAAAATTTTATTTTAGTTTTAATTGAAAGCTAAATGATTAAATTTATTATTTCCAGTAAGTAAAATACTCAGGTGTATTTCAAACAGAAATTATATTGATTAGAATCTAAAATTTTTCAAAACTTTTACAATTTTCAGCCATTTTTAAGCGATTGACACATTTGTAAACAAAAGTTAATTCTCGGCTTTTAAAAATATTGCAAAAATAAAATATACATCTGTGACATGTAGTTTTTGGAATATTAGCAAATTTAAGGTAAAATTAATGTGATTTTCACTATTTACATGGCCCAGTGGGTATAGATGTTGGTTAGTTTCAGTTACTTAATCCAAAAGCTGTGAGTTCAATACCAGGCTACAGTAGTGATGACTAAGTAACTAAGAGAGTCTGGTTAGAGGGAGATAACTCATGACTATCAACAGTCTTTGCACAAGGAATGAGAATGACATACCCCAGTGATCATAATAAAGGGTTCGGTTCGAAATTTTTAGCACCTGAGGAAGGTCAAATCGTATAATGGCTGAAACGTCTTACAAGTGGCAGCAAAGATGAGGACAATAGTTCGAATAATGCAAATCGTATAAATACTACCTAATCTCAGAAATACAGACAAATACTAATCTGATTTTCACAAGTATTACTTATAGCATGAAATTTAGAATAAAACTATTTCTTAATCACGGAACGTTGATCTCTGACCTTTCCTGTAAATGATTGACGTGGTGGATGACAGATTTGAGATAAGCTAAGTGTATGACAACCAGAATTTACATAATTGTCCAAATTTCTTCCCTGAAAGGGGAAGAAACCATGAAACAGATGACCTTTTAATGTACACACGGAAATTACCATACAAAAAAAAGACTTTAAATAAACAAAAAAAATTTTTTTTAAATACAATGGCTCGACAATTTGTATGAAACTTTTCAGTTTTTGATTAGTAAATATAGCCTTCACTTAATAACCTAATGCCTACGAGTATATTTTAAAAACATTTTTGAAACTTTTCATTTTTTTTTTTTTTTTTTTTTTTTTTTTTTTTTTTTTTTTTTTTAATTATAATAATTTGTAAACAACTTTTTTAAAATTTATTAATCAAAAAAAAAAAAATTTTTTGGACTATAATATCCTTACTATATATTATTTATTAAAACAATCAAAAGCTGCTCCAATTAAATAATGTCATAATTTTATTGCATTTTTATTTTACTATTGGGGGCAGAATTTTGGACAAAAGGCCAAATATTTGAAAAAAGTAATAGCAGATTTATTTACATTCCCTGATTAGTCCTGCATTTAACTAATAAAACTAATTTCCCTTACAAAATTTAATTTCTTGAAAATTCATGAATTTATGTAGGGGGTGGGGGTATAACAGATGTGTTAAGAAAATATTTTTACCAAGATTTTTAAAAAAATAGTAAATTTAAAAAATAATTTCATTTATTTGTGAATAAGTTCTGAAAGTTTCATTAAAATCCAACAATTACTTGATTGATTTTTGCCAAAAATTTCAAAGTAATGTGTTTTTCACCCAGAAAAAAAACTTTAGTTAGGTAATATTACATTATTTATTATAAATCTTGTAATGATTTGATTACCCGCTAATGAAAATCAAAATTTGATTTTTTACCAAAATTTCAAATGCATTAGAAATTATTAAAAAAGGTTTGATCTTTTCTCTTAATAATAAAACATTTTGATGGAAAAACTTAGTTTTTAAGTTTGAAGTCATTTTTTTCCTTGTGCTATACTGTTTTTTCAGCAAATTAATGGAGGTACACACACACACACACACACAAGGTCTGCTGTATTTATGGGTTAAAGTACTTAATATCAGTGATAGAGCATATGTATATACTTAATGAAAGAAAAAAAAGATTTTGAACTTTTCATTTATTTTTTTTGTTGAATCTTGTTTTTATAACTTACAAAAAAAAAAGTGAAGTTTGGTTTATAAATGGTGTATGTGAATAAGAAAGAAATGTTTGCTTTGCACAATTTGTACGACCTGAACACCTTTCCCTCTTTACTAAATAAATCAATAATTCAAAACCACACACAATTGAAAATGGTATTGAACATAGAAATAATATGCACATATATTAGACCCCCCCCCCCGCCAAGTATGGTTCACTCTGGGTTATGCTAAGGGGTAGTTTATACGGACAGGAGGCTCATTGCACAAGAGGTTGTTCCTATCCAGGTGCTCAACGACCTTCTTGTTGATAATGGCTCCATAAAAGTTTGATGATTTTGAGGGGACTAATGTGTCTGTACTGGTGTGGTGGGGGGGGTATTGGTTACTTGCATTCTTGAAGACCGGACATATGCTTGCCACCTTCCACATGTTTGTGAAAGATAACTCCTTCACGCAGCGGTTAAATAATTTTTGCTAGAAAGTGGGATAAGTTTGAGTTGAAATTCTTAAGGATGACCACTGGAATTTTATCTGGGCCACTGGCTTTTTTGAGGTTTTTGATCATTCTAGAGAATTCTTTTACTGAAATGAGTATATTACTTAGATCTGTGAGACATGGGAAGTTGGAGAGAGGATGGCCTTTGTCATCCTTGCCACTTTGCTTCTGTTCATAATTTGGTTGGTGATCTTCCCGAATTTGTTTCTTTCTTCGGCCTGAATAGTGTGTATGTAGCTTCACTTTCTGTTTTCCAGAACACTCTTCAAACTACATTGTTCCTTGTGATAGATTTTGAAGAAGTGGTTCTGGTAAGCTGTGGCTTCAGTGGTGAATCAGGGTTGATTTTTTTTTTTTTTTTTTTTTTTTTTTTTGCTGAAATTTTTTTCTGAGATATAAAGCACTCCATTCCAGAAATTTCCATTTTGAGAATTAGGGCAGCAGTTTTGAAAAATTATTTCTTTTAAAAGCTTGATAATTCCATACATATTGCATGTATTCTCTTTTATGGATGCTTTTAGTGTTTCTTTTTTTGTTTTTTTGTTTTTTGCTGGGAGGGTCGGGTGGGGGGGTTCATTCGCATTACAGTGGTGACGATGCCAGATGACACTGACGAACAATGCTGTCCAAACTGGTATTGTATCGGGTTTTATTGGGAGGGGAGGAACACTCACATGCAAGTGTTCCACATGAATTGCAGCAGTTCCAGGCAACTAATTTCTAATATAGGGAAAAAATTTGCACCCCCACCCCCACCCAAGCCATATTCAGCATTTATTATTTCTGGAAATTCCAGCTGAAACTGCTTGTGTTCACTTAAAAACTTTTCTGAAATAGAAAGTCATAAATCCATTTCTCTGTAATGTTTTCTGCTATTTTGACAAAGTTCTAATCTCATTTACTAACAAGTTATAATAGCAGAGAGAAGAGTGGCTGAATAAACATTTAAAGGTATTAATCTGTCTCTTCCTTCCAGTTATGGGTTAAATAACAGGACAGATTGGGTTCTATAGCCTTGGTCGGCAACCAGTCTACCGTAGAAAGCAATGGCAAACTACTGCGGGATAATCTTCTGCCCAGTCAGTCATGTCTCTTTCGAGACATGATCGCCCAAGCGTGTATAACGTATGGCACTTAAACTGACTGACTCTTACATAGTTAGCTTTGTAAGGTGTTACACCTTGCTGTCAACCTTGACAATCAATTATTGTTTCATTATGATTTGCACATACAATCTGTGTAATGAAAAGGGCACATGTTAGGCAGCTACACAGACTGTATCTTGTACAGTATAACCCTGATATAAGAGAAATCCGGATATAAGAGCGTTTTTCTCTGGTCCCAAATTAGAGCCTATGGTAATGTATATAAAATAGACCAAACCCGGATATAAGATAACTTTTATCTGGTCTGACAACTTTCTTATATCCAGGGTTACACTATATATAAAAGGTAAATTATCATTATTATTGGGTTCATTTTTCTTTTGCAATCTATTTTTTTTTCTCTCTTGTTCTTTGTAGATTTCTTGTATATTTCTCTTTTGTTAGTAAATTTTCCTTGATTTCATGCCTGGTTTGCATTATAATCTCTTCTGCTATTAAGAGAATTGTTGCCTGTGTGTCTTTGTGTAAAAACACTTGATGAATGGCAGTTTGACCTTTTTTATGAAGAAATGTGACAAGTTGAAAAAAATGATTTCCTTAATCAAAAGTTAAAGATGTGAACAGATTAAATGTTAGATGAAAACAAAAACCTAGCATAACAGATGTTTTTCTTTTTATATCACTGAATTTCCCATTGTTTCATAATGATATTTTTAATTTGATAAATTGTTTCTTTAATGTTGAAATAATTGTAGAATTTATTTTAACATTGGGCAAGTGCCTGATTGAAAAAACATTTGCTTGAAATTTTAAAATGTGTTGCCATTATTTCATATTATTTTTATGAGTGTTCTCATTTTCTTGAAATTTTTAAAAAAAAACACCAGTCAGTGCTTTAGTGTGAAGAAGCCTGTATCTTCACCTGATAAAGCATTCAGTGTGTGAGTGTGTATTCAATATACATATTACTTGGACTTCCAGAGACTTTGTTTTAATTAATATCAGCTCTATAAATAATTTCACAAAAGGCCTCACTCTTTTTGCAATCTGATGTGGTTTAGAGAAAACGCCAACATTCTTTTTCTGTCAATTTTAAATTTGTCATATACACCCGAATAAGCTTGACATAACCATATAAACAATAATATTCAACTGATTTTTATTTTAAACTTAATTTTTTAAATATTGAAATTGACTGGATATTGCTAGATAAATGTGATTATTATTTTTTGGTAATTGCAAGAAATGAGCTTAATTTTGAGCTGCTTTGTTTTTTCACTCTTGTTGTTTGAGAGATGCTCTTATGAAGCCTTAGGCAAAGGGAGGGGGGTTATAATTCTGAAGTGTTTCCGAATCTATTTCGGATGTTCTCCACTTTGGAATGTTGAAATCTGATCATTGACTCAAGTGTTTTTTTTTGTTTTTTTTTCTCAGTTGAGTTTTTATTTATTACATTTAAAGATGGATAATGAAACTCATGTAAGGAATAAGATGGCTTCTACCATCAAGTTCTGATGAATGTGTCTATTTAAAGCATATAATTGTTGTGTCCTTGTGAGAAAGGTACAATAATGAATTGTGCGTCCAAGTGGTAAACTATCAAATATGGACATCATAGAGCAAACCAGATTATTCTGCACAAGACTATCACTGAGAGATTAGTCTACTGCAATATAGACTCTTTGCTAATCAGTAACTATGACATATTGTATAACAGATGGACTCAGCCATCCTACCATACCAGAAGGGTAGCAGGATATCTAAACTTATTTATAAATGGAACTTTGTCTGTGTGTGTCCATTACCTATAGACTCCAAAACGGCTGAACCGATTTTCTTGAAAATTTACACAGTTGTACTATAAGCATCTGCGAGTGTTCTTAGCTAGGATTTGTATCGAGGTACCCCCGAAAAATATCAAAAATTGATAATCGAAAAAATCTGGTTATAGAAGGAGTGGTCTGATTTTAATCAAATTTGATGCACTCATAGACAAAGACATAAGAAACAATATTCAGAAGTTTCAAGGTTGCAGTTCTTACAATAGTGCAGAAAATCGATTTTTTTATATATATATATATAAGAAAAAATATTTGTGTGTGTGTGTGTGTGTGTGTGTGTTTGTGTGTGTATCTGTCTGTTTATCTGCCTGTATGTCCTTTATACAAATCCACAATTTTTATCCGATTCTCACCAAACTTCACACAAATATTCTTTAGGCTGAGTTTGAGCCCCAGGACCATAGATTAGTTTTAAAGCTTTCATTACACCTGAGCAATGCCGGGCTATACTGCTAGTTCCACTATAACAGTAATGAAACTCATGTAAGGAATAAGATGGCTTTTACCATCTAGTTCTGATGAATGCGTCTGTATCTAAATTAAACCCAGAAAATAAGTATTTGGAATACAAAGTGGATGTTGATATATTTACATATTACAAAATTTTCATGGAATAAAATTTTTTGTTTTATTTGTATCTCAAATTTTAAAATACAAAATGAACATTTGAGGTGAACTGCTTTTTGCATCATGTCCATAAGACTCACCAGTCAGCTGTAGATATAAAGAGCTTAAAAGTTTTTTAATTTAGATTTTTTGTTTACATCTTAAACATTGTTGGTGTTTATAAAAAATTATGACTATAATATTGAATAAATTAAAGTTAGCTATCTTCAAAAATTTAATAACATTTCAAGAAATTTCTTTTTATATGGCTTAATATTTATATCAGTTAAAGACACTTCTTTAGGATTTTTTTTTTTTTTTTTTTGTCAAAATGGAGCTTCAGTTATAGAAAATCTGATGTCAATTGTAAAAGAAATAAGTGCAATAGAAGTAGGACATTTTTAATTAGAAAAGCTTTGCGATTGCATTTTTAATAAAATATATTCTGGACACTGTTGTCATAAGAAAAATTTTTTTCATATGAATAATGAATTATTACAAGAATTGTTTTCCTTTTTTAAAATTTTAATTAGAATAATATATAAAATTTTAATTCCTTTAAAATTCTGTATTAATTTGTAGGTGATAATTTTTTTAAAATAATAACTTTTTTAATAAGTGGAAAAGTTTGCTGCAATTCAATGAATCCCAGTATTTTGAAAATAATTTTGAATTCATGTTGATTTTTATAAATACAGGCATCCATACATGATATCAAAAAACAATAACTATAGTAAATTTCTTTAAATTATTAATAATTTTCTCACATTTCTTCAACATGCCTATTTGTAAATAAAGTGATAAAGCAAGGTATATAAAATTCAATAAAATATTAGATTGCATAGAATACTTTCTTAAATTTTAAAAATTACTGGGTTATAATAAATATATATATATATATACACACACACATCTTCATAAACTAATTTTTACAATTATGTACCCCTCAAATTTCCAAAATATCAATGATATCCTATGCAAATGATCTGATTTCTATTTAAGTGCTAAGCTGCTGTTTGGAGTTCTATTATGTCACTGTGTAATGGTATATCATATCCTCTTAAAAAGACCCATTCCATGTTATTATGAAAATACTTTTCTGTGATATTTTAAGCTATAAAGTAATGTTTTCAGGTTAATTAAACTTTAAATTGACAATTTTTTTCTCATAACATTTTTAGAAAAGTATATTTTATTTTTAGAAGACTTTTTTTTAATAAAGAGAATTGTTGACAGATTTTATGATTGATGAATGATTTTATAGATTTTACTGAGAATCAGAAAAAATGATTCAAATCAATTTAACTTTGGTTTCTAATACAGTATTTTGCTTATTGAAAATATTAAATTTAATATATTAGCTTGGAATTAAAACTAAAATAAAAGTTTCAAGAAAGATTCTTTTTTTGTTTTTTCATATTTTAATTCTTAGGTATCTTTTTCTCTCCATTGAATTAAAAAAATATCTATAATCTCATAAATATTTCTAAAATCTTATTTTCATTAAATCATAAAGGCTATTATTAATTGCATTTTTGATGTTTCATGGTACAAAGAAGCTACTGTTTAATTCCTTTTGTGTTATTAATGAATATATTTACATGGAAATTGCAGTCTGGTCAGTGAGTCTTGCCATATCAGCTGCTATTTCCTATTTTGTTACTTGAAGATGAGATAGGCATTGCCCAGTAAAACCATTGCTTTAGAGATGCCATTACGGACATGGCATGTCATCCTGACAATCTGTTAGATTGTATGACTAGTCAGTAACAAAATCAAATGAATATGAAAATACTTCTCCCAAATAAAATGAATCTTTTATTAAGCTTATCTTTATCTAGCATGAGACCAAGGGAAAAAGAAATCTTTGAGTTTAACCTCAACTCAAGCAACAATCACTAAAAATGGTAGCTCCATTTAAAAGGGTTGCTGGGGTGGATAATGTAAGAAAAATGAATAAAATGACTAAGGAGTGGGGAAGCAAAATCACTGGGGTGGGGTATATAGCAAACCATAAAGCTTTTATATCTTTATCTGAGAATTCTATATTTGTTATTGATTATTGCAATTATTGATTTGTGAATGCAGAAAATATTCAAAATTATATATATATATATATATATATATATATAGCTAGCCAAAATGTTAAAAAAAAAAAGTTAGGTTTTTATTTTCTTTTAAAGATATTGTCTTCCAAATATGTCATGTGCATGTGCACCACTTTTTTAATGGCTTAGAGATTATTTAAACACCCATATGGATGTGTCCCTCAGTTGCTATCTTACGCATTTTTTTTTTTTTTAATATATAGTCATCTCACCCCCAAGCATGGCAGTACTGCCACTGGTTTGCAGGGGGTTTCATAATAGAAGAGTGAAGAGAGAGGTAAAACGTCACAGTAGGTGTTGGAGAATGGGTGAGAAAAGGACTGGTCAGTCAGTTAAGTGCCATATGTGATACACGCTTGGGTGATCATGTCTCGAAAGAGACATGACTGACTGGGCAGTAGGTTGCCATTGCTTTCTGCGGTAGACTAGTTGCCGACCAAAGCTATAGAACACAATCTGTCCTGCTATTTAACCCATAACTGGAAGGAATAGACGGATTAATACCTTTCTCAAGGGTATTTGCGCATAAGTGAATACAATGGATTCAACTGGAATTCGAACTTGGCTTCCCCGGTTTCTCGTTCCGAGCTGATATCCACTGTATTGGTGTAAAGAGAGCTGTGTGATAGTAAAGTGAGGAGGATGGGAGTCAAGGGGATAAGAGATGACAGTTGACATTGCATTTAAACTCTTGGAGATTTTAGCTATCAGGGAAACAAGAATATATAAATAATATTAGGCAGTTAAATGACAAAGTAAAAAAAATTCTAAAATTTTAAATTTAGCATTTTCACATCTTCAGCACTTCACCCTAGCTCTAAGCATATTTATTGCTGATATCTATATATGTATGTATGTGTGTGTGTGTCTCTCTCTCTCTCTATCAACCCTCCCACATTACTTTAGATATATAAAAAAGAAAAAATTATAAATAATAATGAAATTCTTTTATGTGGTCTCATTATCTCTGTTACACATGTCATCAGTATTTCAACCTTCAGCTTTCCATAGAATACCAGGATGTAGACAAAGGAATTGTAACACATTCTAAAATATTTGAACATAGCAAGAATACAATGTGAACTTTGGACAGTTTATTCACAGTTTTGTGTATAATACTTAATACCTTATTTGAAAAATGGAATAACAAACTGACCTTGTTGGTACTTTTTAATCAAACTAGTTTGGATGAATATTTGCTGTCTAAATATAGCTTTATATATAGCTGCTTTAACAAGATTTTAAGTGTCATTTTCCTCTTTGTCTGAACCTGACCTGATAAAGGCCAAGAGCAAGTTAATCCCAACCAGAAAGAAATGTAAAAGACAAAGATTGTAATCCTTTATACAAATCCACTCTAATCTGTTACTCATGTCTTGGCATTTTTGTCCACTTAATGAGATCTGATAAATCTCTTACTGTAAAGGATTGTGTGTATGTTGTGACCAGGCAAATGACTGGACAAATTATTCTTTAAAGATAAACTAACTCCAGTCTGAACATGGGATAGGTAGCACTGAACTCTTAGAGGTTATAATAGATCAGATTAGGGTCAAAGTTAGTTTTTGTCCAAACTTCAAATAAGTCTTATGTGATGACATATAAACTGAATGCACCATTTATTGTAAGCATATTTATGGAAATGTTTATTTCTTTAATAAAAAAAGTCTCAAGTCAGTCAGTCAGTTAAGTGCCATACGTGATACATATTTGGGTGATCATGTCTCGAAAGAGACATGACTGATTGGGCAGAAAATTATCCCACAGTAGATTGCCATTGCTTTCTGTGGTAGATTGGTTGCCAGCCAAGGCTATAGAACCCAATCTGTCCTATTATTTAACTCATAACTGGAGGGAACAGATGGATTAATACCTTTCTCTAGGGTATTTGTGCATAAATGAGTGCCATGAATTCAACTGGAGTTCAAACTCAGAAACCCTGATTTGTCATTCCGAGTCGATATCCACTGCACCGCAATGCACATCCTACAGACATGTAAGTAGCAAAGAATTGGTGAGGAGATTTCAAGCTGCAACTGAGATAGACTGTCTTCACATTAATGTTTTTGGAAAAGACGTGAATAGGTATAAATAACACAGTTGAAATTTAAGACTCACAGTTCTTGATTTAAAAAAAAAAAACAAAAGCGCATGAAGTAATTATGTAAATTAGTACAATATTTAAATTTTTTTATTTTTTTTTATAACTAAGTTATAAAAATCTGAGGAAGGCTGTGTACTTCTTTTTGCTTGTATGTGGGAATGTCTATATGAAGGGACATGAAGCTGGTGTACATATTTGCAGTAGTTGCAACAAAATGCAAAGTTCGATTAAAAAAAAAAAAATGATTAACCATTAAGGAGAAATGTCTTGAGGAGTTATCAGAATACAGTATGTATGTATATATAAGCAGTAGTGGTATAAACTAATGGATCTATATTCCAGTTTGGTAATCTTTACTTTTTATAAAGTGCTCAATACAGATGTAGAGCTTTTATAGAGATATAGTTATTATTAGTGTTATAATGTTATTATAACACTAATAACTATATATGGGACTGCAACTCAAAAAGTTTCAGGTTTCAGTGCCAAGTAAAGTTTTGAATTCCAATAACCTCCCCTTCCACCACTTTTACCTAATATGGTAGCATCTATACTTTTGATTTTAAATTTTCATAGCATTATATATATATATATATATATATATATATATATATATATAATGCTATCAACACACACTTCTTAGGAAAACACTTGTTGAAAATATGCATATACTTAGACAAGAAAATAATAAACGAAAACTTAAAATTCTAGAAGCTATCTACATCAAACAGTTTAAACTTAGCCTAAATAAAATAAATTTCGACACCTCCACTAACATACTTCAATGCCTATAATTGATGGGAGAGGTCATAGTTATTATACTTACCCCCTACACCATAGTAGCAGCAGTTCCCTCATGCCACTATACACTCAATTGACCAAAAACCCACTACCACCATTTGCGACACAAAAATGAACCTGTCTAATTTTCTCTGCATAACTCCACTCTGTTAATAATAATTTAAATGTTCTATGTTCACTGAACATTAAATGTTCATCCTTTGATAATGGCTTATGTAAGCCGAAAGCTCAAACCTGATAAAAAAAATCAATTATTGCGATTTCTTGTCGTCTTTCCATGACAACACTATCAAGCTAATCAGATCATATGAACGGATCTTACACAAAATAAATAGACAGAACTTGTCTATATTATTCAATGAAACCTGTATTAATGAAAAAATGCTGCCAAAATACACACTATATATATATATATATATATATATATATATATATATATATATGACACCTGTAACTGAACAATATTTCACTGCCTGATGATGGTTCACTTACATCGAAACCTGAAAGCTTTTGAGTTGCAGTCCCATATGTTATTATAACACTAATAAATAATATACATTTGTGGTAGTATGAAGTTACAAGTCATTGTGACTGAGGGTTTGATCATCTTGACCTTGTTCCAACTGGATAATATGCTTTTTTTCCTGGAAACTATAACTGTGTTCAGCATAGTAGCTGTCTAAACCACGGGTGGGCTCTGGATATTGAACAAGCACAAGTGCGCCTGGGAAAGTATCTCCAATGGGGATTAGCTAGCCTACCTGGTAGATGGGTATTCTTAAATACGAGTGGCTAGCCATTATTATTATATGTAGGCAAGAAAATTCCTATTGATGAGGTGGGGGTCGTATTTAATTGTTAAACACTGATGGCTATAGAAGTAGCAGAAAATTTTGTGATTTCCAAAAAGGTTTGTTATAGCTGATGTCAACTAAATTGAAAAGCAAAATAAAAAAAAGTAATACTTTTGTCATCACTTTGAATGTGTCAGATATATGGAGGTGCTGAAATTGGTGTGTGTATTTTTATTTATTTTTTAATTCCCTCCTTGATGGTTCTGTGCCTCACCATTGCTTTGGGATGAATTAGTCACCAGATAAGGAATGCTTTGATTGGATATGTTACTATAGCAAAAGAAGTCTCTGTGTTTAAAGTATATGCATTTTATTTTTAATTTAAAACAAAACAAAAACACTTATTTGTCCAATTCTGATTTAATCCATAAAAACAAAAAAAATGTATAAAAATGCTTAAAGTATTTCATGATGACCTTTCATCAAGTTCTTAGGTTACTGGGATTTAAAACTTAACACAGGAAATTCAAGTGTTTTTTTTTTTTGTTTTTTTTTTTTAATTTTTTTTTTTTATCTTTTTCTTGATTATTTTTATTACTTACAGTCAGACTAGTGTCTTTGTTATTAAAGATTTTCAGAGTTGTACTCTCCAGTCTTCCTGATGTGTTTAAGTTCAAGTAACCTTCAAGAAATTTTGAACTGAATCTGTTATTTATTTAATCTACAGGGGTGGGGCAGGTTATTCTTGTTTCACTACAGGAATAGCTCATCTTGTTCATCCCCCCACCCAAGTTCTGTTCAATTATTGTTTTGCCATGTTTCTAAGTCCAGCCCACAAATTGAAGTCACATTTACTATGCTACCATATTCATAAACATGGTTAATTTTTTTTATTTTTTTATTTTTTTTTTTATTAATTTTTGCCATTTTTGTATAAACTACATGAAATTCGATATGTTTTACATGACAACTTTTTGGATAGTTCAAAAGTAAATCACTTATCTGTATAAACTAAGTTAAAAGAAAAATAGAGAATAAGATGTAGTGTAAGTCAATTTTTTACTTATAAATACTTGAAATTGTTGTTTACAGTACCAGAAAAATCCTTCATAAAGAAAAGTTAAAAATAAAATGCAAAATGAAATTCTGAAAAGAAACCTAAGAATTTTTAAAGCAATGAATACAAGTACCTTATTCCAAGTCTGAAACAATATCAGTAAAAGATAAAAGAATTGGTTTATAGGTATTACTAATTTGTGCCTTTCTTTTTTTTTTTTTTTTTTTTAAACAAGTCTGTACTGTTAGTTGCAATATTTTAGCAAGTGGAATTTTCCTCTTCAACTGTCTTTATTTTGTAAATTTTAAAAAATATTTGAACTTTTAGGAATATTAATGAAGTCCTCAGTGAGATGCAAACTCACTGATAATGACCAGAGTTTAATAAACTAATCAGAATTCTATCAATTTAAAAAAAATCTTTAAGAGTACTGTTGATAGTTGCCTTTACATTTACACTGTTGTCCACAATTGTTGTTGCTATCAACATTTCAGTTGTGCCTCCTGGCCTTCATTAGGTGATGGACAAACCTTCAGGGAATTTTGAATGGAATATTTTATTCAATCTACAAGATTGTTCTTGTTATGGTCCTGAGTATGATGATAAACTACATCTGGCAGCAAAGCCTCCGATCAGGAGATTGGAGGTTTTAAGGACTGTGGAACCACCTCTTAATTATTGTTGTTGTTACCTGGTCTACCATGTCCTGGGTGATAGTGCCTGTCAGGTTCCCAGCTATGGGTAAATAGTGTAAGAGGTGTCCTGAGTTTGACAAACTGCTTAGGCTGGGTAAGTTTTTAGCTTTGGATAGCAATTTGTCTAAGAGAAGAAAATCTCTTAAATAAAATCCTCTATACCTACTCTGTGTAGAAAAGGGTATGCTGAACTCTTTAACCTTGGTAGGCAATCTTCCCTGTGATGGTGACTGGAGAAAAAAAAAAACCCTGAGTTTCCTGTTTCCTAAACCAGTTGGTGTAAGGGTATACAGCCGTGAAACTCAGTCCAGTATTTCATGATGGTTCAATTACACATGATACACCCAGCTCATGAAAGATTTTCATTATATAACCCTTTTATATAAAAATGTATTTGTTGTACAAGAAAAATGTAAACAAAACCAAAAATAAGGTTATTTTCCACCAAATCGACATTTAAACACAGAATCTGTGGATTTTATGACCATAGTTTATGTGAATATTAATCAGCATTCAAGGAGCTTTCTAAAGATATACAACTTGACCATATTTTATGTAAAAAAATGATAGCATTTAGTGACAAAATACTAAAAGATGTTATTTTGAATTTAGCCTCACTCAGTAAAACACTTGTAACTCAGGCCACAGTCAAAAGTTCACCACAAAATTTTGTACATGTCTTACCATAAGGCAGATAACTTTGTAATAAATTAAAGATACATGTTTCAAGATGTTAAAGGTTACAGTCAAGGTCAAATTATCCTATTTAACCTTTTAAACAAAAAAAAAAACTTTTTTGGATCAATCTAAGTACTGTAAAATGGTATATAATTTAGTTTTATAGGTGAAAAACAACTGAGATATTGATATTGAAACTTTGTGACTATTTTCCAAATTTCACCTTTTTGGCAAAGGTCAAAGTGTCAAATCTCAGGAACCCTTTGACCTAGAGCTGTGAAAAAGATACCATTCAATTAATATCATGAAACTCTAACCAAATTTGAAAGTGTACCAAATATGAAAAAAAAAATCTCTGTAATGGTCAAACCCTTGTTGATTTGACATAGTCTTGAACAGTTAAGATTTTTTTTTAGTCTGAAATTATTTATTTAAAAGTTTCATGTGAAACCTGATAAATAATGACTTGATTTACCAATGTTTTAAATGGTATGTGCGCAATAATTTTAAATATTTAGTTCAGCATAATCTCTTTAAATTAAATAACATTTAGAGAAAGTTGCTAATTGTCTTTTAACTACTTCTACTTATTTAACTAGTTACTACTTATAAACTGTGTATAATCTCTTGTTAACCAAGATGTTACTAATTTCTTTGGCATAAAAAAACAATTGTTGCTAAGCACGTAGCTCTTCAGCTACTGTAGTTATTCTTTTCTGTTAGTAGAAACCGGTTTGATTAAATTTCAGGCAAACATCCATGCTTATGTGTTTTTTTTCTTGCTTTGACCTTTGACTGCAATTTGTGCATGTGAAAATTCTTTCATGCTAGTTTTCCATAGCTGAGACAATTCTGCTCAAAGCCTGGTAAGCAACCTATGTGGTTCCCTGGAACAGGTTTCGTTTTGTCTTCATTTACATTACACTGTAACAGCAACACCTCAATGTTTAATACTGTGTACCATAGAATAATAAGGCCACTTCACTTAATGCAGCAAACTTCAAGAGCCAAATAGGAAGACTTTACTCTTTTAACCTTGGCTGGTTGCCTTTGCATTGACTGAAATAAAGAGGTATTACTTGCTGACAAGGGCATTTAAAGGATAAAAATGTACAGTGTATTGATATAAAAATACAAAAGAAACATTTAATTTTTAGAAAGATATCCTTTTATCTATATACATTTATCTGAAAGACCCATCAATTTTATTAAATTCAACTTACAAGATTTTTTTTTTTTTTTTTTAATTACATTTTTGAAGTTGGATATGAGTTGTCGTTATTGTTGGTTCAAATTTATGAAGAACCTGGGCAATATTCAATGTTTTTAGTTCTAGAACCTTTATCAAAACTATTAATGTCATCAGTTTGCAATAGAAAAGTTTTAATTTCATTCTGGCATTTTTGAGAAATATTTTAATTTTTAAGTGTATATTTCTATGATTGTCTCTGTAACATCTACACACATCTAGTTAATAAGATGCCTGTTTTACCAGATATGAATTTAAATGAGCTCATTACAAAAACAAGGAACTTTTTATTTTTATCAAATGTTTAGACATGGTATTTCTGAATTTCCTTTTTTTTTTTTCATTCAACAAAAAATAAAACAATAAATAAAAATGTTCAAGTTCTATGTAATATCGGCCCTTCTTTATGGCAGTCAACACGGAACAATCTTCTTGTAGATGAAAAAACTCGAGGCAACAAAGATGTGATTTTTTTTTTTTTTTTTTTTTTTCTTAGAAATATTCTGAGGAGACATCGTGGACAGAAGATATGAACAACAGGAAAATTTTAAGGGAAATGGGAACAAGTTACTTAGGAGGGAGTTGATTTTTTTTTTTTTTTTTTTTTGGGACACATAAGGAAAGAAAGAGGAGATATTACGGAGAAAAGGGGAAACCATGAGTAACCTACCTAATGAGTTTGCGTAAATGAATAGCAAAAGAACTGAAAGTGATAGTAAAAAGACAAACATTGCTTAAAGTTACAAAGGATAAGTTCTGGAGAGCCATGATCACATGCTTTGAAGGGATCTGGAATATAGAAAAGTTAGTCAAGAACAATGCTTGGTAACATTAAAATATCTTTTTTTAATGTAGTGCAAAAATAGCTATCAGGCCACAAACTGATTGATCAACACTCGTAAGGATCTCATATTTACTTTCCTCTTTTTGGTAGAAATTTATCTAATAATGAACCCCTATTATTTCAATTGATGCCAATATTGTCATCAGCATATTTTTTTTTTTTTATATTATACAATATGATGAACTCAAAAAATGATGCAGGTAATACAGTGTCTGTGGTGAACAGTAGCATGCATGGGAAATGGGGGGATGGGGGGTGAAGAAGGTGTGATGGCTCCAGGCATCCATATTTGGGAGAGCATCTCATTAAAGAGTGAAATAAAAATTTAGTTTGAATAAAGTGCTTATTTAATGGTTCATCTATTTTTACATATTTAAAATGTTTTCCTTTCTCAAATTTTTCAGTACTAAGATCCCCACTCCTACTTGAGCATTAGGGGCATACAATCAAGGAGTTGATCCCCGGTATCATAAACCTCTGCATGTCACTGTGTGATAAAAAATGAATAATTTAACATTACATGAGATTTGATTAACCTGTAAATAAAAGATAATTCCATATTGCAAAATTTTTTTTAAAGTCCTCAAATCTTTTTCCATGAACCCAGTATAGGATATTTCAGATTTAATGAACCTTATCACAGATTAGGCCCATTTCATTGTTTTTGTCTGTAAGACTTTAATAAATTATTGTAAATTAATTTACATTTTTCTTTTTTAATAATCAATATTTTTAAATTATAAAATAAATTTTATCTAATCATGGGAGTCACTGTGATTTTAGATGAGAACTGCTAAACTACAGTCAAAAAGCTGAGTAAATATTATAGTCTTCATAATTTAACTTTAAATTATAATATTATTTGGAAGAGTTTGTTATATAATGAAAAAAAAAGATAACTTCTGAGATTACATGTGAAAATTAAGGATTTACTACATCTTAAAAACTTTTCTCCTGTAATAGGACTTAATTTTTAAAACAAATTATGTAGACATTTTCTGAATTTTTTACAAAAAATTGTTTCAGTCTTGTTTATTGAAGTTGTTTCTTCTAACTTGATTGGTATTTGAAGCTGTGAGCAAACGCATTCTCCTGTGTATGTCTGTCTGTCTGTCTGTCTCTCTTCAAGATCTCTTCTCTCAGGTGTACTTCATCAACAACTCTTATTTCACTCCTTCAACCAATTTCTTAACACCATCTTTACTATTTTACACTTTCTTTGATAACACCATTTCCATTAACGTCATTACATTCAAACCGCCTACTTCTACATCACAATTTTCTACCTTTACTATTGTCTGACACTTGAAGATACTGACAGAGCATGAAAATATCAGCTGGAAAGTGGTTGTTTTTTTTTTTTTTCTAATCCAAGAGTTACATGTTAAAGACACTCCAGATAAAGCAATGTTGTTGAACCTACTTGATGTAGTTCTCTATTACTTTTGATTCTCATACCAAACACTGTTAATGTGCTTACCAAATACTTTTACATGTGCAATTGAGATATATAAAAAAAGTTTACAGGTAATCTCTTAGATCAGAAATCAGATATTTCAAATTATCACTTGAAATTTTTAATTATTAATTTATTACATTGAAAATGTTATATATATATATATATATATATATATATATATATATATAATATTGTTGTAGAGTAGCTAACACCCCTCTAGCACTCTCAAGAATAGAATGGTCTGTGGACTGGAGTAGCTATAAAAATAAACTAATAGCAGTCTGGAATTCAGTGTCACTGATGATTACTATTGCTCTATGCTCTCTGCGACTCTAATGACTTAATCTCTCCTCTCTTTCTAATTATTGTTGGTCTGTCTTTTGGTGTTTGTCTTACTTGTATTAAAATCCTTTAGCATGCATGGATATTATACTGTAGATACTCAGCGTGTATCTTCTGGGTATCATCCTGCTTATTCTTTTTTATATATATATATATATATATATAAAATATTGTATCTCAAAGTAAATGTTATCATTTACTGTCCACATACTTTAAGACCAACCTGTATATGATGAAAAAAATATTTCATACAATATTTATTTTTCAATATATTTTTTCCCATTTTATTGTGAATATTAATCATAAGGATAGAGGATTATACAGCAAATATTTTAGATTTAAATTTATCCATACACATGTGATAAATAGTTATGACATGATTGATTTTTAGGTTAAAAATGATTAATATTTAGAATAGTCAGTCAGTTAAGTGCTATACGTGATACACACTTTGGGCAATCATGTCTCAAAAGAGATATGACTGACTGGGCAGAAGATTATCCCGCAGTAGGTTGCCATTGCTTTCTGCGGTAGACTGGTTGCCAGCAAAGGCTATAGAACCCAATCTGTCCTGTTATTTAACCCATAACTGGAAGGAATAGATGGATTAATACCTTTCCTAAGGGTATTTGTGCGTAAGTGAATGCAAGGAATTCAACTGGAATTTGAACTCGGCAACCCCGATTTCTTATTCCAAGTCGATATCCACTGCACCACATCGCACATCCATTTGGAATAGAGCATGTGTAAAGATAAGTATGGACCTCAGTGTTCCCACTTCTTTATATACACAGAGAGGATGCTGCAGTAAATATCTATACACCTGCTTTTCAACTATTTTTATTACCTAAAAAACACTTAATATTTAGAAGCGCATTCATTATTTTAATTTACTTTTTAATGATATTTTAAATATTCAAAATATTTTTTCTGCAATAGGTAGACTTTTCAAAAGTGAAAAACTGAATTGTACAATTGTGTTCTGATTCCTCTTGCTTGCAGTTGGTAGTTGTACAAGTTACCAAGTCTTGTGGTATAACCTACAACCTCTTTCTCATGCCGACATTGTTGCATGCTTATCACTCTGTAATGAATGTTATGGGTTTCATTCTTTTTTGCACCACCAGTTCTGACTTTTACAAATATGTCATGCCATGTTAATCTCACTGATTTGAATCACTCCTTTCTTTTGCATTCCAAATGTATAAATTTCCACTCATTTTTTTCTTTAAAATTGTTACTCTCCATGTGGATGTTCCTCTGAACATTAATGTTTTAACATCTTCAAATCAAGGGTCAGTTGTTATCTATCATTTTTAAGAGTCATCAATGAGTGCTACATCTGAACATGAGTTTTAAGTCCTGCTTTTTCATCCAATTTATTTGGCTCGAACCTTAAGATATGACTGAATGATAACATGGACATATTTCCTATTGCAAAAAAAATAACTCCTTCACCATCACTATAATGCAGCCAATGAATCTGTAGTATAATTATCTTTGAAACGTATATAAATGCATTTTTGACTTTCTGTAATGTATGTTATATTTAAGAAATTTAATTCCTATTTGTCTTTTTTCATGTGTCAAAGAGATGCTTTACTCTCACCACTGGATTATTGAGTTGTTAAAATAGGAAGTTTTATATTTTGTAGATTCTGTTGAAAATTTTTCAGTATGTAGACAGTTGTCTGCACTGAAGAATCTGTGCAATTTCTGGCAACTGGTAATGTAGAGACATGGTTTGTAGACAAGTTGAACGTCTTGGAAGAATGAAAAGAATGTTAGCAGGCTCTTGCTGCTCACTTTCATTTATTCTTAAGCAGTCATTTGGAATCAAGATCTTTGCAAAAAAAAATAAAAAACAACTTTTGCATGGATGATTTTTTTTTTTCTTTTGCAAAATGTCTTAATCTAGTGTAGTTCTTTACTATGCTTACCTGAGTCTGGTATAAAGTGGGAGTTTTGTTTTTGCTGAAAACTAGCCTTTTGTCTTTTTCCTGCACATACCTGCTTTGTTTCATTATCAAACACCATGGGACGATCCCATTTAACCTTAAATTCATATAAGAAAATCCTTTTTGTTTATTGTATTTCACTTTCATTTATTTATTTTGTAGTCCCTTGGGGTTGGCATGAAGGTTGGAATTTGAGTTGGTGGATGTGGGGTAAAATGAATATGGACAAATGAATTTGGAATTTAGGTTTGTAGTTCAAAGAGTGATTTATTTCATTTTACTTCATTTTTTTTTTCTTTTCCATATTCAACTCAAAGCTTTCATCCATTCCCAAAGATGAGTCATATTAAGAGTATATCATAATGAATTTTACAAATGTGTAACTGAAAGCAATAACATTTTCCTTGTTTGATCCACTTTTAACATGAATCAAATATAGAAAAAATGGAATTGCGAAATAGACTACTGAGGCCTTTTGTTTGTCTTTGATCAAAGCACCACTGAATTATTTTTTTTTCTTCCTGACATTAACTTTCACTGGCAGAAATCTAGAAAAAAATCCATAATTTATTAAATTGTATATGCTTGTTTATTTTATTTAGAGTCTGACTAATATCCTTATCACAACATTTGGGTCATTGTGCTCTCTGATAGTGTAAATCCAATCCATGTGAAGAAGGTGGGGGGTAACCTTCATCAATTTTCACTGAACTCCCTTGTTTAATCTACAGGGGTAGAGTGTTCTTGTTCTACTGTCCATGTCTAGGGATATCTCATCCTGTTTATTTTTAGCATTGCTTCCTTATGGCTAATTCTGTTTCCAGTGAGTTTTAAATAAAGGGTTCAGTTGAAAATTTATTGAAAGTTACTCAGATTGATGCATCTGAAGGTCAGTGTCAAATAGTTAGAATGACAGCGATGAGAACATTAGTCTGTTATTTTATATAAATGCAGTGTTCTTTAACTAAACTTTTTTTGATAATAAAAAGCAAAATAGTACATTTCTCATATAAAAAAAATGTTTAAATGTACATGACTAATTTAAATGGAATTACACGGGGGGGAATTTCTATCTTCATATGGATGTGTGTTGTGGGGCAATTGATGTCAGCTCAGAACGAGAAATCTGAGAACTGAGTTCAATTCATTGCACTCACTTATGCACAAATATCCTTGAGAAAGGTAAGAATCCATTTCTTCTTCCTCCAGGTATGGGTTGAATAGCAGAAGAGATTGGGTTCATGGCTTTAATTGACAACCAGTTTACCATAGAAAGAAATAGCAACCTATTATGGGGAAAGTCTTTTGAACACTTCTAACATGCATTGAGCCAGCATGGAAGAGTATTCTCATAAAATTAATATAAGAATAAATATCTTATATTGATGCACCACCTCCGTCAGTGCAGTGTAAGTGAATGCTTATCTTCATATACAAAGAGAATTGATGAAAATTTCTGTATCTGTTTAAAACATGAAGCAAAATTTGAAGACTGGATAAATGAATGAGTCAAATGTCATCCCATCATATCTAATTACATATTGAATGGGCCAAGATCTTGTGATCCTGCTGACCAGGGAAGTTATTTATCATTTCAGTGGGCACTATTCTTCAGGAACAGAATATTGCTTTCTTTTTTTTCTCTACAAACACACAAGTTGTAATTTATAAGTCAGTTAAGTGCCATACGTGAAACATGCTTGGGCGATCATGTCTCAAAAGAAACATGACTGACTGGGCAGAAGATTATCCCGCAGTAGGTTGCCATTGCTTTCTGTGGTAGACTGGTTGCCAGCCAAGGCTATAGAACCCAATCTGTCCTGTTATTTAACCCATAACTGGAAGGAATAGACTGATTAATTCCTTTCCCAAGGGTATTTGCGCGTAAGTGAATGCAATGAATTCGGCTGGAATTCGAACTTGGCTCCCCGATTTCTCATTCCAAGCTGATATCCAATGCACCACAACACACGATGTCAGGTGTTGGCTCTGTCTTGTTGTTGAATATGCTCACTACTTGCATGATGACGGAGTCCTCTCTCATCACTGAACACTATTAAGGGTCATTTTGACTTTCAAGGATCAGATTTGCAATACCATATTTTTACAATGATTTTCGCCCAGTACGAAGCTTAATAGTTACTCAGGTAGAGAATTAGTGAGAGATACACCTCTAAGCAAGGTGATGATATCACCAAAATGCAAGGGATCACCAGAAGTGAAAAAAAGATAGTTCAGAATGAACTAGAAACCCAATCCTAAACAGGAAACAAGGGATAAACCTTTACTCCTGTGTAAATGACCAAGTAGTATGAAATGGACAATAGGCAGACCTATCTACTCTTATTTAGGAAAGAAAAAAATAGATAAATAGTAAGTAAAACTTCAGTTTTAGGCAGATACTTTAGAAGTATAGAGTTGAAGTAATTTGAAAGGAACAAGAAACCTAATCCTAAACCAGGGACAAGAAAAAACCTCTATTCTTCTTCAAAAGAGATGTGAAAAACTGATTCCAGACATGCATGTCTATTATCTTACCATAAACAAATCCAAAGGTCTGTGTAAACACTCCTGGAGTCCCATTTACTCTGATCTGCTCTGTGGAGGCTATGTTGCCCTATCAGTGTTGACCATGGTGAGCGTCTGTGCCATGTGGATATCCAGAGCTTGGTCTACAGGTGTAGAAATGTTCATTTGATCATCATTAAAACATTCAAGCAGCACTGATGTGTCATGTCCAACAAGTACAGCACTTTCTTGAAATGACCATGCCGCCTTTTGGAGGCCCCCAGTACGATCCTTGTCAAATGATTGTAATTTTTTAAAAAAAATGTATGTGTGAGTCTTTGTGGTATGATGTCTGTTGTTAGCACTTAAATCTTATCACAGACTGTATCTAAAGCTCACAAGTGGTGCGCTGGTATGTTTAGTACAAAATCACAAGATGATCAAATATTTAAAAAATTTCATAAGACTATCTGCTACCTCCAAACATATACATACTGTACACAGGTCAAAATCAGTATCCTCCTTCAGGGGCTTACAGTTTTATTTGTGAACACACACACACACACACACACATATATATATATATATATTATCCCTATATGAAGTGAATTTTGAAAAAGAATTATTGGTCAACTCATTTCCTAAAATAGAACCTGATATTATTTTTATTTTTACTTTCTAATATCTAAGTTCTACTAATTTTCATTTAATTTATTATTTTTGGTGAAAGCAGAAATTGTTAACATATATGTCCTCTCCAATATGTGAATATTCCTTTTAACCACTTTTATAAAGAAAAAATACTTTTCTTTCTTGAGGATAGGATGTGTCAACCCTGAAGGGTAATAAGAAACAGATATATATATATATATATATATATATACTAGCAGTATAGCCCGGCATTGCTCAGGTGTAATGAAAGCTTTAAAACTAATCCATGGTCCTAGAGCTCAGACTTCTTGGATATTGGCACAAAAGACTAAAAAGCAATAGTTGTTTCCAGTTAAAGCGAAACCGTAGACTGAAAGAAAAATGAATGGATGTAAGTCAAATTTTGATTTCCTGGTATCAATAATTTTTTTTGTCGTAAACTGAATTTTGAAGGCTAAATAAGTCCTCTGAGTAAATGGTATCCTGGCTGAGACTAAGAACTACAATTATACCTACTTAGAGCCAAACCCAATGCAAAAACTAAAATAAAAGGGCTGAAAAAAAAAAAAGACATACAGGCAGATAAACAGACACGCACACAAACATCTTGCCTTTTATATATATATATATATATATATATATATATATATATACACACACACACACACACACCTATATAAATCAATTTTCTGCACTATTGTAAGAACTGTAACCTTGAAACTTCTGAATATCTTTTCCAATTTTTTTGTCTATGAGTGTATCAAATTTGATTAAAATCAGATCACTCCTTCTATTACCCGATTTTTTTCGATTGTTGATTTTCATCAGGGGTACTAAAAACACCCGCAGACACTTATAGTACAACTGTGTAAATTTTCAAGAAAATCGGTTCAGCCATTTCTGAGTCTATAGGTAACGGACGGACAGACACACACACACACACACACACAAAGTTCCATTTATAAATAAGTTTATATATATATATATATATATATATAAAACATACTCCTCCTGATAAAAATAGAAAAAAATCAAACAGCATGTGGCTTGTTTGCTTCTTTATTCTTATGAGTCAGAGCCATTGTTTATAGTCCACTATGTGGGGTTCTCTCTTTTTTTGTTACACATGTGTGCACACACACACACACACACACACACACACACACACACACACCTGTTGAATTAAGACAACACCTTCAATAGTTTTGGATGATTTAACATTCATGTTCTTTGTTTCATGAGGGTGATCATGGCTCTCCATAACTTCCTTGCAATTATTCCAATTCCGAGTTGAATAATTTATCGTTGACAACCATTGTCACTCTTTGGAGCTGTACAACAAAAGATTTATTAAGAATATCTTGTTGGCAACCCTGTTATGAGTACAAGCTAATAATACAATATTTTTATCTATGCTGATGACACAACTCTTGTTTTAATGGTAAGTCTGATTATTTAATGATAACATCAAATTGGCTGATGATCTCTAAAATGACCTTCAATCTATTAACTAAGGCAAGAAATGACTTTTTAATTTTAACACCTCCAAAACAAATCCCACACACTTTTAATCATCTTAGAAATCTTTTTTTTTTTTTTTTTTTTTTTGCCTTTCCTCAATAACTTCTTGGGCTAACATTTTCTACTAATGTGAAGTGAAAAGATTATATTGAATCTGCTGCTAGGAATTTTGGTTCACTGTTTCATGCTAGACAATTCTTCTTGCCAGAATCTAATTTGAATATTTATAAGTTTATCATTTCTCTATGCATTGAATATTGCTGTCACATCTGGTCTGGTGTTTCTGCTATTTAGAGATTCTTGATTAAATCCAAACACTTTTATTGTTTTTAACTTGACATGTTAGCTTCAGTCACTTCTCCATCACTGTAACAAATCTTCTCTTTATGATAATTGTTCTGAAGAGCTTTCCTCTTTGGTAGCTTGACTTTATGAATTTAAGTGCAGTACTAGATTAGCAGCTAGGTCTCATCATTTTACAGTTGAAATGGCTAGATATTACCGTAAGTTCTATGCTAACAGTTTCTTCTTTCACACTTCTCACTTGTGGAATTCTCTTATAGGTTTTTCCTTTCCTGATTTCTGTCTTAATTCCTGTTCTTTGATTGTTCTCTTTCTTCAGTGTTTTCTTTCCTCATATTCAGTAGATAACACATCACTCAATAATCCCCAGGCCTGACATATAGATGGCACCACCAATAAATCCATATGATTTTTATGAAGTACTAACCTTCAAATGGCACATGACAACATTTGGGTTCAATTGGATTATTAATTTACAAATTGCAGTTATTTAAGTGAAGCTACTGTTGCAAGCTTTCAAAACAATGAAAAAATCTGAATTTTGTGTTGATAAAGCATTGCTTTCTACTGTTCAAGCAAAGCAATAGCTTGATAAGTGTTATTTGAACTCTGTTTCGTTGGAAACAATGCTTAAAAGGTGGTATGTTAACTTTAGATGTGGTCGTGCAAATACAAATGATGCCCAAAAATCGGCACTTGTCCCAGAAAACACCACAAAATCTACAAACTCGTTTTGGCCAATCGTAAATTGAAATTGTGTGAGATAGTAAAGGAGCTGAACATAACAGAAGGCAGTATATTCACCATTTTGCATGAACATTTATCAATGAGAAAGCTGTCTTCAAAGTCGGTGCCACATTTGCTCAAAGTCAATCAAAAACAACAATGTATTGACGATTCAGAACATTGTTTGCAACTGTTTCAACCCAACAAGGAGCTTTTGCATAAATATGTGACTATGGATAAAACATGGATCTGCCACTTTATCCTGGAGTCAAATTGGCAGTCAGCTGAGTGGACAGCAGCAGGTGAAAGCCGTCCAAAGCGATCAAAGATGCAAACATCAGCAGGTAAGGTTTTAGTCTCCGTATTTTGGGAGGTGCAAAGTATTTTGTTCATGTATTACCTTGTGAAAGGAAGAGCCATCAATAGTGAATATTATATAGCATTATTGGTGCATTTGAAGGATGAAATCGCCAAAAAAACACCCACAAGTGAAGAAAAAGGTGTTTTTTTTTTTTTTTTTCACCACAACAACATATCATGTCACAAGTTGATCGCAACAATGGCAAAAATACATGAATTGCATTTCAAATTGCTTTTGCATCCACCCTATTCTCCAGATTTGGCTTCCCAGCGACTGCTGGCTTTTTTGAGACCTCAAAAGAGTGCTCCAGGGAAAGAATTCTGGAATTTTATTTGCTAATTAAATCTTGGCCTCTTCAAATCTAGAATTAGCTATCTTTCCTGTTATATTGCCCTTTCTTACACTAATACAATCCTATACAGTAACCCTCTACCTCAAGTGGCCCTTGAACCTTGTATTGGGTGAACATTAGTTAAAAAAAAAATAATAATAATCTAAAAAAACTGTTCCTGAGTCTCAGTGGCTTTATTTTCTTGTTTGGGGTGAAATGATTAAAATGAGAAGAAAAAAAGAAAGAACATAAATTTGGGCTTACATGAAACAGTTACATTGAATAACTTTTTTAATGTTATGAATATAAATAACCTCTACTCTAGAAGATGACAGGTGTGTAAGTGTGAAAATGACTTGATTATTCTCCCCAATGAATAGATATGTTATTTATACTTATGAAGCTGGGAAGTTGCTATATTAACTGAACTGAACTTGCAAGTGCCATCAGAATAAGTGACCAAAAACAACAACTAAAAAAAAAAGTCTCTCCTACCCATTTCACAGCATTTCCACCCAGATACTTTATCATAGCATTCCTCAATTTCCACCTTGTTGTCATTGCTTCCATTCCACCCCCCACTCATCTCATTCTACTAAGGCTATGAAATCCCCCCCTCAACAGTCTTTCAAAGATCATCACACCACTAAACCCATGTTAACCTTAACCCCACCCTACCATTCATTATAATGAGCATTTCAAGTTAGCCACCATCTCCACCATAATCTAATCCAAGTTTTCTATAAGAAAGATTCACTTTATCTTAATTGTGACTGGGGTGGTAGTAAGCATTAACTTTGGAGATCACAACAATGTGTTATCTTTTTGTATTTGCCCAAGACAGTGTTGAAACCAGTGTCAGTGTGCTGAAATAAGATATTTATTTTTACTTTTGAAGATATATTTTGTTTTTCTTTGTCTTGACCTTAAGAGGATGAATGTTGCTTTCCTCTTTGTCTATCTTATTGCTACTTGTCAAAAAGAAAAGCTTTATTATTTGATAGCAAAATAATCAAAGTATTAATCATCTATTAAAAATAGAATGTCTCATGAAGCAGAGTTTAGCTTTTTCTTTGAATGCTTTAATTCTTCAGTTGTTTGCATTTTAGTATGTTAGGGTAATGGCTACACCTCCTCTAATAAAAATGTTGGTTTTTCAATTTTGCTTATTTTAGAATTCTACTTGTGGTGCAATGGATATCAGCTTGGAGTGAGAAATTGAAGAGTCGAATTCCACTTGAATCCGTTGCATTCACTTATGCTCAAATAACCCTTGGAAAAGGTATGAATCTATCTCTTTTTCCCTCTAGCTATGGGTTAGATAGCAGGACAGAATGTGTTCTCTAGCCTTAGTTGGCAACCATTCTATCACAGAAAGAAATGGCAATCTATTGTGGGAAAATTTTCTGTCTTGTCAGTCATGTCTCTTTCATGAAATGATCACTTAAGCATGTATCATGTATGGCACTTAACTGGCTGGCATAAACAGGTATGAGCTAATGCTACATTTTATATCAGTTTAATTTTTTTTTTTATTTGTTTGAGCTATATCCCTTCAGAATATAGGCAATCATGTGTTGTGACATATTATCCTGCAAACAGATATTGAATGACAAGACAAAAACAAACAAAATAAAGACTTTAGTAAAATCCATTTAGTAAGTTCATTTTTGTTAAAGAAAATACATTGACAAAAATGAGGTTACAGGCAAAAAAATGTCTCTGCATGTTTATGTAGATGGTGAGAAGAGTGTTGTCCTGAAAAGGACAATTTTGGAGCCATTGAGAATTGCTTTTTTGAAGAGGACAATTTTGTAACTGCTGAAAAGGTTACTTTATTGCATATCATTGCTGCTGGTAATGATGGCTGGCTGGAGCTGTGGGCTGGCAGCCTGTTGCTGGAACAGATACTATACTTTGATCCTACCCAAGAATGTTTCTTTAGCCTTTTTTGATATCCTGAGTCAGTTTTACAACATTCTCTGGTTAAGCTTCTTCCATTTGTTTATTTTAAGAATGTGGGAGTGCTGACACGATAAGACTCATGGTGATCGATATATTTAATATATGTAAACTGCAATTCAGTGATTGTTCTTTTTGAAAGAAAAAAAAAACAAAAAAAAACAGTGGTTTCCTATTGCCTTCTCCATGATTTTGAATTCAGCTGTTCTATCCTTAGACTGGTTGCCAACTAAGGCCAAGGAGCTGGGTCTACCCTGTGCTTTAACCCATAGCTGGACTAGGAGGGAGAAGAGATGAATTTATATCCTCTCCTAAGAATGTTGGTATAAAGAGAATACAAACTGCTTCATATGAAATTTGAATTTTGCTTGCAGATTCAATTCTCTTCAGTATTTACTTAGTTCATTTACACCTTGAATTTGTAAAAGATTAGTGTGTAAGCTTGGCAGTACCAGGTGTTAAAAGGAAATGTTATTTTTTTTCTTTTCAAAAAGTTGAACCTGTTAAGGTCCCAGCTATGGGCAAATAGTTAACCCCCAAACTGGGGTCAAAACCGGGTCACTATGAAAGTATAAAAATAGATTTTTATAGTGAAAATTCCAGCAATACTTTTTGGGAGAAGATATTACCCACAATACATTTTTGAAGAAAAAAAATATATATTAACAGCAATATATTTTTGAAGAAATATATATACCAGTATCTAATTCTTGGCAAAACCCTCTTTACAAAAATATATCAATGAAACATGGTCTACAAACTTACTTTTGTTTTTTTTTCTTTTTTTACAAAGAATATATATTCTATCCAAACAAATCTATTATAAAAATCTTGTCTGCATTAAATAACCCATTGAGGTGTTGTTATGCTGCAAAACAAATCAAACCAATCAAAAAGTTGAAAAATCCAGCAAAATTCTTAAAGATTTTGATCTATGTGCTGTGTCCCTTCAAGATGTGGGTGATCAGGTTTCTCCACAACCTCCTATCACTTGTAGTGTTCAGTGTTTGTTCCTTTGTCAAACTTATTGATCCCCTCCTCACTTCACCATCTGTTCACACAAGCAGATCAGGTAGGTGACCACTCCATTCCTCTGTCCCTCAACATGCCCTATGAGTGTCAAATTTTCTAAGTCCTCCTTTCTCATGTGTGCAAGAAATTTCAGCTCTCTTTCTGTTTCTGAGTACATATGTCCTTTTTGTTGCCTTTTTTTCATCAGACTTTGTTGCTTACACACTTTGTCCGTGGAATTCTCAGCATCCTTCTGCATTTCTGTTGTCTTAAGTTTGTAAGGAAATTGTCCAAAATTCACTAGCAAAAAAAATTGATATTACATGACAAATTAGCAGTGTTTTGTTTGTCACTAACAATTTTTTTGGAGTTTCTTAGTGCTTTTTTCAGTTTTTGAAATGCATTTTTTGCTAATTGAATGTGTGTGCAGGTTTTGGTGTCACCTTTTCCATTTTCAAATATTTCCCTTGGAATACAAAAAATAAAAGGGAAAATTTTGCACATTTTAATTTAATATTTTTGTCATTTATACATTAAAAAAAATGATATAAATCATTGCTGGATCATTTTCTCACAGATAAAGTGCACTGTCAAAAGTGATTGATGTAGGTAGTTTTACAGAGGAATGTTAAGAGCTTGGGTAGAACCTGTGAGCAATGAGGAAGTTTTAAGGAAAATGGGAAAGAAAATGATGCTAAAACTTAGACTTCTAAAATTTCTGGGACACATCATGAGGAATGAGGCCTTGTGAGTTTAACACTCACATGCCATTGATTCTGTAAACAGATGACAAAGCAGGAACTAGTGGGGATGGTGAAAGGACATTATTTAGAGCAACAAAGAATGGGAAATTGTGGAGAGCCATGATTACCTATATAGTGAAGGAATGCAGGACATAAAGTAGTACAGTTCTTTTTCTTCAGTAACTAAATCGATTTTATTATTAAAAAAAAAATTCTAATTTGAGTCTTTGTAATTGAGATTTGTCTCCTTATAATGTTTTTATCATTTATGGTCAATGACACCTTCCAAGTGTTTAATTCATCTGATTGGGATTCTCGGCTGACGAAAATATAGGCATGAAGATTTCACATTCCAGTCAAGTATTGCCTACAATGGAGGAGGGGGAGAAGGAATTATACATGGAGAGAAAAAGACTATCAGCAGAAATTTAATTTAAAAAAAAAAAACGATTCAAATACAAGCTGGAGGAACTGTGATTTTTAATTTGTCAGTTTTGTTCTCCCTACATACTCGTCACCAATTTCCTGAACTTTTGGATAGTGCCTTGATGTTATAGATTTCAAATTAGTTTGGTCTTTTTTTCTCTTTCATAGCTAAAGCCATCAGATTACCTGGAAAAACTAATTAGCTCTAAATTAGAATTTGAGATTCTTGTCTTTTCCCAGTAAAGCATACAATCTTTTTATGTTGTTAATCAGTAGGGTATAAAAATTCCGTAAAGATCTTTTGAAAGCCGACTAGATTCTTACTGAAAAACAACATGCAAGGATCATTTTTTTTTGCATTATTTTTATTTTTATTTTTTTGAAGGATAACTATACAGTATGTGCCTAAACTTTCTTTTCATGATATATGCTGCAATTATCTACCAAATTCAAATCTGATACATCCTCAACAGGTGTTTACCCGTTCAACCAGACTGGCAACTGGGTCCCACCCATTCACAGTCAGGTTAGCCAAACGCAGACGACAATTCTACTCCAGCAGCTTCCTCTCTCGCACTTCCCGCCTGTGGAACTCACTCCCGTATTCTTGCTTTCCTGACGGCTACGACCTCCAGAAATTTAAAAGCAAAGTTAATACTCACCTACTAACCACTGGCCTCTAGCTCTCTCCCCTCCCCTGTATAACCTTCCCTTTCTCTCCGCCCATGTACCTGTCATTGCACCTGCTTTCTCAGTTTTCTATTGTTCCTTTCTAACTAGCTTGTACTCCTCACTCTTTTCTAATTAATCTTTCTACATTTATGTAACCCCCTGCACATCAGTGGCGTTTCTGCCTTGCTCGGGGTGAAATGATTAAAAAAAAAAAAAAAAAAAAAAAAAAAAATTTAACTGTTTGCACTGTTGTCCTCCCTTTCGTTGCCATATCTAAACTTATTTATAAATGGAACTTTGTGTGCATGTGTGTTTCCGTTACCTCTAGACTCTGAAACGGATGAACCGATTTTCTTGAAAATATACACACTTGTACTATAAGTGTCTGCGAGTGTTCTTAGCTAGGTTTTGTGTTGAGGTACCCCCCAATAAATATCGATAATCGAAAAAATCTGGTTATAGAAGGAGTGGTCCAGTTTTAATCAAATTTGATACACTCATAGACAAAGACATAAGAAACGATATTCAGAAGTTTCAAGGTTGCAGTTCTTACAATAGTGCAGAAAATCGATTTTTATATATATATATATATATATATATATATATATATGGCAAGATGTTTGTGTGTATGTCTGTTTATCTGCCTGTATGTTTTTTTGTTTTTTTTTGTTTTTTTTTTTCAGCCCTTTTATTTTAGTTTTTGCTTCGGGTTTGGCTCTAAGTAGGTATAATTATAGTTCTTAGTCTCAGCTAGGATACCATTTACTCAGAGGACTTATTTAGCCTTCAAAATTCAGTTTACAACAAAAAAACTTATTTGATATTGATACTAGGAAATCAAAATTTGACTTGCATCCATTCATTTTTTTTTTTTAAGTCTATGGCTTCACTTTAACTGGAAAGAACTATTGCTTTTTAGTCTTTTGTGCCAATGTCCAAAGAGTCTTAGCTCCAGGACCATGGATTACTTTTAAAGCTTTCATTACACCCGAGCAACGCCAGGCTATACTGCTAGTCTCACAATGTCTTGGCCATTGTATGCTCTGTCCTTCTTCAGGTGATTTGAATATTGAAGTAAGCTCTTTATTTCATCCGCCAAGTAGATTACTCTAGTCCCACAAATTATGCCTCTTCATGAATTTTGGGTTTTTATAAATCTAGATTTATAAGTTCCAAAAATTCATACACTCAAGGGCATATGACCCAGTGTATGAATGTTGGTTGAATCCAGTTACTTGACCCAAAGAGTTGAGAGTTCAATACCTGGCTATAGTAGAGGTGAAAAAAAAACTTCAAGAGTTAAAGGAAGATAGCTAATACTGAGACCTTTGGAAGAGTCATGACTCGTGGAACTAGAACAATATACTCCAGTGAACAAAATAAAGGGTTCAGTTTAAAATTTCAGTTATCTGAAGAAGGCTGGAGCATACAACTGAAATAATATGGCAATAAAGATGAGTACAATAGTTTGAACAGAATACTGTATAATTACATTATCTTTTCTCAGAAATAGACAAATATTTAAATGTGTCTTTGAAATTTTAAATGCATTACTTTTTGTATGTATTTTTCAATGATGCATTAAATTGCTTAATGTAAAATTGTAGATTTAACTGTTTGGAATTGGCTGGGAAAATATCTTAAGAAATTTGTTTGATCTTAAAATGTTAAAAAAAAAATCTCTAGTCTAGTCTCAAGTTGTTATTCACTTCAACATGACTGGATTCCAAAATTTATAGACATAGAAGTAAATTGACAAAAAATAGTACAAACTTATAGTCAGCAATTTATTTTAATAGGTTACTCCTGTTACTCCTAAGTAACCTACAATCAAACAGCAACAACATGGTAATGATGGTGTTTGCACAGGACGAGAAAAAAGTGTCCATAATTTTATTTTTCACTTTTTAATTTGTCTTAATATCATAACTGATCTAATATTTTCAAGTAGGACAGATATGCAAACCCCCCTTTTTTTTTTTTTTTTTAGATGATATGTCCTTTTTATTTTGAAAGACAGATAATTGCAGGAACTAACAAAAAAAGTTTTTGTGCAATATTATTTTGCTGATTGTTTTCATAAATAATCTCCATTGAATGAATTCTAATTTGGCAAAATTACAAATGTGGCAGATTAACTGAAGCACGGAAATTAACCGTCACACTATTGGATTTGAAAATGATCTTAATGACAAATAAAGAGTGATGCTTTTAGTTTTTTGTAAAGACTGTTTTGTGATTTTTGAAAAGCAAGAAATCTTGTCCTCTTTTGATGGATGAAGTGTTACGCTTTGTTTATCATAGGTCACGTGAGTTTAGCATAACTTAGAAAGGGTATGTAACTAATAACAAAAGAACTATTATTACATTCCCTGCCTATTCCCTTGAAACCATTTAGTCATGAAAATATTATTTGGTGTCATGAGTATCATAAATTAAAGGATGTAGCAAATGATTGTTGCCTGTAAATCAATTTGATGATGTATATGGTTGGATTGCAAGCAGACATTTTTTTTTTTTTAACTTTTCCAGAGTGACATATTCTATGTCTTGTCTAAAAATAGACAATCTCAGAATTTTAAAAATGGTTTAACTTTGTCCTAAATCAAAGTATTTGTAAATTTACAGTCATTTGAAATCAATTAAATCTCGGGCATATTTAAAGTAACAGACAAATTTAATTTGACACTTTATTTTTTTTCATTTATTTTTGTAAATGACATCAAGTGGTTTTGGGAGCTACATGACACAAAATTCACCTTAACATATTTTTGCCATATTATGTCTTCATTTTTGCCAGTTTCCTAAGTTTGAATCATACAAAGAAAACCTGTCCTATGCCATTTTTTTTTCTCTCCTTTTTAGTGTAAGTTCCCAAATATTAAAATTTAAATCTATAAAATTTAAGAATCTTTCTTGAGAATATATTTAAAACTTAAATGTAGATTAAATTGATCATTACCTACTTTGGGCACCTTGTTTTGTTAAATTGTTTTTTGGCAAGTATCCTCTCTCCATACAGGTCTACAAGAGTTGAATGTAAGATTCAATTTCTTTTTGAGAATTTTGGTTCTGTAGACCAGGGTTTCTCTATATGAAATAAATAAGTTTTTAAATCTTTTTGAAGACAAATTAATACAGTCCCATAATTGATCTGAAAACCATTTTGGTTGCTCAAAAAGCACAAACATCTACTTGATTCTATTTTGTGAGTACACAGGGTTGTGTTGCAACAACTATTTAAGTAACTATTTGTAGGATGACAATTTCTCAAAATTTGAGTTAACCAGTTTTACCAACACTCACTTCACTAATGAAGTGAGTTTACTCCTTATAGTAGTATCAAACTGAGGTATGCACACTCTCTGGGAGTACCATCATTATGTCTATTGTACTTCTGCTCCTTATCATTACAAGTTCAAACTTTCTGTCTTTTTATCCAAGAGAAACAATTTGCTTTTTCTATTCCCCCTCACCTTATCCTTCAAACACTCAATGTTCACTGCATTTTGAATTTGTTCTCAAAAGATGTAAACAAAAAAACAATTTAAGTTTTCAATAATAATCTAATGTCTCCACATAAAACTGAATTTTCATTTATTATGTCTTTTTTTTTTCCCCTCATCAATAGTCACACTCCTCCCCAGTCTTTTGAACAGGAGTAGAGGTTTATCCCTTGCTCCCTGTTTAGAATTTGGTTTCCGGTTTCTTCTAAAGTCTTTTTTCATTCTCTTTCACTTTTGGGGGTCCGATGGATCTTGATGGCATTTTCACCTTGCTTGAAGTTCTGCCTCTTATTCTGTATTTCTCTACTTTTGGGCTTGTTCTGGGTGGACATCATTGTTTTTTTGTTTTTTCTTTTTTTCTGTTTTTCATAGCTGTTTATATTGAATTTATTTTTAAAATTGGTTTGTCTCAGAAGTCAAATGTTTCTTAAATACTACAGTTACAATAGCTTTGGTGAAAGTGTCTTAGAATCTATCACAAATAACAAAATCTGTATGTATTTAAATGTGTAAATCCTTTTAAGAAACTATTTTCATTGTTTCCTTGAGAAACGCTTTGGTGAAAGAGAAAAAATTTATTGATAAATTTTCCATAACTCTGTGGGTATAGGATGCTTTTTTTTTTTTCTTTCTTTCTCTCTCTCTTATCAAAGAAACTCTTACCTATCTAGTTATTGCTTGCAATAAGTTTTCCTAAATCCTATAGAGTAGTAGGTCTGAAATTCTTTCTATATTTTTGACAGGCAATAGGTTTTTCCTTTGTGCAACTTTTGGATATATTTTTATTTTATTTTTTTTTTTTATTTTTTTTTTTTTGTAGCTGTTTTTGTATATTCAAGAGATAGTAGTAGTTTCTTGATACCAGTATCAATTTTCTTTTAACTTTCTAAAAAATAAGTAGTAGCAGTATATAAACTGTAATAATACCACCTCTTCTCATTTTTCAGGTTATGATTTTAAAGAAATTTTATTTTATTTATTTTTTACAAATATGCAGACCAATCTGGTCTTTATCTATCTTGGCATTTTTGTGTCTGATATTTGCTAAACTGTCAGGTTTTGAAACTTGATTCTTAAAATTTACTTTCTTTTTCTCTTTCCAAGGTCAGAAAAATAAGAAATGGTGATATGCTTATGTCACAGTAGATTCAACTAGATATTCAGTTTCATTGAAAAGAGAAAAAAGAAAATTAGTTTTCTATTCAGATCAGTTTCTCTTCCCTTTTTATTAAATATTAAATAAGTTCAGATCAATCAAGATTCCACAGTCTGTATCTAATCCATATTTTCAAAATCTTCCTTTCTAAGAATCTGTCTGCTTATTGTGGAGAAAAGAACTCTGTTTAGTCCTTTTTTTTTTTTTTTTTAATCATGTCACCCCGAGCAAGGCAGGCGGTAATGCCACTGATGTGCAGGGGGCTACGTAAGGGATTGGGAAAGAGAAAACCCGGAAACCACATCCTAAACAGGGAACAAGGTATGAGCCTCTACACCTGGACAATAGACGTGGGTGGAGTGTGAACCGGGTGATAGTTTAGTCTATCTACTCCAATTGAAAAAAAAAGTGGGGGGAAGGAGGGACAAGATTGGAAAAGAGAAAACCAGAAACCACATCCTAAACAGGGAACAAGGGGTGAGCCTCTTCACCTGTTCAATAGACGTGGGTGGAGTGTGAACCGGGCGACAGTTCAGTCTATCTACTCCAATTATATAGTTATTTAGATTTTCGTAGATTAGCCTTTTCTTTTGATTTTCCTTACACTTGTTAGAATCGAAAAAAAGTATTCATTACTTATCATTTTCAGAAGTGGGAGGGATCCTATTCATAGAATCGATACAGGGTAGAATCAATCCCTGATCTTTTACAGTTATCGGAACAATTTCAATTTAATCATTTGATTAACTGATTCATTTTTGCTGCTTATCAAACTTTTTAGATTACTTAAAGTTTTGTAAGAATTTGGGGGGTGGGTAATAAAAATTATACATATTACTAATTAATCCATAGCGGGGGAAGATGTTTATTTATATCTTGCCCAATTTGATAATGAAAATTAAAATTTTTGAAGTGTTTATGATAAAATCATAGTTTACTGCAACACAAGAGCTGTCATGTTTCGATACTACTTGTTAGTACCTCATCAGGCAGTGAAATAGTTTTCTGTTAGGAACTGATAGAACAAGTAGTACCAAAACCTGACAGCTCTTGTATCGCAATAAACTGTTTTTATTATAAACACTTATAATAAAAATATTACTACAAATATTGCTCTACTGCATTCTTCAAATAAATAATATTAACAGCGGACCTTTAACCAATTTGTTTGTATTACTCCTAAGATATATATGTGAGTGTATGTGTGCTGGGTTCACCTCACATCCTGCCAAAATAAACTTGCTCTCTGTGCCCTTACTGCTGTCACATCTGGTTGGGCACCCCTGCTATTCATCTCGAGATTCTCCTCGACAAAATCCAAAGAAGAATTTGTAATGTAATCTATCCCGACCTGGCAGCTAAACTCTAGTTACTTTCTCACTGACATGACATGGCTTCCCTTTGTCTTTTCTACAAATACTTTCACAGCATCTGCTCCAATGAGCTTAGCTCTCTGCTGCCCTCTCTGCATAAATTTACTCAAGCTACTAGACTAGCGACTAGGTCTCACCCATTTACAGTTAAACCGATCAAATGTAACCGCAACTTCTACTCTAGCAGCTTTATTTGCACTTGCCGCCTGTGAAATTCCCTTCTGCATACTTGCTTCCTTGACAGCTACAATCTCTAAGAATTTAGATGCAAGGTCAATCATGATCTATCTCTTTGATTCAAATCCTTTCCCTGACAACCCTTGTATCATGCTCTTCTCCCTTTTCACTCTACTCTCATAAAGCTCTCTTCACATCACTGTTCTCATCCATCTCTTATCCACTTTTCTGACACTCCCCGTAACTTGTTCTTCTTTTTCACCACTCTCCTTATGTAACTTCCTATGCACCAGTGGCAGTACTGCTTTGCTTGTGGTGAAATGATTAAAAAAAAAAAAAAACAATCCAAGAGTAAACTTGACCTGAAAAGTGATCTATCATCTGAATATAGATCCAAATGATTGACCTAACTGTGCCTACAATGTGTAGGTGTACATTGGGAGAAGAACTGATGATATATAAGCACCCACCCCAGATGCATGTCCTCTTACAACCACTAGAGAATGTAGAGCTCCTTTTTACAAAAGGAATCAGGGCCACACATACCCACTGGCTAATGGAGATTGAAAATAAACAGTAATCAAAATCTAAATCTAAACTTATTTATAAATGGAACTTTGTCTGTGTATCCAAAACGGCTGAACCAATTTTCTTGAAAATTTACACAGTTGTACTATAAGCATCTGCGAGTGTTCTTAGCTAGGTTTTGTGTCGAGGTATCCCCGATAAATATCAACAATCGAAAAAATCGGGTTATAGAAGGAGTGGTCGGATTTTAATCAAATTTGATACACTTATAGACAAAGGCATAAGAAACGATATTCAGAAGTTTCAAGGTTGCAGTTCTTACAATAGTGCAGAAAATCAATATTGTGTGTGTATATATATATATATATATATATATAAAAGGCAAGATGTTTGTGTGTGTGTGCCTGTTTATCTGTCTGTATTTTTTTTTTTTTTTTCAGCCCTTTTTAGTTTTTGCATCAGGTTTGGCTCTAAGTAGGTATAATTGTAGTTCTTAGTGTCTGCCATGATACCATTTATTCAGATGACTTATTTAGCCTTCAAAATTCAGTTTACGACAATAAAAAACGTATTTGATATTGATACCAGGAAATCAAAATTTGACTTACATTCATTCATTTTTCTTTCAGTCTATGTTTTCGCTTTAACTGGAAACAACTATTGCTTTTTAGTCTTTCGTGCCAACATCCAAAGAGTTTGAGCTCCAGGACCATGGATTAGTTTTAAAGCTTTCATTACACCCGAGCAACACTGGGCTATCCTGCTAGTATTACATATGAGAGATTTAGTATCCTGTTTGTATAATAAGATTACACACAAACTTTGCTTCATTTGCTGAAGTTGGACTTTGTTTCTAACTAATATATATCAAGTGTATTGTCATATTCCTTACTTTATGATAGTTTCATCATTTAATTAAATAAACATGCCGGAATACACTTAAAATGGACAGGTTCATGGTTACTTTAAATGGGATCTGACAGCATAAATACTCTTTTATCAAGTATGATGACCTAATGTAATGGTAAGCAGATTTCAAGTTAGTTGTATTAAAGAACACTTATTGTGTCAGTGTTCACCTGTGAGTTGATCCTTAGTAGAGGGGGTAATCATTCTTGTGTTGCTCATTAGTGATCATTATAATTTAAGCTCATCAATAGGCTGATGTCTCAATTATTCCTGCTGTAAGTAACCTGTTCACTTCAGTCACAATAAAGTATATATGTTGTGAATTGTAACTCTTTGACTTAGTATTCACTGACCTACAATCATTAAGATTGTGTTCACTTGTGAGAGAATCAATTTCACTGTCTTTCTCATTGGTTCTTTGATGTTCGCTTTTGCAACACAAAATCTCTTTTTTCATTGTCTATTGTTCTTTTCTCTTGTCTCTTGTGCTCTTGCCATTCATTTATCCTACTACAATCTTAGGAATCTAAAACCATTCTTCCACCCCCCTCCAGTAATGCAATTTTTATATTCTTTTCCAGTCAGAAATCTGCATGTTATCAGCAAAATTTTTTTTTTTTTTTTTTTTTTTTTTTTTTTTAAATCATATCACCCCAAGCAAGGAGGGTAACACCACTGATGTGCAGGGGGCTACATAAGAGTAAAAAGATTGGAAAAGAGAAAACCCCGGAAACCACATCCTAACCAGGGAACAAGGGATGAGCCTCTTCACCTGTTCAATAGACGTGGATGGAGTGTGAACTGGGCGATAGTTTAGTCTATCTACTCCAATTAAAAAAAAAAAAAAAAAAGTAAAAAGATTAGAAAAGAGAAAGCTGGAAACCACATCCTAACCAGGGAACAATCTTAATGTTGTACTTGTGAGATTGTAATGTTCTGAAATATTTGCCCTCCCCCACTGAATTTTATTTCACTGTAGGTTGTCTTTCCCTACCAATCTTCAGTTCTCCAACTTTAAATTACAAAAAAGTCAAGGAGAATTAACAGAAAAGATAACCAATTCACACCAATATTGTTTAATGGAGGTTTCTTCCCACAGATATTTACAGATTCTCTGTTTCACCCAAAGATGTATCTGTTGCTGGGGTAGAAAGCCTGCACCATTGGAGGCATTACTTAACTGGATGCTACTTTAACCTTGTTACTGATCAGAAATTGGTGTGCCAGTATAGTATGTGGCCTGTCTTAAAACACGTATTATAAAGAAGTATTATAACTGTCTGCTAACGGTTAGGGAAAATAATTGCTTTCAATAAACAGCCAAGTACTTATATTTATAAATATACTCTTACTGGACGCATTCAAACCAGGTGGACCACACACTATACCAGAATCAAAGAGGTAGGCCACATACTATACCAGCACCCAAATTTGTTATTCATATTTGATTTTTAGTGGATAAGAAAAATGTAAAGCAATAAGATTAATAGAGGCGTAAGCAAAGTTAATCCTTAGTGGGGTAAGAGTTCTTATATTGCTCATTAATGAACAATCTGTTATTCACTCTTGACTGGGGGTGGGATAAGAAAAATGTAGATGAACAAAATTCAGATATCAAAGATTGAGCTTGCTGTAGTATTGGCATAAATTACCCTCTAGGAGGGATAACATGAATGCAGATCTTTTGTCTATGGTATATTGTCCTGAAATTGTTTCCAATGCGTTAATTAAATTGTACAACACTCTTTGTCAAGCACAGTTATGTAGATTAAATAAAATATTCAGTTTTAAATTTCCTGACTCTTGAAGAAGGCTGGTAAAAACAACAGCTGAAATGTGATAACAAGATGTAAATACAAATAGGACTTTTCAAGCAGTGACCCAGTGCTTCACCTTTGGCATAGTTACATTCATAAGGAGATACTGATGCCATCTGATGTGATAAACTCTTTATAGTCATGCTCACTAGATCAGTACTTATAATTCACAAAGTGCAAAAGGGACAATGCACTTATGACCTGCAGTAGATCCTTGCACTCAAATCATAATAATTGCCTTTGAAACCTTGAGAACTTGTCCTCCAGGATGCATTGCAGTAAGTATACATTCTCCTGGAGAATGCTACTAATTCTATTCAACATAAGTGATGATATAATGTCCAATGTTGATTGACTAGTGATTGTTCTATTCCAGTTTGGTTCAACTCACCTGGAGTTGACCTTTTTAGCTAGAATGTCAGACTATCAAAGTCCAACACAAACCTTCAAGAAGCTGAACACTGAGGTAACTTCTCTCCATACTATTATTTATCTTGATAATAGCAAGGTGATAAGTGTCATTTTTATATTTATCTCCAGTTGGTCAATTACACAAACTGGGTCTGCTTGAAATTCAGGACCCAGTCTTAATGGTTGACAACCTGAATGCATCAGATAACAATATCAGATCATGAGGAGTCTGACCAAAGAATTGGATTGAATAAAACTGAATCTTATTGTTTTTCTTATGGAATGTTCAGTGTTCTAATAAACATGTTCCATTGTGCCAGTCTGAGCATATATACAAGCAACTTGTCTGAATTTAGGATTTTAGTTTTATTTAGTTTATTCATTGCAGATACAAAGCTGGATTATTGTGTTCTTTTACATTTCTTGCTGATCAGTTTATTTAACAAGGGAAAGTGCGTCAATAATGTTTATTATTTCTTACGCTTTCTTCCATTATTATAATCGTATATTCTGTTATTCAGTGTAGGATTATTTGTATCATGGTTGACAAGACTGTACTTTGCTGATTTCTTTGTCTGACTTAAAGTGTATGTAAATTATAGTCTTTTGCATTAATTGATAGGTTTGGGGATTTATTTTATTTTATTTTTTTACCATAATTTTAATTTGCAATGTTGAAGGTAGAAATTTTGTTTATTTGTTCTGTACTCTTCTATCATGACACTTCTGGCTATTCCGTATAGAATGACTTGCTTCATGACTGACTAGAATGTAGGTTTAGTTTGCAATCCTTCGTATGTGGAACGCATATGAATAGAATAAGTAGAGAACAGGTAGGAAAGGGTTGTCTATAATCTAACATGTTTCACTTTAACAAATATATATATATATATAGAGAGAGAGAGATAGAGTTGAATATGGATCGGAATTCGACAAGATGAATAGAATAAGTCAAGAACAAGCAGGAAAAAAGTGTCTTTAATCTAACAAGTTTCATTTTAATAAGTTTCTTCAGAGATTTGTTAAGACAAATGATTTTAAAATTTTAAAAAATCCAGAGCCAGTATATTGAGTCTTGATTTCATTGATCAGATTATATGTCATATGTAATAAATCAATAGATGATCATTTTTAAATGTAGAAAAGAATTTATGCTTGTGTGTGTGTACCATGTGTAATAAAGCAATAGATGCTTATTTTAAATGTAAGTGTATTTATGTGAAAATAATGCATGTGTCAAGCTTATTTAAATTGAAGATGAATTAAGTGTGTTTATGTCGTTAATGTATGTCTGTGAATGACAAAACAAAATACATTTTTGTTCAAAATTGTAGTGAAATAATGTATTCAAGTATTAAGCATCTTTTTATAAATAAATTTAGTTATTCTATTCATTTTGCCATATTTCAATCCACTATATATATATATATATATATATATATATATATATATATATATACACATATATACACACACACAAAATAGTGTATTTTGGTAGCAATCTTTTATACATGTTTCAACAAAGACAACTGAAAAGGCATGGTGATTAAACTTTTTAATTTTTTAACTGTCTAAATGATCTGGGAGCCTGAGCAGTTTTGTCTAATCTATTAACCATTATCAAGTTTTTTTTTTTTTTAACTGAATATGTAGAATTTTATTTTCAAGTTTTTTTTATATAGTGATAGGAATATCTTAATTTCCAAACAGTCAGCAGAATCATAATTGATACTGAATGATACATTTTTTTTTATTGTTAACCATTTTCTGTATATTCAGTTATATATATATATATATATATATATATATATATCGCCAAATGAATAAGAAATAAAGAAAATACTTACAGCATTCAAAACATTAATTTAAAACAGTACTCAATATAGAAATAGAGCAATGAATATTTATTATAAATTATACTTAAGAACATGTGCAAACGACAATCTACTACAAAAATGTACATTTTGTTTTGATATTGAAAGAACAATGTCTCATCAGGTAGTCAGTAATGATGATATCATAGTTTGTCAGTCAGTCAAGTTAAGTGCCATACGTGATACACGCTTGGGCGATCATGTCTCGAAAGAGTCATGACTGACTGGGCAGAAGATTATCCCGCAGTAGGTTGCCATTGCTTTCTGCGGTAGACTGGTTGCTAGCCAAGGCTATAGGACCCAATCTGTCCTGTTATTTAACCCATAACTGGAAGGATGAGACGAACTAATACCTTTCCCAAGGGTATTTGCGCGTAAGTGAATGCAATGAATTCAACTGGAATTTGAACTCGACTCCCCGATTTCTTGTTCCGAGCCGCTATCCACTGCACCACAACGCACATGTTCTAAAGTATAATTTATTTATTTATATATATATATATATACACATATGTATATGTAATAGTTTATCGATTAGCTAAAAGTGCTCAGATCCACAAGTCATTTGGAGCATTTTTATACACACCATGTCCGAAAAAGAAAGCACTTGTATAAATGCAAGAAAAATATAAAGTGTTTATAACACCATCAATAATGTTGATGATGATTGTAAGCAGATCCAGTCATACTTCAAAACAGTTGTGAATATATATATATATATATATATATATATATAACTTAATAAATTTGCTTTCTACTAAACTCAAGTCATGATGAAGAATCCTAGTTTGTAGTTGGTCTTTGTTGTGCTTGTAGCGTCTCCATTAGTGATAGATGTGGGTTCATAGTATTGGTAATCTATCTGTTAAGAATGAGTATTATTTAATACTAACTATTAAAAGCTTATCAGAAATTCTGTCTCTATATTTAATAAACTTAGTTTAGCATGAGGACACTAGTATTTGATACCTAGTGAGAATCTAACTCATTGCTGCAGTAATTGTCTTCAAGACCATTTATTGTCATTGTTGCCTTTGAATATATACTGAGATTCCAGTGCAGAATAAATAGAATTAAGAATTGGATTAAATTGATTTCTTGCATAGAAATGATCTACTTGCATTGTTATTCATTAAAAATTCTTGTGCTTGTGGGAAGCTTTTACAAGTGTTGCTGAATTATTTACCTAACCATGAACAGATTGCAAAATTTCTGTTTGATCATTTGGCCAGATTTTAGCATGTAAACAGGGCTGGGAACATTTCAGCACTCCCTCACATGTTTTAATACTTACAAATATTTGTGTACTTTTTAATTTATTTGGATCAATTATTTGAACTTTTACACTCTTCTCACTTGTTGCTACATTTTTTGAAGATTCAGATTGTAAGTTTACAGTTAGAATTGCAGTTATACGTTATTCATAGACTTGTACTAAATATCTTATAATTTCATATAAAAAAAATCCTAAAAATTAATTTTGTGTTTTTATGACATAATACATTGCCATAAGGATTTAGTATTCAAGAAAGTTAACTGGCCCATTTTCCTGTTTACATTTTCATTTAAATGAGGTTATATAGTCATGTTTGACTGTTGGCAGGGATTTACATTTACTTCTGTAAAAAGGACAACTTACACAAACCTTAGCTATAATAATGTCTTATTATCCATTATGGAGGTCATATAACCTTACTGTTCAAATGTATGGGGGCCTATTTACATAAAAATTATGAGTAAATATCCCTGAAAGAAGAATTTAAGACAATGAAATGGGTGGTGTTGTGATAGCTGCGTATATTTCTGTTTACTGATGTAATTACACAATACATGATCCTGGAACTTGATTTTTAAAAATAGTTATTCAATGACATTTAGCTGTCAATCTCTTTTTTTTTCTTTTTTTTTTTTTTTTTTTTGTCAGATCAGATTTAGTCTTTTTGAGAAACTTTAACTGTTCAGTGTTTGATGGGGATTTGTCTTATAGAATGATAATCACCAGTTATGTATCACTTTGGAGTTGGAAATCAAAGTTGGATCACAAGACACCATTTTAAATATGTTCATGAAAAAATTATTAGTCTCAAGATTGTAGATTGCCTTTAGCACCTTATGACTAACAAAGATTGGTGCTAATATAGCATGAGGTCTACTACAGCATCAAACCATAATACCATATTGTATGTGTATACTTATTTAAGATTTATATTAATATTTATATATCTATATACTATTTCTATTTAAGATAGCATGTTTATTTTTACTTCTCTATCAAATACAATGTGTCTATTTGTTAGCAATGAACACTTCGTATATCTTCTAGGAATGGTACGAATAGATCATTGGAATTTTTTTTTCTCATCTACCAGCAAAAATGTAATTCTGAAATATTTGTTAACTGGTTCAGGCCAAGGAGGATTCTGATTGAAGAGCTTCATTTGCTTCTTTTCATATGGGCAGGTCATGTGACCTAATGGCCATGTGAGGAGAGATGCATGGTAGACCTCTATGCTTCACCTGGGTAGAGGATCTATTGAGGTAGACCTCACACTATAGTAGCACCTAAAAATCCTAATTAGCAAATCATTGGAGTTGCCTATACTACCCAATATATTTTTAAAGGTACATTTTGTAAACATTTAATTTTGCCTTAGTATAGCACCAGGCCACATTGGAGTGTTTTATTAAAATCAAACTTTATTATTGAATGATTAATGCTTTCAAAAATGTTTTGGTTAACAAAACCAAAACAATTTGATATTTCAAACTTGATCAGGCAGAAATCTATTGAAATAAGTCTTTATTTTCCATGGACTGCCTGAAAAATATGCAGGCTTCTTAATAACCTATTCTTTATTTTTTTATTTTTTATTTTTTTTATTTTTTTTATCTCAGGTTTTATGTCAAAGCAGTGCATTATTTAAATATGTCATCTCTTCTACAATCTAGATTTGGTTTTCTATGACTTCTGGTTCTCCCCACCGCCCCCACCTCCGAAGCTAAAATCACCAGGGAGATTTCAAATTGTCACATTCTTAATCTCCTCCAATTTCAGTTAATGATTGTTTGCAGTATCCTCTTTCAAGATCGTCTTTACAAATGGAAGGGACACTGGAATAAGCATGAGACCCCTGGGGGACACTTTTAAGAAAACTAAGACACCATTCACAAATTAAGCTAATCATTCTAATCATTAATATTAAAGTTAATTAAAATTTAATATTACAGATTTGAATTTTTCAACCACTAATGATAATGAAGAATTTATTAAACAAGTGTTGTAATGAAAAAGATCAATCAGATAGAATAAAACTATTAATAAATCTAATGCTTCATCTATGAATTTCAAACTTAACACTATTCTTTTATGTGCCATGTTGTTTCAGAATGTGGGCAATCATGGCTCTCTACAACTTCCTATTCTTCATAGCTCTTAGAAATGCTTGTCTCCTTATTCTCTTTCAGTCCTTAATCTGCCATTCATTTAAACAAACTTGTTAGGTAGGGTAATTACTGTTTCTCTATGCTCTTCATGCCTTCAGTATTTGCTGTAAATGTCAAATTCTTGAAACCCTTTTTCCTCATGTGTTTCCAGAATTTTCAGTCATCTCTTTCTGATTCTAAGTACACGTGTCATTTCTGTTCCCATCCTTGTTCTTTGTTTTATCCCTGGTATTTTTCTGTAGAACAACATTATTTGTAAATACTTCTAATTCTGTTTTTGTAGAACACTTAGATAAGGAACACATCAGATTATTTACTTTCTCCAGGGATTTTGCTTCACCATAATTCACATTCAGAGACTTCTTGGGACCATTTATATTAAGTCTAAGCAGCCTTCTCTCTGTAAGCAGAACAAATCCCTGCTGGGCATAAAGGTTATCTCTCTGTGATTTTATACAACTGATTCTCTGGTCGTATTTTTATTTTTTAATCATTTTGCATATATATTTAAATTTAATAATACTTACTTTTCGTTATTTTGATTCACGACTTTTTTTATGGTGAGTAATTTCTTTTTGTTCTTTTATCACTGTTTTATATTTGTGTGTGTGTGTGTTTTTATGTATATATATATATATATATATATATATATATATATATAAAATTTTTCTTTTATGTTGACTAGAATCTCCTATTAATCTGTGAGGAAATTGTCTGACATTCATGGTCGTATAAGAAGACATGACCTAGCAATTCAACTCTTTCTAATCAAATTTTTCTGTTTCTTCAGTTTAAAAAAAAAAAAGCGTTAGAGTATAAAATTCTGAAAGAAAAAAAAAGTATGAAGTAAAAACCAAAAATAATTTCTCTATATTCTTCATTCTTGGTCTTAACAGCGCATTCATGATATGAACCCAATCATTTCAAAATGCAGCATATTGTTGTTGGCAGAATTTAAGATAAATAGTACTGCCCATAATCAAACACAAATCCTTTCGGCTGAGTCTGCTGATTATAGCAATATAAACTTAATAGTTTTCAGACTGACTGCAAAATCTAATATCATGAAACAAATCTTGATTGTATTTGAGTAAATACCAGTCATATTCCTCCTCCTCCTCAACAAGCATTTGACATGTTTTCTTTCCCTCTGTGAAGGAAACCCAGCTAGTAATGTCTAAGTTAACCGAAATAAGGACAGCAATTAGCTGAATAAAATCTACTGGGAAATTACTCACAAATAATTTAAGAAATTATAAATAATTATTTTTCATTACATAATTAAACAATTACTTCAGTTAAATGATACAATATCCAAAATTGTGATTGGAACACTTCTGTGAGCATTCTGTGTTGAAAATTCTTTCCTTTTTTTTTCTTTTTTTTTCTATACAAATTTAGTGGGTTTCAGATAATTGGCTAAATTTAAGGCAAATGTTATCTTGAGCTGTGAAAAGAAATAAGTTATGTAAATAGTTGATTATCATATGCTAAATTATATTTAAGTCACTTTAAGGTAATTAAAGACTCACATTTTTTATTTTTTATCCTTTTTTTTTAATCAGATTATGTCTAGCTGAATGTATGTTCTTGTCAATCTGTTTCTATACTTGTAAAATCCATTAGGCAGTAACTTAAACAAGTATGTACTAAATTTTATTATCCTTTTCCTGAGGTGTTCATTAATGTTTTTGGTAATTGACAGCCCCCCCCCCCCCACACTTTTAAACAATTTTTGCATATGAAATGGATTTGTTTGTTGTAAATGTTGACTTGTTTTCAGCTGTTCATTTTTTTTTTTTTCATATTTTCTTTTTCTCTTACTGTCCTTATGAGTATCTCTTTTTATATATATGTCCTTATCCCTGTCTATCTGTCTCTCTTTCATTTTCATTTTTAAACATTCAAGCAAGTGTTAACCTTTGACATGTGTCAAATAGATTGGGGTATTCAGGGTAAGCTCTCCTACAAAAACCTTACCGGTTAAGTTGTCTCTTGCATTCTCTCTCTCTCTCTGTACATATTTGTGTATGCACATGTAAAAACAAGCAACACTTACAAATATGGACATATGTTATATATTTCTTTTGAGTTAGAATTGTGATTCCAAAAACTTCATTATGTTTATGTATTCATTCTTAACAGTCAAGGTTTCTGTGTGTGTATTCACTTTATTAAAAAGCAGTTATATTTATTACCAGAAGCAAAACATCTTCATAAAATAAAGACCAGCCTATTTCATGCCAACATGTAGTACTCTTAAACTTTATTATAATATTAACTCTTTCAGATAACTCTTTTTTTCTATAATATCGCCCCAAGCAAAGCATTTTACTGCCACTGTTTTGCAGGGGGTTACATACGAGGAAAGTTATGAAAAAGAGTGACAGGTTATGGGGGTATGTCAGGAAGTGGGTAAGAGAAGGATGAGAAGACTGATGAGTGGAGTGGACGAAGAAAGGGGCATGAGATAGACGACTATTGACTCTACATTTGAATTCTTGGAGATTGTAGCTGTTGGGGAATCAAGTAAATGGAAGGGAATTCCACAGGCAGGAAGTGCAAGAAAAGAATCTACTGGAGTAAAATTTGTTTACATTTTATTGGTTTCACAGTAAAAGGGTGGGACCTAGTTGCTAATTTTGTGGCTCGAATAAATTAAAAAATAGGGAGCACCAGTGAGCTAAGTTCATAGAAGCAGAAGCCATGAAAGTATTTGTAGAAGAGACACAGGGAAGCCACATTACGCTGGTGAGAAAATGACTATCTGAGCTGCCAAGTCGGGATTGATCACATTACAGATTCTTCATTGGATTTTGTCAAGGACACCTAGGTGGATAGCAGGTAGACAAAATAGTTTATGAAAGCTAAGCTTAAACATTAATTGTAAGAATGGTTGTAAGCAAAAGAGACGACTGAAAAATGTAAGTTACACACCAGGGATGTCAACATCCAGCAAATGTAAAAATGAAACAATCTGGACATTTTAGTTATAGAAAACGGAAAATATTACAGAAGAATTGAAAGGTGCAGTTAAATAATAACATTTGATTTTCAGAAACTAAGACATTAAGGAAACAAATATTATTAGAAATGTAAAAATTGTAGAAATTTATGAGAGAAACAAGACACTGGCCACTTGGTTGAGATGTGACCAAAAATCTGCTTCATGTTTTTATATAAACAAGAGGTTACACGTGCTTTTTTTTTTTTTTTTTTTCTAATGTAGGATTCATATGACATGCTGTTGCTTGGTTTGTTAAGTCGCCATTTTCTTCACTGCAACAATATTGGGCTGCTATTTTGCATATTGCAAAAAAGTACATCTGTTTGGAGAACCAGTTGTATTCTGTCTCTTTGCAATCACAGTTGGTGAGATTACTACAAAATTCTACATGCAAAGAAAGCATGACCATCTGCTTTGTTAGCCTCTGCTGTCCTCTCACTCATGCTCATTTTGTCAAATGGCTGAGGCACTGAAGTTTGCATAAGCCACATTTGTCTCACAAATTCTCTGAGGTATGATATTTTTTTTTCTTTTTTTGTTTCCTGTTGTAACTTTTGGATCAACCATGTTTTCTTCCAAGTATCTTACATGCAAGACACATATGACTGCATTTTAGGAGGTAAGCCGTTTCCCCTTCTACATGGTCTACCTTTTTATATAGAAGCAAATGGAATAGCATATTACTGAAATCAAAAAAGAATGGGAGCTGTAAGGATTCATGATTATCCATTATTTTATATAAATTTAAAAAATAGAAATGGATGTACCATCTGATATATGGAAGTTTTAAGAATAGAAGCTATATAGAATCCATTCTCTGTATTATAAGGATCATGTTGAGATAGTGATTTGATTTTTACAGTTTATCAACCCCTTTTGGCTTATTTTAAGCTGAAACAAATTTTGGATAGTAGGCTGTTTATAGTACTCTATGGTCCCCCAGCTAAATACTGACCAGATTCAACATTGTTTAACTTTAGTGATTGAATTCAAACTGGTGTTTTCAGTGTGATTAGTCCATATTGAGATAAGCAAGACATTTTGGTTTAATGTACTATAGAGGTTAATTAGAAAAGGTTTGGAGAATTTAACACTCACATGATAGATCAAAAGCAAGAAGCATGTACTCTATTTAAAAAGTCTAAGCAAATAGATGTAGGAACAAGGATCATAATGGCAAATAGTCATCATGCAGGGGCATCTTCATTGCCCAGGAGATATTACACGTAGATATGAAAAATAGAAAAAAAGTTACAAGATAGTAAACATTAGATTCTGCATATAGAATCTCTTAGACCAAATCAGAAGTGTCTACCTTACAGCTGGATTTAGTCATATTTTATAAATCTACAGATGCATTCCATTAAAACAATTATCTTTGTGTGAAATAGTTCTGTTATTTTTGTCAAATAAAAGTGCAGAGACCCTGTGAAGTGGGTTGCATGCACTTGTGCAGAACACACTTATTTGTTATGCTTCTGTAACTCTTGTCTTGTTTATTTTTACTTCATAAACTCCTGTGTTCTTGCATTTGCTAAAAACAATAAGCAACCCTCTTCCTATAAAGTGTTCTTCATTTAGATAGAAACATTGTTGACTTGAAACAGAACAATCTGTATTTTATTATCTTACATTAGACAGAGAATACAATGAAAAAAAAAACATTACAAATGTACTTTGAGTTAGAATGTCATTTTATGTTAGTCACTTTGTCTTTCATAAAATAAAGTTACTTTGTTTTGACAGTTTATTATTAATAACTATAAACCTGTTTGAAGAAACACTTGCTTTGTGGAGGGGTGCCATGTGTAAAATGATTTCCAAGTTCTGTTTGTTTCTTGAATGCCAAGTGACTTGTTTGAATATAGTTAAAATTTTGTAGCACAATAGATTTTTGGGAGAATATGAATATACTGAATATTTTTCTTTTTTAATTATGTGAAAAGTCATTGTTTCTGAGACTCTTTTTCCTTATTTACTGATGTGACTTTACACTATTTACATACAGGCTATTGTCGTCATCTTTGTTATTATGTTTTGTGGGAAGAGGAGAATCAGTAAATAAGCAGTCCTTAAAAAAAAAAAAAAAAAAAACTTAGATAAGATATACATAAACAGACATAAATGATTCAGTTCAAAATTCCTTTAAGTAACTCAGACCAACATAAACCTGATGAACGCCAGAAAGCACAATGGCTGAAATGTTGGGACAATATTAACCAGGATGAGGACAATAGTCTGAATGTAAATGACAGCTTCTCATTCAGAAATTCAGAGAGAAAGGGACTTAGGATTGCTTTTATCCTCCCTTGTTTAACATCAGCATGCCATTGGTAAGACAGAATGGTCAAATGAACTCAAACTGGGATACAGGGAAGATAGAGCAGATAGGAAGTTGTAGAGAGATATAGTTGCACTTATCCTGAAGGGACATAGCACAGAAAAGATATTTACTTGCTGGTTGTATTTAAAATGAAAATTAATTTCTCAATACTAAGTTCAAAGTCAAAATTAGGAGAAAATTACCTGATTATCATTACTCTAGTGATATAAAAGCTGCAATTTTCATGACATAATTTTCTGAAGGACCTTGATAAAAGAAAATATAAAATATTTTTTTATTTATACAGAAAATAAAAAAGGGGTTGTGGTTGGTAAAGATTAAAAGAGTAGCCTTATGGAGATGTCAGTGATCAAATCATGCTAAATGAATCCAAATTTTACAAACTTGAAATATAATTAGATTCCCTTTATAGAATAAAAAAAATTACTCATGACTGCATACACAGCCTCTCTTCCGTACTCTTTGCTTTTCTTCCGTACTCTTTGCTTTTCTCCCGTACTCTTTGCTTTTCTCCCGTACTCTTTGCTTTTCTCCCGTACTCTTTGCTTTTCTCCTTTCCTTCCGTCCCTTTTGCTTTTCTCCTTTCCTTCCGTCCCTTTTGCTTTTCTCCTTTCCTTCCGTCCCTTTTGCTTTTCTCCTTTCCTTCCGTCCCCTTTGCCTTTCCTCTTTTTTTCTGCCTTCCTCTTTCCAGTGAAGATCTTCAACTATTATCTTCATTTTTATTCACTTACAAATTTGATCTACTCAGTCTCTAAAGACATTTTTAAAAATCTTTCTTTGTTTTTGATTGTCTCCATCTGAATAATCAATGATTATTTATCATTTGAATGGTGTATGCAAGAAGGGCAGAAATGCACTGCTGAGGGCTTAGTTTTCTGCTTGAGAATTTTATCTTATATATTTGTACCCCTCGCCTCCTGTTTAACCTCAAGAGATGAGAATGAATGCATGTTGGTATTGTAGTGTGGGTGGAAAACCACGTTTCTAGATATGTCTTGCACATTGATGCTTTCTGCAAAATTTAAGCCCAAGCTGTGGATTCTGCTTCTAAAATTCCGTTCTTTGACTAATTATAGTGCTCAACAAATGATTCTCCCTGCAATTTTGATCTGATATACAGGCACAATGTAAGCTTTTGATTTTTTTTCTTTTTCAAGGTGTTCTTGTCTGTATATCATAGCTTATTAGATTATGAAAAGCTATCAGGTTTGCATTTTTAAGAAAGAAAAAATATAGTCTATAATTTTTAGTTTCCTTATTAGTTAAATATATCTAAACATAGTCTATTGTAGAATTTCTTAAAAGATGGACTAGTATTTTACTTGGGTATCAAAAACCAAGAATATACAAATGGAAGAGTATAATCCTAGTAGTTTTGTTTTACTTGTCTCAGCAAAATAACCACTACACACGTTGGTCCTATTCTAAAATAGTTCCTCTAACTAAAGCCAATTTGTATATGTAAATGTTTTTGCATGGTTAACTTTATTCTCATGAGTTGCACTTGAGCAGTTTTTGTTATGATTCACTGCTTTGTGGACTGACCTCAAGTGGCTCTTGGGCCTTGTAAAAGGTTGAACACTTTGCATATAATTAAAACCCTTATTTTTTGTCTGCTAATTACTGAAAGCTATCCAAGTACATGAGGGGATAGTGACAAAGGGCATCTGTGACATAGAGCCTGCAGAAATTTGTCCCTAGCTCACAGCAGTAGTTCTTACAGGAAAAAAATCACATAGCCTCACTAGATTCATAGAGAAATTGCTGTAAATCTAGTTTTCCCTTATGGAAACATTACAAGTGAGGTTTCCCTTTCTTTTTACACACTGTTTTTGCTAATATAATTTCTATGTGGGATGCATGTGTGTCTGTGTGTTCAGTTGTGATAATGTTTACTGCCAAGATCATTGTTTTTCAGTGGTTTACTAATAACAAAATAAAAAGATTTTTTCAAGCAGGATTTTTGTAAAGTGCTTGGTATGGAGATAGGGCATTAATAGGATCAATGTGGAGAAAGTTGTCACTTAACTGAGGAGAGTTATGCTGACTGCAAAGTTTTGTGAAGGCACTGTTATGTTGTTTTTCACTCGTCAGGGCTTAATGTCAATCTGCAGATTGAAAAATAAGCCCTGACAAGTGAAGATGATATAATGGTGCCTTTATGAAACTTTGAAGTTGGCATGACTCTGCTCAGTTAAGTGAGAACCTTCTATGCATTATATATATATATATATATATATTAGTGGTTAATAATAATGGAAGTATATTCCACAGTTAGATATTTACTTTTAAAAACTGCTCAATACAAAAGTAGAGTATAGATATATAGCTATTATTGTGATTATGATATATATTATAAATCTGAAAAAAAAAATGTCTTGGAGATAAATCCCAAAGGATCCTATTAATATTAAATATCACTGATCCAGCCAGAGAGCTCAATATAATTAAACTTATTTACAGACCCAATATTTATTACTTGAAAAAATTCAAATTTTCTAAAATCAGATGGCTATTTCAATGAGTAAATTTAACACCTGTCTCATCAGCGAGACTGAAACATTATATATATAAATTTATTTAAAATTTATAACATAAATGTTATATCACTATGAAAGTAGCCAGTTTGTTTCAACACTATCTGTGTCTTATCAAGTGATGAGGTTTATTTCATGTTGGAGAGTTTTAACCAAAACCCTTAATCAGGGAGGCATTGTTATATGAATCAATCAAAATAAAGTAATTTCTAATTTGAAGCATATGAGAACAGACTCTAACAACATTAATATTAATATATGATTAAAATAGAGATCAGCATCATTAATCAACTATTAGATTCACTTTATTTTTATTATAAATTTTAAATTCTAAGTTTACAATCAAAATCTAATGCTTTGTTAATCTAAATCTAATGTTTTGTTAAACTTAAAATTTAAAATTGATGGGGTGTTCATCAGATCATTGCAGGACATGATCGAGCCAATGAACACTGCAGTAAGCAATGGTATGGATGATGCTTGGCATTTCAGTCCTCTCATTGAAATATTTCAGCTCTATAGTTGCTACTGCAATATTTGACCAGTTTATTTTATGATCTTCAGTTTTATAATCTATATGGAAAGAAAAGTTTCTTTGTATTTCCTGAAAAACTCTGGTTCTTCTCCACACAAAGTAGCAAGGAATGAGCTTAAACAGTCTTGTCTTGGAAATGTAAAACTTCAAAAATAATTACTCTTTATGATGACAAGCAGAGGATACAACAGCTATTTTATTGCTGTAATAAACAGTTTTTGTGCAAGTCAGTTGATAAAAATTCAGCTCAATTTCTTTTAATGTACCACAAAGTCAGACAGTTGTCAAATTGAAGTAGTTAAGACTTTTTTTTTTTTAATTGACAGCCTGAGTTTGAATCTTGACCATTCTTGTTAGTAAGAAGTTTATTTTTGTCACCAGATTTTCTGACAACTATCCGCATATCTCTCGCACATTTACTGTGGAACAGCTTGCAGCACCCAAAAATCTTTATTCACATAATCAAGCAGGGATGACTATTTTGACCTACTGACTGACAAGACAAACTGTTGGTGAAATAAGGTGCGAAAAGGATTTACTCTTAATTTTTTTTTTTTAAATTGATAATCACTTTAATATGGCGTAAGGCCATAACTTTATAGGTACTTTGTGAGATTGTTTTTCTAACCATTGCACCATGACAATGTATTCAATACTTTACTAGATTATGATTTCAGTTCCATTTACCGATTCCACTCCTGCTGTTACCAATTCTAATTTTTATTTCAGAAAATGTCAACCATTAATTTTTACTAGTATTTCTTTTCAATTTGTTTTCATTGTAAATATTCAAACCATTTCACAGCCATTATTAAACTGCAGATCAGAAATAAAAATTGTTTCTAGTGAGACTTGAAATTGTCTCTTTCATCTTGGAAACTTGATAGCTGCTCTAACGGCCTGAGCTTTGCAGAAAATTAAGTACATATTTATTTTCACTGATCACTTGTTGCTGCTTTATTTTCCCATTAATCTTTTTCTTTGTATACATTAGTCATATTAGTAATACTAGTCATATTAGTAATACTAGTCATATTAGTAATACTATTTAAAAAATTTTTTTTTACTTCTATTTCTTTGATTTTAATTTTACTTAAACATTTCATCACAACTACTCAGTATCATCCAAATTAAGTTACAATAAATTCTACCCAGAAATGAATGGTTGTCAATTCCTCATTTAATAATAAACATTCAGAATATTAGTACTTACGTATATAAACAAGAGTCAGACCAATATGTCGTTGAGCAATCAATAGGTTAAGCAATAAAGAATAGATTCATATGATTAGATTTGCTCTTCCACAAACCCTCAGCTGTTCCAACGAGCTGTGAATAGTATAAATGGCAAGGAAAGCTTCTTGGGTAAAAGGGATGTGAGTTCAAGCCTTACTGACAATTCATTATCTCTTTGTACCTATTCATTAAGGTCTATGGGATGAAAATCTGAGTGGTTGCTATGAAAAGTAATTGAAATTAAAGTAAAAGGAGTTATCATAGGATATAGAATATCATTTGAACAAAACTGGAAATAAGATACCAAAGTAAAAAAAAAAAAAAAATTATTTAGTTACATGTTTCACTTCTTACAGTAGGTGTTCTCAAGCTGGAATGAAAGACAAAGTTGTGTATGAGGTGGGAGAAAACAGGTGTTGGAATATGAGGGGAAAAGGTAAGGAAGATTTTTATTAGACATTGTATCCAGAGGTTTTTTTTTTTTTTTTTTAACTAAAGCTACCAACATCTACTGGATTTGAAATTTAACCTACTCCAAGATTTGTTTCTCTCTCTCTCTCTCTCTCTCTATATATATATATATATATATATATATATATATATATATATATTGCATTATGATTGCGAAGATTGGTGATGTTGTATATAAGCCTGGTCTATGGTTAACCACGGAGAATTGTGAGATCAGTGCACTTTCAATGTATTTTCTTATGAGTAAATTCTTTTCTCTTTTAATGAAACTAGTTTGAAATTGTGGTAAGATGTGTTTGTGCATTAAAAGTGTTAAGTACTACTTACAAATTAATGACTTAACAATTGTTTTCGTTAGTGCTTCATTATAGTCACAACATAAATTACTTAAGATTATTCTTACACAGATTCTACATGAAGGATCAGATCATTTCAAAATGTTGCTAAGATACTTAGCTTAGTCTGGCACAAGGCAGATATAGTTGGGTGCCAGTGTTGTTCTTGAACTCTACACTATCAGGTGAGCTAACTATTACATTATGTCAGCTGAGATGTTTTATTTTCTCTAGTGCATAATTTGGAGTGATTATTTGAAATGTATTATTTCCAATTTGTTGAAATGCATTGAGGGTGAGGGATTAAAATTCATTTTCCACTTTAAAAATCTTGCACATCTCAGTTTCTTGATGTCTAAAAGCCATTTGTTTTCTTTTCTTTTTTTTTAATAAATGTTTCCATTTTGAAATTTTCTGAAGTTTTAAATTCTTCATTATAAAATCTCTAAGCAACAAATTTTATTCATGGGTGTGGATGAGTGTAGTCATGTTTACACATTCTTGATCTTGCACTCCTGCTTTTCTACATACCCTCCCTTATGTTCTTATTCTCAACCTAATGTTTTTACCTCTTTCTCACACACACACACACACACACACACACACACACACACACTCTTGATGTTCTTAGCACATCACTCAATAAATCCCTGGACTTATTGAGTGATGTGTTACTCTTACTTTCTTTCCATTTTATTTTGTCTTTTTCATATTATGTTTCTACTGGGGTTGGTAAAAAATTCTCAACTTCTGTTTTTTAAATGTTCAGTTTTATTTTTATGAAACAAAGTGTCAGAGAGGCAGAGAAAAATGCCAAGTAATCTAACAAGTTTGTGTAAATGAATGATGGGATAGTAAGGAAACGAAAGGGTCGGAAGTTGTGGAGAGTCACGATTGCCCAGGTCTTCAAGGAATGATTTAATGTTTTGCTCCTTGATTTTCTGCTGTACATCAGGCAATTTCACAATTTTGTCCTTTTATTTTTCTCAGCAAAAATTACTTTGTGCCTTTTGCAGTTTAACTATATTTGATGGCAGATGAAAAAAATTTCCCAGTTATATCAATTTTTACCTTATTACTAAAAAGTAATGCAATTTGTCAGAATCTATTGTCTGTCTTTCATTTTGTTATACTCAAATTTTGTATACTTTATCTTCCAATTTTCTTCAGGTGGTTGTTTTCTGACTTGGTAATTTTTAACTAACACTTTATTCAATCCACTATGTAGATTATTCTCATTTCAAAATTTGATAGTACTGGAAAAATCATTATTCTTGTTAAGTGGGGGAAATGAGACAGAGTATTCACTGATATGAGAACCTCCATAAGCATATTTAAGTTTGGAACTCCAAGAAGGTAAAAGTGTATGATGACAGACACTTGAAAAAAAGTAGAAGAGTTTAACAAGTGAAATGTTGCAGGTATAATGTCCTAATGGGAAGACTTGCAATATTATTAAAACAGAATATTAAGCCCTTTCAGAACAGCTGTCTTTCATTGACTGCTAGTTTTATTTGGTCTAACTGAGATCAGTATTTGTTTGAATTGATTACTTGGTTCTCTAGAAGAACCTTATAATATAAAAGACTCTTAATTCCACCATATTCCAAAATGACTTTCTTTGGATGAGTTCAGATCATTGCTTTGATTAATTTTCCTTATGTGTATGTTTTTTTTGTTTTGTTTTTTTTTTAACACCATACAAGGCACAAAAGCCACTCAAGATAGTGAATAAGGTGTTTGCATGGATGTAAGAGAAAGAATTAAGTACAGATTATGCGGATATGTAAGAACGGTTGATTCTACACTTGAAAGAATGTAAAGAAAATGAAGCTGGTTCTCTCATGGTGGATTTTAGCTGCAAAGTTCTGAACTGATGGAACTAAAGAATGTAGCTTGTCTGACTATTTTCTACAGAGATGGTAATGGTAGTAAGTATTGTAACATGTCTGTGAGGAAATAACTCAGTTATTTAGATACTTTTAAACCCTGTCAAGACTTTAAAGTATGGCCAACAATACTCCATTTTGATCTTACAGACTTACAGAGAGCATTGCAGGTGAAGTCAGGTACTGGGAAAATGGTCAATTTCTAGTACCACTCCAAATGTGGTACTAGAAACTGACCATTTTTGTAGCATCTTTAGCAATATATTTTGATTTCTATGTTGTAAACATTCATTCTTGTTTTTTTTTTATTTATCATGCAGGAACACTATCTTCAGTAGGGAATAATACATAAAAATACAGTCCAGTCATCTTTTCTTGCTTATATGAAAGTTAAGCTTTAAAGTGACTAACATAATCAAACTGATAATCATGTAATGATGATCAAATTTCTATCAAAGTATTGAAAATGTTGCTTTAACTTCTTTTGTCATATGAGATTATGAAATAATTTCTTGACTTCATTGCTATCAACATTTAGTCTACCTGCATCATTCAGTGCAAAACATTGCAAACGACTTTTCACATATTCAGATATTTGCAGTATCTTCTCCATAAAGACCCCAATTTTCTTGCATTTCATTTGCTTCTTACCTTTCTTAAGATGAAAAAGTACAATATGCTGAAAATGTTTTGTCTCTACCTCTATCTTCAATATAAAAATCAATAAACAAAATATATAAAATTTGAGAATTTTTATTTCAAATATGAAAGATATGACAACTGTTGTAGTTAAAAGAAAAGTGATTTGTTTTGCCCCCCCCCCCTCTTTTTTTTATAAATATTCCTAGTAGCAAAAACAGCTTTTGGACCAGTTCAAGATTTTATTTTAGTTACTTTTTCCCTTTATTGATTTCCACATTTTCTTTTTAACCTACTAATTTATAAACTTGAAAGTTTCCAGTTATATATGAAATAGCTATTTCACTAATAATCTTAATTTCTATATTAAATTCTGAGACTTCTAAATATGTATTTTTACATTATGGCTAATGTAAAGAGTTGATCCCATGAAATGCTTTCCCTTAGTAGTGCTATAAGAACAAATAAGAAATACATTTAAAAAAAAAAAAAGTCTTATTGTAATTTCTTGGCTTGTCAAACCTTGTTCAGTGTTGCTCTACCTTGAGGTTCCTTAGTCAGCCTGTTTATTACAGTTAAAAAAGATACCAAAATGGTTGGCGGTTAAATCTCTTGCTTATCATTGTATTTAATGTGTAAATATTTTGAATTCTCTGTTGAAAGCCAAATAAATGTTTGTGCTTCAGGCAACTGGTATATTTTGCTGAGAAAGTCAAAATGCAGCACTATTTGTCCTTGTCTCCAAAAGGCAGATCAGGTGACATGTTTACATTTTCCAAGATGTCTGCATCCTGCTTGGATTTCTTTCCGCTATTTTCTAGGAGTCAAATTAAAAAAATAAAAGCATTCTGTCTTTTGAAACCATTTTTTTTCTCTTGCAGTTTTACTTCTAATGCCTTAAGTTTGATAACCAGTTGATTAATTTGCTATTATTAATAACATTTAGGTATAATTTAATAAAAAAATATGTTTTGGTTAAATACAAAACATATTCATATTTTTTTACATGCTTGCTTTAAAGCCACAATTATTTAATGCTATCAAAGCTTTTGAAGAATTACTTTCTGCAGTTATGATAATTATTGATTATTTGTGACAGTCGGAGGGGGAGGATCAAAATAAAGAAAGAGGAAAATGTCTACTAACTGGATGATAATTGTTGAAATTGCAGGAGGATGGATTGAGAAGAAAACGATAAATGAAATGTGTTGAAAAATCATGTTTCAAAATAATAAATGAAATCTCACAGTTTCAAGAAGACTTGAACTCAAATTTAATTAAACAGAATTCAGAATTAAAAGAAATCATTAATATATCCTTGAAAATGTCAACTAGAAAAACATTGTCGATAAAAAAAACCTAGGTGGTCACCAAAATAACATTTAATATTCTTCTGGACAAAGAGCCAGAAAAATATTTGGTTTGAATTGGCAAACCAGACAAAAAATATCCCTACAAAAATAGAGATTAGCCTGATGGGTTTGTTCATTTTAATTTCTGTGACCTTCATCAAAAATTTTATATCTGACATTAATTCAGATTCCTTTGGATACAAGTGATAGAGAAAACATTAATTACTAGTTTGGAGTCACCATAGGCAAAAGGCTGTGTGGCCTTGTTGACAGAGAAACACAAACAGAGAAAGTATTTTTTTCTTTCTTTTTTTTTTTTTTTTTTCATGTTCTTACTCATGAGATTGGAAATACTTTTCTTTTCTTGCCCACACAAAATTCTTGAGATTGGCTGACAGGAAGACCATCTGAATGGGCTTCAAGAAATCAGTGAGACAAGCTGATAAAGATTAGTGGCAGGAAATCTTTTTGTTTACACATTCTAACAATTTAGATCCATCACAGTGGTTGTGTGCCTACCCTTGGAGTGGACTGAGGTTTGATGCTAAGAAAATGGGAGTTGTGGTACAGTGGATATCGGCTCGGAACGAGAAGCTGGGGAGCCGAGTTCGAATTCCAGCTGAATCCATTGTATTCACTTACGCGCAAATACCCTTGGGAAAGGTATTAGTCCATCTCTTTCCAGTTATGGGTTAAATAGCAGGACAGATTGGGTTCTATAGCCTTGGCTGGTAAGCAGTCTACCGCAGAAAGCAATGGCAACCTACTGCGGGATAATCTTCTGCCCAGTCAGTCATGTCTCTTTTGAGACATGATCGCCCAAGCGTGTATCACGTATGGCACTTAACTGACTGACTATATGGAGTGATGCTACAAGATGAGATGTGATGGGAGTTGGAGCTAAGGAGGGGCTTCCTGCCTTTGACCTTTCTCAAAAGGGGACTGAACTCCTAAATTTGGAAAATGATTTGAGTAAACATTTTGAAAATATGGAATTTTGGAAAAAGGTTGATGTTAAGGCTAGAAGATAACCAAATCCAGAACCCCGACCTCTACCAGACTCAGGACCCCACATAAGCTGGAAGTTTTGCCGACTTGATAAGTTCCCACATTATTGCAACTGGAAACCACATCATTTGCCAAGACCTCCTGATCATGACCTTGTGCCAACCTTGAAAATCAGAACTTAAAAATTTAAATTACTACTAGCACAAGCTGCAGACTCCAAAGGGGATATCAATGTCATTTGTTTGTTAGGTGGGAAGAGTTAAAACCGCTGTATACAAAAAATTGTATATAAACCAAATCATTGTTACATTTTTAATCAGAGATAATTCTTTATTCCAGAGAATTCTTTTGTGTAGCTCCCCACTCTTAATCTGTTCTTCACTTTAGTTTACTCCACCTGAGATCAAAAACCCAACGAAGAGTAAAGGATCAGGAAGTAGACAAACATCAGCTAGATTAAGTGGAACTGTTCTCTTCAACACAATACCAGAAACACACGGGCAATGCATTAATTAGTGAGAAGTCAACTAGATGTTCACTATGGTGGGTCTGAAGGGTTATGAAGACCGTGACAGGGGGGAGGCAGTTACATTATGGGTGGCTGTTGATTAGGATGATCTCATGGTTACAATTTGCATTATTTACACTCAGGCTATTGTCCTCATCTTTGATGTTATTACATTTTGGCTGCTGTGCTGTTTGTCTGTCTGTCCATTTTTGCATTCTTGTCATGGATAACCTTCAGGGAATTTTGAACTGGACTCTTTATTTAATTTATGGGTGTAAATTGTTCTCGTTCTATTGTTAATGTTTAGTTATTTCATCTTATTTAATACTGCTAAGTTATTGCCCACCCTGTTTTCATGGAGTCTAAGTCTGCAATAGTCTAGTAGATTAAATCTTTGGTATGAGTAATTGTGAGTTCAATCTCTGTGCTGGGTAGTGCATACTCTAAAAACAGTGAGCAATAACTGAGCAGTACTAAATAAGATGAAATAATCCTAGATATGGACAGTGGAATGAGAACAATCTGTAGATTAAATAAACGGTTCAGTTCAAAATTAACTGAAGCTTACCTTGAGTAACAGGCACCTGAAGAGGTCTGGAGGGCACAAGAACCAAAACATTCTGATCATGATGAGGTCAATAGTCAGTGTAAATAAATTTAAATAAATCCTCATCGCAGGAATTAGTAATCATTGAATGTTAACCAGTATAAATTTCCTACTCTTGTTCATATAATGACTGAAATTAACAGTGATATCACTTTTGCTAATTATAATCAACTTTTTTTTCTTTTTTTTTTTATTGCAAGAACTTTTGCTATTCTTGGACAAATAAAGGAGAATGATTCATTAGAGCAATGAAAAATCTGGATGAACCTTTTTATATTTATATATATATATATATATATATATATATATATATAGATATTTAATTTTTTTTTTTTTTTTTTTTTTTTTTTTTTAAAAATCATATCACCCCAAGCAAGGCGGTAACGCCACTGATGTGCAGGGGGCTACATAAGTGAGAAGATTAGAAAAGAGAAAATCGGAAACCGCATCCTAAACAGGAAACAAGGGATGAGCCTCTTCACCTGTTCAATAGATGAGGGTGGGGTGTGAACCGGGCGTTAGTTTAGTCTATCTACTCCAATTGAAAAAAAAAACAAAAAAAAAAACAGAAGATTAGAAAAGAGAAAACCGGAAACCACATCCTAAACAGGAAACAAGGGATTATATATATATATATATATATATATATTATATAAATGGATTTAAATGATGGTACAAGGGCAAGGAAAAATGATTAAGTGTTTAATCAAGAATTTTCTCAGGTGGGTCTTTATATGATATTTCAATAAGGTTTGTGTGTGCATATTGTTTATCTAGCTTATAATGTGACTAAGCTTTCATCCGATATCTATCCAATGTAAATATAGCCATATACTTATGAGACAGATGCTCTTGGTATAGATTTTTGATTCAGCTTAAATCTTGAAGTCATTGTTTGCATTGAAATGAACAATTTTCCATGAAGCAGAAAAATGTCTTCTGCATTTAACTTTTTATTACCAACAAAATTTTGTGATTTTTTTTCATATCATCTCTTTTATATTATTGTTTTTTCTCCAAGAATTTCTGGGATGAGGAGTTATCATTATTTAAACTATTTACATTTGGGCTGTTGTTTTCTTTGTTATCATGTTTCAACCATTGTGCCCTTCGACCTTTGTCAGGTGTTCATCAATTCTGAACTGAACTCTTTATTTAATCTGGCGTGAGCTTAACGTGTATCATCATTGTTACCTCAGTGAGATCTGAGCAGATCCAACTTGTTGTTCCTCCTTTTCAGCTTATGGTCAAATTATGCTGAAAATCATCATCATTTATTCATCACACCCAGATGGTGCATAGGGCAGTAACTTTTGCTGCTGCTTCTGTAACAAACTCTTTTTTGCAGGGCAGGGTTGTTAGCCCTGCACCCAACCCCCAAACCTGGAGTACCGGTGGACCATTCTTATACCTTACGTTTACAGCACCTGGTATTCTCAAATGGTCACCCATTAAGTACTGACCAGGCTCGATGTTGTTTAACCTTTGGTGATTGGACGGGAACCGGTGTATTCAACACGATATAGCCGTAGACATGCTGAGAATACTAGTTCTCATTTGATCACCAACTTTAAGCAATGTCAAACCTAGTCAGTAATTAAATGAAGGATCACTTTAGAACACTGGTTACAATGAGCAACTACAATCTGAATCTCCTCTAATCTGAAATGTTTCAGCTTTAAGTAACCTGCAAAGGGTTGATAAATCATAAACAAAAACAATCCATACCCCCTTTTCCTTTTCATTTGGCCACTTTGAGCAAACTTTTTCTCTCTAAGACTCTAAATTACCTGACAGTGTGCCTTTTCAATTCCTTTATCAGAGATGTGTATTTTGGTGCAGTGGATATTGGCTCAGAAAAAGAAATCGGTGAGCCAAGTTCAAGTTCTAATTGAATTTGTTGCATTCACTTACATGCAAACACTTTTGGGAAAGGTATTAATCTGTCACTTCTTCCTCCAGCTATGGATTAAATAGCAGAACAGATTAGGTTCTATAGCTTTGGTTAGCAACAGCCAGTTCGCTGCAGAATGTAATTACTACCTATTACAGAAAAATCTACAGAGTCAGTAATGTCTTGCAAGAGACATGATCACCCAAGCATGTATCATGTATGGCACTTAGCAGCTTCCACTTTTGATCTATCAGTTATGTTAATGTTCTTGGTACATAAGAAAAGAATGAAATAATGAAATGGTTAAAACAACACAGGCTGTTTCACATTATGTTTGGAAACTTATATAACTTATTTATAAATGGAACTTTGTCTCTGTGTGTGTGTATCTGTTACCTATAGACTCCGAAACGGCTGAACCGATTTTCTTGAAAATTTACACAGTAAATAAGCGTCTGTGAGTGTTCTTAGCTAGGTTTTGTGTCGAGGTACTCCCAATAAATATCGATAATCGAAAAAATCGGTTTATAGAAGGAGTGGTCTGATTTTAATCAAATTTGATATACTTATAGACAACAACATAAACGATATTCAGAAGTTTCAAGGTTGCAGTTCTTACAATAGTGCAGAAAATTTGATATAGATATCAGGAAATCAAAATTTGACTTACATCCATTCATTTTTCTTTCAGTCTACAGTTTCGCTTTAACTGGAAACAACTATTGCTTTTTAGTCTTTTGTGCCAATGTCTAAAGAGTCTGAGCTCCCGGACAATGGATTAGTTTTAAAGCTTTCATTACACCCGAGCAACGCCGGGCTATATATATATACTAGTATATATATATGGCTTGCAAAAGATGTGTTCTCAAATATCTGACTCACCCTGATATGGTCAGTGTCATGTGACTGTTGCATATCGGTGACTGTGTCAGTGAAAATTTCACTTTTCTAGCATCTCTTGTTAAAATTGATTCTTTCTCCTCACTAAAGAATCAGATATTGAAAAGTGTACTTGAAGCAACAAGTGTGCTTCAATTAATGATCTGCTTAAGTGCATCACTCTTGAAAGCCAATTGCCTTTTGTTTATATTAGAAGTCATTTAACTGTTCAAGTTGAACATGTGTATTCCTATCTTTAACATCAACAATAAATACTGTTTATTTAATGGATTTTCTATAAAGAATCAGTCACTTACCTTGAAACAAATCCATCTTATTGGCTTTATTTTAAAGATAACCTGACAACTTTAAATCTAAATATTATTTTAGATATTTTTAGTCTCTATTTCTTTTATCTTGGCATGAATAACAATGAAAATCAAAAACAAAACAAAAAAATAAAAAAATAAAAAATTCAGCCTCCAAGATTTGACAAGTTTTTTTTTGTTTTTTTTTATTGTTATATGAAAAAAGTTTTTCCTTTCTTCTATATATATATATTTTTTTTATTTTGGTAAATCAAAATACATAAGTTTTGTTAAGAAGTAATAGAACTAGTTGCTTGTTGCAGGGCTAAGAAAGAATTCTAGTTCATAAACTTGGGTCCTAAAGGATATGCAGATAGTGTAAAGCTTAGCTTCACAGAATGAGAAATCAATAAATTCAAATTTTACATCCACTTTTGCAGAAATATTCTTGGGGAGGAAGTATGAACATTTCTTCTAGCAGGGTAGACTGGTCTCTCTAGCCATGGTTGGCAACCAGTCTAGGACAATTCTGACTTCAAAACTGTATGTAGCCATGGAAAAAATTATAAATTTTACTATTAAGAGCAATTCATCCCATTTTGATGCTACTTTTTAGTATTAAGTTATCTGAACTGTTTTTTCTACCTTCTTATTGACTATGATGTGCCATATCCTTTCAGAGCATTGATTGTCATGTTTCTCCACAATTTCCTGTTCTTTTTAGCTCTTTATAAATTTTGTCTTTTCTGTTTTTTCTAAAACTTTTCTGCAATCTATTTACTCAAGCTCACTAGGTAAGTCATGCATTGTTTTCCTTTATTTCTCTTGCCTGTGGTTATCACATTTTGCAAGTCGTCTGTCTTCATTATGTGCCCTTAGAATTCCAACTCTCTCTTCCTGATATTAAGTATAAGTGCCATTTTTGTTTTTTTCTAAAACTTTGTTGTTGCTCATGTGTTCAGTCCATGTATTCTCAGCATCCTTCTGTAGAGCAATACTGTTGCTTCAAGTCTCACCTTTGTCATTGAGGCAATTGTCAAGTATTCATTGACATATAGGAGGACTGATATGTAAAAGTTGAGCACTCTTTTCTTTGTTTCTAATTAAGTTTTCTTGTTAATAGTTTACTTATGTTTTAGAAGGCATCTTTCACTATTCCAATGTGCCTTCAGATTTCCATCCTCTGTTAAAGCACTTCCAAATTATTTAAATTATTGTACTTGTTTTATTTTGGTATCTCTGATTTGTAATTTTCACTTTGGGCTCATTTTTTTTTCTTTTTGCTAACAACCATGTATTCTGCCTTTTTGTAATTGATTAGACCTTTCTTCTTGCTTTTCTTCAGTTTTGTTTAGCAAGATAAATTTCATTTATTTTGAAGCAGGAATCTTTAGTGGTGAGAATTTTTAGATAAAGTATGTAGATCATTTACACTATTTTCATTGTTTGGGCAGTTATCCTCATCTTTGCTTTTGTATTTACAACACTTCAGCTGTTGTACATTCTGGCCTTTTTCAGCTGATTGGAATTTCAAAGTGAACTCTTTATTTCATCTACTGGAGAAGATTTTTAGTTGTGTGTATTATGCCTCTTCCAGATATCTCCATTAACTTTCCAAGCTTTTGTTCACCTATGCTGTGGGCAGGTATTGAACTCACAACTCTTTGGATTTGTTTTGAAGTAACTGGATTACTTCAACCAATGTTTTTATATACTGGGCCATGAATATGACAACCAAAGATGAGGACAACAGTCTCAACAATGTAAATAGTGTAAATAATTACAATACCTCTTTCACACACACACACACACATCTATTTATTTAGATAGGTGTGAGTTTGTGATCTTAGTTTCACGCTCTTGCGATCGTCAAACTGAGTTAAATAATAATATATCTAACAAATTGTGTGTGTGTGTGTGTGTGTCTATATATATATATATATAGAGAGAGAGAGAGATTGTTTAATTACTTAGCTTTTGGTCATAATAAAATTAGACCAGTACACATTTGCATTAAAAAGTGTTCATTACAATTATATTGTAAAACTTTTAAATATTCTTCATTTGTAAACGAGTTATTATGCGACCTAGGTTTCTACCATGTGGTATCTTGAAGACACCACATGGTAGAAACCAAGGTCGTATAATAACTCGTTTACAAATGAAATATATAGCAAAAGAGAGAACAAACATCTATTGAAATGTTTGTCAGCTTGATTTATTATCTTGCAACCCATTAACAGTAAGTTAATTCCTCATTGGAATCTTTCTTAATCTGGCCTCATGTATGACTTTTACTATAAATTTTACTTAAGCAAGTAGATAAACTTAATGGAATTTTTCTTGTGAAATTAATGCCCAGTTGAAAAAATTCTGTAATCATTTTCTGATGGATAATTTGCTTATTTTATTTCCTTGTTTTTCTTTACCAAATTAGGTTGAAAGTTTTCTTAGAGCCAAAACTACTTGTGAATGTTAACAATATGGATGAAAGCATTAGGTTTTGAGTATTATAAGATTAATGCTCTTGGCTTAAGATCACTTTTATTATCGTCTGATTTACTCATTTTTATCAATCGGATTTTAGCTGTTGTACATTTCAGTCTTCTTCAGGTCTTTTAGTTGGTAAGCTTCCAGTAATTTGGAACTGAACCCTTCATCCATGTAGGTAGATTATTCTCATTTTGCTGTTCATGTTAGAGGATATCTTGTGTCCTTTCATTTTATCGCTTCATTATTTGTCCTTGGTAATGTCACTTGGATGTGTGTTGTAGTGCAATGGATATTGGCTCAGAATGAGAATTTGGGGAACCGAGTTAATTCCAGTTGAATTCCTTGCATTCACTTACGCGCAAATACCCTTGGGAAAAGTATTAATCTGTCTCTTCCCTTGAGTTATGGGTTAAATAATAGAACAGATTGGGTTCTGTAGCCTTGGCTGGCAACCAGTCTACCACAGAAAACAATGGCAACCTACTGCGGGATAATCTTCTGCCCAGTCAGTCATGTCTCTTTCAAGACATGATTGCCCAAGCATTTATTACATATGGCATTTTAACTGACTGAATATCACTTGTCTCTTTCTCTGAACAAGAGTATATGACGTGTTGTTTTCCTTTTCTCTCTCTCTCTCTCTCTCTCTCTCTAATGAGTTGACACAGTTTGAAAACTAGAGTGTACAATGGCTGACATTAAGAATTATGAATGTTGGTGGCTTCATTTTATTTTAACAGCATATATATCACCACTATGTATTATTTAATGCCAAAATCTGATTCATCTGAACACAATTTCATGGCTTCAAGTAAATATTTTCATTCAATTGTATATGTTCAACTATGGATAAAATATATTGCTGGTTATTTTGCTTTAAAAATGTATTGATCATTTTTTATATAAAGAATATATTGTCAGTCAGTCAAGTGCATTACGTGATAGACACTTTGGGCGATCATGTCTCAAAAGAGACATGACTGACTGGGCAGAAAATTATCCTGCAGTAGGTTGCCATTGCTTTCTGCGGAACTGAGAACAATAAACGATAGTTCCACGCTCATCAAAACCTTTGATTTCCCAATGAGAGGCCTTACTGCCAGATGTAGTTTGTTGTCATACACAGGGCACAATAATGATGGTAACAGCCAAGATAAGGACATTTATTATTTTATAGAACATAACTTGACTGGCACTAAAACTGAACCCCCACTTACTTCTTTTGCATAGAAATGAATATGTTAGCCAAAATTAGAACAAAAAAAAATTTTTCTCTCTGACCATCCAACTATTGACTGCCTTTCTGAAATGAGGACAGGACCCATTTAATCAATTGAATGGTCTTTTTGGTCATGCCACATGTATTGTTAAATTCTTAGATTATTTGAACCGTACATAAAATTTAATTATATGCTTCGTATAAGATGCACAAAAGCATTTACATAAAAAAATGTTTGTAAAGGCTTAAGTTTTTTAATTTTCTTTTTTATAACAGTCTTCAATAGTTACCAAAGTAGATCTGCTGATGTTCAAAATGTGAGTGTGATTAAGTTGCCATTTATTTTTATATAGACATCACGGGATTCTCGTACTTGCTTGATGTACAATACATGGAAATTAATTTTGAAATGCTTATTATAATGAAATGCTCAAATTAAAAAAAGGAAAGTAAACTCCAAAGAATATGCACCTGTTTTCCATATTTTTATTATTTGTAGTAGAACTGATTTGTTTTATTCACCACAAAACCTATCAATGTGAAAGGTCACAATTTACATATGCTTTCAGTCAGAAAAAAAAAGAAATCAGCAAAGTACAGTCTTGTCAACCATGATACAAATAATCCTACACTGAATAACAGAATATACGATTATAATATGGAAGAAAGCGTAAGAAATAATAAACATTATTGATGCACTTTCCCTTGTTAAATAAAATGATCAGCAAGAAATGTAAAAGAACACAATATCCCAGCTTTGTATCTGCAATGAATAAACCAAATAAAACTAAAATCCTAAATTCAGACAAGTTGTTTGTATATATGCTCAGACTGGCACAATGGAACATGTTTATTTTTATTTTATTTATTTCACCCCAAGAAAAGTGAAAATGCCACTAGTACGCAGGTGATTTTAAAGAGTGAAAGTGAGAGAAAAGACTGCATAAAAGGGGTATTGAAGAAAGGATAAAAGATGAATGGGCTTCAAGAATCAAGATGATGGCAGTTGACGTTGCATTTAAATTTTTAAAGATTTTAGTTATCGGGGAAAACAAGTAAACAGAAGAAAGTTCTATAGGTTGAAAGTGCAAGAAAATCTGTTAGTGTAGAAGTGCTTATTACATTTAACTATTTCATTATTAAAAGGGTGAGATCCGGCTGCCAATCTAGCAGCATGCTTAAATTCATGTGTTGGGGCACCAGGGGAAAAAGCACATCAGAGCACTTGCTGCAAGAATATTTGTAGAAAAGACTGAGGGATGCCATATTATGTTGGTGAAAAAGTGACTGAAGTTGAGATACCAAGTCAGCGTCGATTACACTGCAGATCCTTCTTTGTTAAGATCCTCAAGATGAATAGCAAGAGCATCAGACCAGATATGGCAACAGTATTCAATGCACAGACAAAGACTCTGACAAGAAAAATTTTCTGATACAGCACAGTGATCCAACTTTCCTTGCAGTAGATAAAGCTGTTGATTTGATGTAGTCGGTGGAAAAAATGAGACCAAAAAGGTGCAATGTGCAGCTCATCAGGAGGCTAGCTGGCAGGAAAGTTTCTCTATAATGGTTTAAGAATAGTTTTCTTTTAGAGGCATTTAAAAGTTTTAAGCCATTTCCTGCCCCAGTTAATCACCGATTGGAGGCCCTTTTCAAGAGCATCAGCCAGGTTTACTTGGAAATGGTAATAAATAGTAGTACCATCTGTATAAAAGCCTACTCAGGAACTGATGATATCAGGAAGATCATTGATGAAGTTTAGAAACAGCAAAGGAAGTGTAACAAAAGAAAAAAAAATGATTGACAAAACTCAGTTAAAAATCATATACAAATATTTAATTTACGATAAACACAAAATGATATATATATATATATATATATATATATATATATATAAAATTTACAATTTTTTGTATTCAAAACAGTTTCCAACTGGCAGAGTGACAGGTAAGTGTTACAAAGAGGAAGGAAGGTGTTAAGATAGCGAAGAAGTTTAAGTGCTATATTTTTAAGAAGTCATCAAATGTGTATATAAGGAATAATTATTAGTTTGGTCAATGAAAGAGGTGTTACTCTAATGTTCATATCCCTGACTACCAGGTGGCTACCAGCTTGGAGGATTTGTGGTTTAATATTAACTGGATGAAATATATTAACCATTTCTTCTCAAAAAGCAAGTTGAACATAAAATTCAGTATGGATAGGTATTTACAGGTATCATCTTTTGGAGGCATGGTGGAGTAATGGATTGTGATTTGGATTGAGGAATGAAACCTGAGTTTGAATTCCAATTGAGTTCATTACATTCAATTCTGTGCTAATACCCTTGGAAAAGGTGTAAATCCATCTCTTCTCTCAGCTATGTGTAAATAGCAGGACAAAATGCTTCACCATTTTAGCAAATAGTTCATAGCTATTAGCTGACCAGTTTTTGCACATTTCTGTTCACTGAAGTCAGTTTGTTTGGTCATTTTTTTTTTTTTTGTCTTACTTCATTTGGTTGTCAGTCAGTCAGTTAAGTGCCATACGTGAAACACGCTTGGGCGATCATGTCTCGAAAGAGACATGACTGACTGGGCAGAAGATTATCCTGCAGTAGGTTGCCATTGCTTTCTGCGGTAGACTGGTTGCTAGCCAAGGCTATAGAACCCAATCTGTCCTGTTATTTAACCCATAACTGGAAGAAAGACAGATTAATACCTTTCCCCGATTTCTTGTTCCGAGCCGACATCCACTGCACCACAACGCACATCCCAGTTGGTTGTAGCCACCATAAAAAGACTATATTCTGAGTGGGATGGATCAATTGTCATCTAAATTAGGTAAAAATAAAAATAACACTGACATCAGATTTTTACAGATATATTTTCCAAAATTATACAAAAATATCTTTAAATACTAAAGAGTAAATTTATTCAATAAAATTGCCATTGGCTTCAATTATGGCCGCCAGGCGACTCCAGAATCTTCAGCAACTCTTCTTCTGGGCGGTCTTCTTGGTGAACTTGGTGAACTTGGTGAACTTGGTGAATACTGCCATAAACCTTGCCTTTAGTACATTTGTGTTGTAAAGATTTTTATTGATCTTTTTATCAACTGCACCCGACACATAATCAAGGGGGGTTGCAGTCTGGGGAGATAGGTAGCCAGATATGAATTTAAGGGGTGATGTGGTTGCAGAAATTGTCTGACAGCCATGACTGGGTTCTGCTTGTGTGGCATGGTACAGAGTCCTTTTGCCAGACATAGGGTCTCCTAGCAGTCACCCTCTTTACCCAGGGTGGAACTACCTCATCAAGGCACTTGTGTTCAGTCTGTGAAATGGGGCATAATGTCACCATCACTAGTAATCACTCCAAACAGCATGATGTTGACTGGATATATCGTCCAACTCTTTCCAAATTCTCTGTACTCTTCTCAGATTAATATATAAGCACTCTAAAATTTTAATATTTGAGCTTCTGGTATGAATGCCAAGCAGTACAGCATGGTGTTTCTAAATTTATGGGGGAGTGAATTGCATGAGGCTGCTCTTTTTCTCACAGACGGTACCCAACTAACCATACAAAACTGTGCAAACAAACAACACTCTTGCATGAAATTAGAAATATAAAATGGTGACAATTTATCCACCATAAGCTGTACTTATGTTTCCATAAAGATGAATAATGATGTACTTTTAGATTGGTAAAAGACTATACTGTAAAATGCATTTGTGATATATTGATTGCTTGATCAAGTTACTTGTACCAGTAATACATACATATGTCAATACCATGTTTGTCAAAATCTAACAAAGCAACACTATTGTTATTCCTTTAATCAATATGGGTTTTTTTTTCTTTTTTTTATATATTCAATGTTAGTCTCCAACTTAAGAAATGTACAAGAAAGAATATAAACTGAGATAAGTAAATCATAAAATCAGTAGAAAAAAAAAAAAAATATATATATATATATATTCAAATAAAACTAAAAAATAGGATCTGTTTTGGAATCTTACCTACATGCAATTTTCGTTTTTGTGTGTGGAATGCGGTATTTTTTTTTCTCATTACAGAATGTGTTCAGTGTCCTTTTTCATAAAAAATGCATCTTTTAAAAAATTTATTTTATTCTTGAATTTAGATCTTTTTCTTCTTTCAATGAAATTTCTTGGAGTAAATGTTAGAAATTATTTATTACTTGTAAAAATCATATTGAATATAGAGAAAGTCTCAAGGTAAAAATTAACAGAAATAAAACAAGTGATGTGTAATTGTAATATTCTGGAAAAAGATAAGAACATAGCATGAAAAATTGGCAGAGATCCAGTAACACAGTTACTCAATCAAAGTAGGCAATGTCATTAAAATGAGATAAAGTAAGGTATAAGGATATTTTATTTTATTTTTTTTTTTTTTTAACATTAAAATCTGCTTAAAACAAAGAGTATAATGAATATATGTCATCTAATTCTTAGAAAATAAACTCACATGGACATTAATGGAAAGACCCGTGCTTGGTATAACTGAGATAGTTCAGCATGGATCAGAACAGATTAAGATGACAAATGATTAAGTAACGAAAATTGGAGGTGGAAATAATATACATCAAGAAGAAAGGATAATAGGTTGATCAGAAGGTTGGTTAAGTGGTGGTACCTGATGGATATCAAATGCAGTAGGGAAAGACCAGGCAGGAAAATATGGCAAAGAATAATGATCAGAGATAGGGAAAGATTTTATCAAACAGTTGGTTTGCAATTGCTGTTTAATGTATGTGTGTGATTCAGACAAGAAAAGTTTGATGTTAGTATATTTTCCTATAAATTTTATAAATTAGGAAGAATGTATTAATTAATGGTGTTTTTAAAGGCAACTCAACATAGGATTACTGCTATTCCTATGAAGCACGGCTTAGACTTACTACTACTACTACACAATAAGTAAACATAGATAAATATACTAACCATGAACGAACCCCTTCAAAACTTAGAACATAAGAAACATGGAATAAAAAAAAAGCTTGTAAAATTTTCTTTGTCTCCCAAATTTAATGAAACATGGGACCCACCACCATAAACACAAGGTCTGTTCAGAAATTATCCAACAATATATATATATATTTTTTTTTTTAAAAGAGAAAGAAAAATATCCTATAGCAATGGTCCTTTATATCCCTTAAAAAATGTTCCCTTTTGGATCTCACACACTTCTCTCAAAGTTCCTTACACTTTTTTTCTCAAAAACAGTATTTCTGGAGGATCATTGATAAATTTGATGTTCACAATATGCAAGCTCACTTTTTTGTGGTATTTCATTGCTAACTGATTACCAAGTTTCATCGCAATTAACTTGGTCTCTAGATATTTAGGATAAGTTCAGGACCTCTGCGTGTGTGTATGTGCGCATTTAAATATAGTTCACTATAAAGATTTTTTAGGTCAGTTGTTTGAGATTCCTGAAATTAATCGAAGTACTTGGTTTCAATAAACACTGTCTTCCTTTCTTAAACAAATTTTTTTTTTTTTTTTTTGCTTGTGACCCCCCCCCTCCGGCTACCTCACAGGCTTGTATTTTATGCCTGTATGAGTGGGGGTGACTACTATTTGCATACAAGAAAATTTAACTTGGTTCAATTCTTTTTTTTTTTTTTTTCATTGTACATATATGGAAGTCGGAATAATCCATTTCACTTTTAATGGTAGTCTCAATCTTTCAGCAAGACCTGACACAACAAGCAAATTCCCTTTGCTGGATTTAGTCTTCTCATTCCTTACAGTTTAGTTTTGAAGGACTGAGAATTATTGCTGCATCTTGAATGTTTAACTTTACATTTATTCACTTCTGTTTTGATCTCTTTGCTAATTCTACAGCTTCTCTCTCTCTTCTTTTGTGTGTGTGTGTGTGTGTGTGTGTGTGTGTGTGTGTGTTTCTTGATGAAAAGAAAACATTCCAGAGCAGTCTACATGTTGTTGCTATAGTAACTAAAGTTCTTATGCCTTATTAGTTCTCCCGGATGGGATCATGGTTAAACCTGGAATCTCAATATAATTTTCCTCTTGTGAACAGGACTATCTAGAGACTATATTGGAAAGACTAACTGCAGTTGGTAGCAATACAGGAAAACTACCTGCATATTATCACACAATTTTAAACATTGTTTGCTCCAGCCTTCATGTGCTTGTCAATCTGAATAATCCTCAGGGAATGTCATCAAACTGAAGTTGAACTCTTTATTTACATTTGTTGGGTTAGATTGTTCTTAATCTGCTGTTCATGTCAGACACTGAAACTTTTTGTAAATACTTCAAGCAATAGTCAAGCAGTACTAAGTAAGAATAAGTCATCTTTAGACAGCAACAAAAACAATTTATCATAGTCCTAGCCAGGATTCATCATTGGCAGCCACAATCTCAACAATATAAGAAATACGGATGACACAGTACCTTGTACAGAAAGTAGCAAAAGAAAGCAAGAAGAAAGGACTGAGCATACACTTCAAGAAAACTGAATGTATAGTCATCAGCAAAAAGACACTAAAATGCCAAGTACAGGTCAGTCAGTTAAGTGCCTTACATGATACATGCTTGAACAATCATGTCTTGAAAGCGACATGACTGACTGGGCAGAAGATTATCCCGCAGTAGGTTGCCATTATTTTCTGCAGTAGACTGCTTGCCAACCAAGGCTATAGAACCCAATCTGTCCTCTTATTTAATTCATGACTTGAGGAAAGAGATGGATTAATACCTTTCCCAAGGGTATTTGCACGTAAGTGAATGCAATGAATTTAACTGGAATTTGAACTCGGTTTTCCGATTTCTCATTCCGAGCCAATATCACCTGCACCACAAAGGATGGAGGAAACTAAAATAAAACAAGTAAAGAAATTTAAATACCTGGGAAGTGTTCTGACAGATGCTGGAAAGTTTGACTCTGAGATCTGAAGACACATTGGCATGGCCAAGGATGCATTTCAAAAACTATCCGGATTAATGAGAGACAGGTAAAATCTCAGTGGAAACAAAGAAGAATACAGGACTGCTATGAGATATGTCCTTCTGTATGGCAGCAAATGTTGGAAAATCTCTTCAAGGATGAAGGAGAAGCTTGAAGCAGCAGAAATGTTGTTCTACAGAAAAATGCTAAGGATACCATGAACCAGGTATGTGAGCAACAATATGGTGTTAAAGATACAAACCAGAAGGAAACTTATCAGGAGGAGACAGATGAAGTTTTGGGGACATGTTATGAGGAAGTGTGTTGTGGTACAGTGGATATTGGCTCGGAACAAGAAATCGGGGAGCCGAGTTCAAATTCCAGTTGAATTCATTGCATTCACTTACATGCAAATACCCTTGGGAAAGGTATTAATCCGTCTCTTCCTTCCAGTTATGGTTTAAATAACAGGACAGATTGGGTCCTATAGCCTTTGCTGGCAACCAATCTACCGCAGAAAGCAATGGCAACCTACTGCGGGATAATCTTCTGCCCAGTCAGTCATCTCTCTTTCGAGACATGATCGCCCAAGCGTTTACCACGTATGGCACTTAACTGACTGAATGAGGAAGTAGGGTTTAGAGAATCTGATGCTCACAGGACAGATAGCGGGAAAGAGAAACAAGGGAAAGCATTGCAAGACATTTGAGGGGTTTGTGCAAATAGATGGCGCAGCCAGTTCCGGGAGAGATATCAAGAGGAAAAATATTAAAAGCTACAAGGGACAGGAGCAAATGGAAGTCCATGATCATCTATGTTCTGAAGGGACAAGGTACTTGAAGAAAATTAGATAAAAGGGCTTCATTCAAAACTCCCAGCAGGTTACCAAGATTGACAAACACCTGGTGGAGGGCAAAACAACAGAAACCTCGAACAGAACAAAGATAATGACCAAGGTATACCATTCCAGAACCTCCGCACTTGCAAGCCTAATTGGTGGTTCTGGGCACTGCATTGTGTTCCTTACTATCTTGTCAACATGTACTTCTTTTCTACCTTTATATATGGTACAAATTAAGCACAACTATTAAAGGATAGTTTTTTTTGGATCTAAATATTTTTTTTTTTGCCCAAGTCTAAGTGTTTTAAAAAAACTAAATGAAATTCACCATTTTTTTATCCATAATGTTGAAAGTGTTCATCCTGACTTAACACTCGGAGACTTTTTACTTTGTGATTGGACTCTGGAAGATCTTAAAGGGTGAAAGCAAAAAGTTTTAGTGTCCATGTCAAATTTAAAAACGAAAAACCCCTGATGCTAAATGCTTTCATCTTGTATATTTCTTGTAAAAATTTTAATAAATTATAAATATCTTAAAATGGAGAGTTTTTTCAATCACCCTCTGTATGTGAGTTTTCAGTGATATTTTAAGTCAATTTAATCTTGAGTGGACATCTTGACTGGGTGTGTTTTTAGGGTTACTGAACACTTAATTCTCTGCCTCCATACGTTTCAGTTGCCTGGCAGTGTTTGATTCTCTGTCACTGATTGACTTGGTGGCATTGTCAGCCCATTTTTCACCCCGGTCTACCTATTCTTCTTTTGCCTAAGGAGAGATACCTTGTAAAAGAGTAATAAAAAGATTGTCTCTAATAACATACTCATAATTCCAAATTTCTTAATGGTGGATATGTGGGCCTGTTTTTTGTCATATGGTGTCTCTGCATCATTTTTTGTCATATGGGTCTCATACTGCATTTTTTCATTTTTTGTCATATGGTGTCTCATACTGCATCATTTTTTGTCATATGGTGTCTCATACTGCATCATTTTTTGTCATATGGTGTCTCATACTGCATCATTTTTTGTCATATGGTGTCTCATACTGCATCATTTTTTGTCATATGGTGTCTCATACTGCATCATTTTTTGTCATATGGTGTCTCATACTGCATCATTTTTTGTCATATGGTGTCTCATACTGCATCATTTTTTGTCATATGGTGTCTCATACTGCATCATTTTTTGTCATATGGTGTCTCATACTGCATCATTTTTTGTCATATGGTGTCTCATACTGCATCATTTTTTGTCATATGGTGTCTCATACTGCATCATTTTTTGTCATATGGTGTCTCATACTGCATCATTTTTTGTCATATGGTGTCTCATACTGCATCATTTTTTGTCATATGGTGTCTCATACTGCATCATTTGTGAATTGATTTACATAGGAGATGCCTATAATAATTAACAGCAAATTTTATGCTATGTTTAATAATTTGTCAACTACTGTGGTTTTTTGTTTTATTTGATATAATGAACTTAATAACTTATTGCAACTTAGTGGTATTCAGAGGGGCACTATCAATTGATTTAACACCTTCATTGTTTGCTCATCATGACCAATTTTCAAGTTCTAAAATAGCCTGGTTAACTCCATTTTGTTTAATTTTTATCCAAAAATGTTTGGTTATCCCATTCTGCTTAATTCACTCTAATTTGTTTATTGAACTTGTCATATGTGCAACTAAAGAAATAAGATAAGACTTTTTAAAGAGAAACTCATTAAACCAACCAAGTTTTTATCATAAAGAAAAAAAGATTTTATAGTTTCAGTGGTTTCGTCAGTAGCTAAAAAAGGAAGGAAAAACATGACCACTTACTAGCAAGAAGTTAGAAATACTTCAAAATAACTTCAGTCAGGAGTTGCTGGATTTTTGTGGTATAGTTCACCTGTCAGCAAAGGGTAGTAAACAGACTGTAACGAAGCAGTTTTTGACAAAAACTCACTTTAGCAGCGCTCTTAATTTTGGTACCAACCAATAAAAACGAATACCCAGAATTTTTTAATTCCAAGTGTTAAGAGAATATTTTTCATAAATGAAAACACGTATCTTCAGCTTTGCTTGTTTTTATTGTTTTAATGTCATCTAGAAGACTTTATATTTTTTAGCACATGAAGAAAATGTAAAATCTTAATTTCATGATGTATTTTCAGTTGATCTTCTCTAAGAATAAATAATTCAGTCCTGAAAATTTGTAGATGGAAAATAAGCTGCTTCTTTTGAAAATGAAGCCTTGTATGCTTCAAAATCAATAGCAACTCTATTAAAAGTGCTACAAAGTTGACAGCAATGATAACCATGATGTTGATTTTGGGAGGAAATCATTTTGTAGAATAAATCAATATAATTCATATAATTGGATCTTTTAAACATTGAGGCTAATCCTTATCAGAATACAGGATTATTGGCTCACACATACGCACACACACATATAACATAGATGTAACTATATGCTTAAAATGGCATATCAGAAGAAAGAAAAAAAGAAATATATATATATATATATACTGATACACTGATGTGCCAAAAGTCATGAGAGATCAGGGCATAAAGGTAATAATAGGTGATACTTTGATGTCATAGAAATGTCCAGACCTATATCAGTTATGTTCTGGCATCTAGAGTCAGTATGAACACTATATAAGGTGCCCATGACAGGGTGATGTGAATTATTGTAGTTCAAATGGAACAAAGTAATGAGTGACAGACTAAGGTGAAATTTGATGTCTGAAATTGCAGGGACATTTAACATATTTTGATCTACGGTGTCCAGTGTATATTAGCTAAAGATTTTAAGGTTCCCTAAAAATAAAGTACTACTGAATCATAGAGATGAATTGACGGTTTTATGTCAACATCTAAAATCTAGTGTTATCAAAGGATATCAATAGTGCAGTAGCCAACCATGTGTTGTTAATGATTTTGAATGAAGATACCTGGTTAGAACAGTCTGTGATCATGCATTCACGTTCAATGTAGTTGGTAGCAGGTACACATTCAGTAGGTCTGTTCAGTGCAAATACATATATCTGAACATGTCATCTCACCTGGGCTTGTGACATCACTAATTGAAACCTGAACGGTTGGCAATTTGAGGGTTTCTCTAATGAACCATGATTTCAGTTGCTTAAGTTAAGGTTTAAGTGTTGCACAGACTTTGGACCTCAGTTTTCAACAAAGCACTATGCAGGTTGGTGTTGGTTCCACAATGGTATAAGGTGTATTCATGCAGCATAAATTGTCTGCTGGTCAACCCTAAACATGTCATTGATTGGGGAATGTTATCTTGTGCATATTCTTAGACTTTCTATGATTGGGGAATGTTATCTTGTGCATATTCTTAGACTTTCTATGATTGGGGAATGTTATCTTGTGCATATTCTTAGACTTTCTATGATTGGGGAATGTTATCTTGTGCATATTCTTAGACTTTCTATGATTGGGGAATGTTATCTTGTGCATATTCTTAGACTTTCTATGATTGGGGAATGTTATCTTGTGCATATTCTTAGACTTTCTATGATTGGGGAATGTTATCTTGTGCATATTCTTAGACTTTCTATCCCTTTAACAACAATGAATTATTCCATCAGGATAATGCAACATGTCATTGGCTAAAAGTTGTCCAATTTTGGTTTGAGTTACATTTTGGGAGCTTTTCATAAAGTGTGACCACTACATTTGATTAACATATGGTTCTTCTCTCTTCTTCATGACTCACTCCTCTGTTTATTGTCCTCTCTTTTTTTTTTGTTTCCTCCTTCTATGCTTCTTGTACTCTCTCCTCCACGTTTCCCCCCTCTATGCTTCTTGTACTCTCTCCTCCACGTTTCCCCCTCTATGCTTCTTGTACTCTCTCCTCCACGTTTCCCCCTCTATGCTTCTTGTACTCTCTCCTCCACGTTTCCCTCTCTATGCTTCTTGTTCTCTCTCCTCCACGCTTACCCCTTCTCCTCCTTTTCCCTCTATGCTTCTTGTTCTCCTTGTTCTCTCTCCTCTTCTTTTCCCCCTCTATGCTTCTTGTTCTCTCTCCTCCTATTTTCCCCTCTACACTTCTTGTTCTCTCTCCTCCTATTTTCCCCTCTATGCTTCTTGTTCTCTCTCCTCCTCTTTCCCCCCTCTACGTTTTTTGTTCTCTCTCCTCCTCTTCCCCCTTACTCGTCTTGTTCTCTCTCCTCCTCTTTCCCCCTCTACGCTTCTTGTTCTCTCTCCTCCTCTTTTCCCCCTCTACGCTTCTTGTTCTCTCTCCTCCTCTTTTCCCCCTCCACGCTTCTTGTTCTCTCTCCTCCTCTTTTCCCCTCTATGCGTCCTCTTTTCTCTCCTCCGTTCACCCCCTCTATGCGTCCTCTTTTCTCTCCTCCATTCACCCCCTCTATGCGTCCTCTTTTCTCTCCTCCATTCACCCCCTCTATGCGTCCTCTTTTCTCTCCTCCGTTCACCCCCTCTATGCGTCCTCTTTTCTCTCCTCCGTTCACCCCCTCTACGCGTCCTCTTTTCTCTCCTCCGTGTTTCCCTCTCTATGGTTTTCTCTCTCCTCCTCACCTCCTACCTCTACAGACCTTTTTTGCTTTTATTCACTCTCACTTCCTACTCTCCTGGTACAGTCCTTGTATCATCTCTTCTACTTGCTCATCATTCCTTTCCTTCTGCCCTTGTTGCTCCCTATCAATAAGAAACCTTAGATAATCTATCCTTTTGTTTTTTTTTGTTTTTTATCTAATTGTTTTGTATAAAATGTATGTTTTGGTTTTTCTTTCTCACTGAAATGCCAACATATCAAAATTTAACTTAAGCAATGCCATTTATTTATCCCTCATTCTCATCAATAAACCTTATGAATGCAACAAGTCTTATCAGTTTGTATAATAAGGTTTTCTTCATTGTCAGCTTTAAATAATTTTTTATTTGAAAAAAAACTTAAACAAATCCTGATTGAATATCAAGTTCAATAAATTTTACTATATTTGTATTTACATTAAATTTTTTTTTGTCTGAACTTTTTTTTGTTTATAATTTAACACTAAAATATACAGTTGAAACTTTATGAAAGTAAATTTAGTAAGTTTCTTACTGTAACACCAATTTTATATATATTTTATTTATAGGATGTGTCTGTTTCTGTCTGTGGTTATAAAGATGTTAAAGGTTTTACTTTTCTCCCTCCACATAAAGTATCTTTATATTGGTTTTAAATAAAGAAGTGTTGACATGCATAAAGAATAGCTGAATTTGAGAATACATTCTTTTATTCCCTTCATTAGTTTATAAAATGCAATCAAATTGAGATTTCCATTTGTTTGTTTTGTTTTTTTTTTATCAGTATACATTATTGGATTCATTCCTTGATGTAATCCATAAAGGCAAAGTGTTGTTACTTCAGTAACCTGGACTTGAAGTATGTGTACCACCAAGTACAGATTAAGGATACCGAAAAAAGTATACCACCTTCAAAGCCGACAATCATTTATATTAGTTGTGTTGCATACCTTTTATCATTACCAACAAAGCTGTTTGCTTTCAGAGGATAATAAACAACCTTATCTCTTCCAAAGGACTTTCTTCTAATTTCCTATCTGCTCAGTTTTGTAAACAAAGCAGTTTTTGAAGTAATGGATTTTATCACTTTAAATGTTATTTTTAGCAAATATTCATATTTGAGCAGATGCTTTGTTTATTTATTAAACAGTAAATTTGTTTATTTTTGTCTACCAAGCTGAATATTTGAGAAATTGTATTCAAGAAAAATATGTGCTCTCCTTAAAGCATGTAATCAGTAACATCACTATTATCAGAATCCTTGTTGCAATGTTTTTTGAAAGAATCCAACTTTTCTTACTCTTAAACTTAATAAAAGGACAATTCTTGACTTGATCAAATCATCATTACCACAAAAAAGATTTTCAGAATTTTGTAGTCTTGCTCTTCTATTGTATTGCATAAATAATTGTTTATAAAGAGTAAAAAGCCTGTTTGTATGTGTGTTTACCTATTCAAGTCTTCATTACAATGTCAACATACAAATAGATATTTGATTTGGGCTACTCTAAAAGACCTGTGGAGATATATATATATATATATATATATATATATATAAAACCCAGAATAAATAAAAATTCTTTCTCGCAGCAAAAAAGAGGCAACCCTCCAAATTCAAAAGAGCACTTTAATAAAAGTAAATAAAAATAAAATGTTAAAAGTTAAAATGAAAGTTTTTTTTTCTCAATTGGGAATGCTTAACTTACTTTCATTTCTCCTGCCTTTTTTGTATTTTCATTATGCTCGTATTTTATTCCATTCTGAGAATCTAAGTCAATATTAGGTTCTGTATATTTTTTTTTTCTATCACCCTTCTTAGCTTGTCTCTTCTTCAGACAAAATATCGAATTGCCGACAATTTATATCAACTAAAACTGATTTTCTTCTTTCTTTTTTTTTGTTTCACCCCCTCTCCCATTTCTGATTCTCTCATATACACAGAAAGACAAGTGTTTGTTTTACATTTGTACAAATTGATTGCATCTTCAAAATGTCTGATATCCAATAGAACTTTGTTACAATGCTGCTGTCTTTCATTGTATATACTTCATTTGAAAAAAAAAAGAAAAGAAAATGTCAAAAGTTTAAAATAATCTTGAAAGTTAACATCATTCAAAGAATTTAAAAATATGGGGAAGATTTAGTCTCCCCCACCCCAATTTGAAAAATGTTTTATTTGAAGCTTGTAGCAATTATAATTTACTGTCAAACTAATGCTGAAATTTCAGTGCCAGAATTGCAGTGATTTTGATTGATATTCTTTGGACCTTATATGTATGTTGCATTATGTGCATTGTGTACAAAAAGGACTAAATTCGCTTTAAAGACTATTACATTCGTCATTAAAATTGAGTCTTATCAATCTATCCAGCAAGTCCTCACTGGTCTTTTGTAGAGGTTTATCTCTTGTTTACTGTTTATTATTGTTTCCAGTTTCTTCTACTTCAGTTCTATACTCTTAACACTTGTCTTTTTCTATGCTAATATAAGTTCACACAGTAACCCTTTTAACTTGAGTGGCTCTTGGGCCTTGTATTTGGTAAACATTAGTGGGAAAAAAAGTACTTATTATCCCGGATTGTCAAACTATTATTAGGTTACTATGAACATAAAATAAGAGAGCCTCCTTTGCTTAGCAATTTTGAGGTCAGAAGAATTTGACAGGTCTTCATTTCTTGTTTACTGATTTATCCTCCTTACTCTAATGAGATTTTTGCAGATTTGCATTTTTATCTTCAGAAAATGGCATTAGAAAAAGATCCGTAATTAAGAAATTCCAAATCAATCATACTGCACAGATGTGTGAAAGTAACATTAAAAAAAAATTGAAGGAATCTATAATTGATTAACCAAGTGAGAAAAAGTATACTATTTTTCTTAATATGTTAATGTTATTTATATTCATCTACATTTATTGAAATCTTATCCCCAAATTAGTTAATTTATTTTGAAATCATCTATTTCATAAGTACCAAAGTTAGTTACTAAAGTTAATTCATTTTCTTTTTTTTTTTTTTTTTTTTTTTTTCTTAGATAGAAATGGATAACTTTAACAGTTTCATCAACCAGGAGTTACAAAAATAATTGTAGGACTCTTTTTGTAAGGCCTGATTAGTTGCATATTTCCACTCATGCAAAAGATTAGTATTCAAGTCCCAGGGTTTCAAATGCTGATTTTTAAAGCCAGAGGCAGGCTTGGGGGATTGTCACAACACAATCTTTCTTTATTCAGATTTAATTTTGTGTTGTATTAAGACCCTAATTTTCACCTATTGTGATGAACAGTTGTCCTCTCAGGGAGGCCCTGTGACTTGAGCATCTATTGGGTTTTCAACTTTGCCCAGACCTCAAGTGAAACTTATATAAGCTACCTATTGCTAAAGATACTGGTAAAACAGTCAGTTGTCTGTACTAGACTCTGCTTGCTATCCTCTACCTTTACAAGAGCCAGATCAAACCAAAACTGGATTACTGTTACCATTTATGGGAAGGAGCTGCACAATCTTCTTTTTCTAGTTTTAATAGGCAAAAAGCATTACTGCATCCTTGTGGGTGATAAATTATTTTTCACCTTACACCCCATTCCTCCAGATGTACTTTCACAAGTCTGTTAGTGTTTTTTTTTGTTTTTCTTGTTTTTGTTTGTTTTTTTGTTTTTTTTTACCCTAAGCTAGGTGGTACTGCCAGTGATGCACAGGGGGCTACATAAGAGTAAAAGTTTAGACAGGAGGAGAGTGAAGAGAAAGATGGACCAGTTACAGAGGGTGTCAGAAAGGGCAAGAGAAGGATGGGAATACAGGTATGATGACAGTTGCGAAAGTAGAGAGAAAGGAAAATATATACAGAGTGATGTAGAAAAAACTGGAGTCAAGTGGAAGAGATGGGTATTGACATTGCATTTAAATTCCTGGAGGTTGTATCCATCAGGAAAGCAAGTATATGGAAGGGAGCTCTACAGGTGGAAAGTGCGAGAAAAGAAGCTGATGGAGTAGAATTGTTGGCTGCATTTGGTTGATCTAACTGTAAGTGGGTGGGATCTTGTTGCCAGTCTAGTTGTAGAAGTAAATTGTGGCATCAGTGACTTAAGTTTGTTTGAACAGAAGCCATGAAAATATTTGTAGAATAGAGAGAAGCCACATTCTGCCGGTGAGAAAGTGGCTGGAGTCGAGCTGCCAAGTCGGGACCTATCGCATTACAGATTCTCCTTTGGAGCCTGTCAAGAACACTGAGATGAACAGCAGGGGTGCCTGACCAGATATGACAGCAGTATTCCATACATTCCTCAGTTCTACCAGTCGTAACCTTCATGGCTAAAAGGCTGCCATTCCTTGCACATTGTAGTGAACCACCTTCATTCCCTTTGTATTTTGTTGGCAAGAGGTATGTTCCGCTTGAGCGTCGTCTTCTCATGAACTACTGCCTTGTGGAACCAACACCCAAGAGGATGCTCCCCTGGTCACTACACTCTTAACCTGTTCAAGTCTACGGTTAACCGTTATTTTTCCCCACATATAAACTGTGGCTCTTGGGTCTTGTACAGGATGACCATTATTGTTAAAAAAAAAAAAAAAAAAATCCTAAATTTCAAGTAGGAAAACTAAAGAAGCCACACTTCCCTTTTTACATTATTGCGTACATTTGTGATATATATCATCTCATGGTATGAATATTTATTCTTTTGTAATGTTAATAAAGATATGCCCATATCACACAATACAGGAGAATTGCTCTCTACCTCACCTCCATACTGATTGAAGCAGTGGCTACTGTTACCAAAGTCTTTTGATACCATCCAGTTTAGTATGTTTAACCATCATCTTGACATATACCTACATGAAACTTTCAAGAGGTACCCAAATCGTGGGAACATTGCACAATGTTACCCAGACAGATAATTAGTTTACCTGGAATGTCTACTGTTAACAGACAGGCAGGCAGGCATAAGATGGATAACCTTCGCCCATATATTAGGTTACCACCAAATCATTTATAGACAAGACAGTAGTGCTGTTGAAGAATACATGAATAACTAACGGGTGCAACTCTTCTTTTTTTTTTTTCTTTTCTTTTCTTTTTTTTTATCTTTTTTTTCTTTTATGTCACTCATTATTTCATCATTCCCTCCTGTTTGGCTGTAATTTTCTCGAGCATTCAATATATCTACTTCACTATTATCTTTACAGTTACTTCTTTTATTTATTTCTGAGAGTAGATGAAAAATCTAATACGAACACTCTTACAATTTTTTTCTTTTTTTTTAAATGAATGAATATAAATGCGCAACTTGGGGTAGAAGCATTTTTTCTCCCTCTCTTCCTTTCCCTTGCTTTCTCTTCCTCCTGAAAGAATAAACATATTTCATAAAATGTTTCAAAATTTGAAAAAAAAAAATGCAATTGTAGCAGGGACTGGAAATGCAACCCCCCCAACATCCTCTTGTATCAATTATTGGTTTATTGCTTCTAATGTTAGCATTCACCTGCCTCTTTTTTGTGAACTTCAATCACAAAATGAAATTTCATGGAAGCTGAAGAAGGAAATCACTCTAATTTTAAATGTTATGTACAAAAAATTATATTTCCAAAAATAATTGTTAAATACTAGTTTCTCAATAAAGTACTTTACCTCATTTTGAGTTTATTAATTTTCTTATATATACTTACTTATTATTAAACCAGTTTTTGTATTTTAATTATGAAATTAAACTGAGAATTTAAAATAATGTTTCAGATAAAACTTGAACTCTTATCCTCTAATTTGGAAAGTCAGTTCTCACAAAGTCAGAAGAGGCAATCATAAAAATACTATGAGAATCTTCCTTGAGCATGGCCTAAAGGAAACCCAAACTCACCCAGTGGAGTATAAGCCATCAACGAGGGGATTGTCAATGCTTCTGTAACTTGTCTTTTTTACAGGTAGGTGAGTTGACTCTATGCAAACCCCTTTATACTCCAGGCAAAGTAGACTGGTTGCCAACCAAGTCTGTACTGCTATTTAACCCATAGCTGGAAGAAGAGATAGATTAATACTTTTCCCAAGGGTAGTTGTGCATAAGTGAATGCAACAAATTCAACTGGAATTCAAATTCAGCTCTACAATTTCTCATTGCAAGACAACATACACTGCACCACAACGCATATCCCTGACCATAACCACTTTGCCTTAAATTATCAGTTTTCTAAGATCTGTTTATCAGGTTGAGGATGAATGTTAGTCTTCTCTGAAGTTATTTTGTCTTTATTTTCCACATTTTAATGTCACAACTTGGTTGGTTGGTTTGTTCATTTTCTACAGGTTATTTAAATTCAGAACATATTTCTAGATTGTAAGAATCTTTTTAAATTAGATAATAATGGTTTGATAATACAAATCTTACTAATTAACCCATAGGAGAGAGAAGAGGTAGATTCATACCCTTTTTCAAGGGTATTTGTGCGTATCTCTGCTCTCTGATTAATAATTTTGAGCCATTATCCATTGCATCACTTACACATCCAAGCTTACAACACAGTGTTTCCAATTGGTTGCCCATCTAGATACTGACCAGGCTCGACATTGCTTAACTTCATTAACTGTACAGGAACCATTGCTTCAACATGTTGTGGCCATAAGCCTTAACAACAGGAGAAAAATAGTTGAATAGCAAAAACAAATATTGCATCAATACAAAAAAATAATAAAAATTTATTAATTTAAAATGTGTAATAAGAAAAAAGATAATGAACAGATTTACTTAAAAAGTTTAATAAAAATATTAATGAAACTCATTTTAAAATATTCAGCACCAAATAAAATTGGGATGGCCAATTTAAAAAGAAAGTAAAACTACTGCTGCTGTTGTCTCATAATTACATTTCTATATACAAATTTAAAGACTATTACAGTACAAAGGTTTTACTTATATTTTGACTAATAATTTATTTTATCATGCAGGGCTACTATTCTCAACATTGGCTTATTACATTACCAAGGCACCAAACAACCTAGCGATCTTGTGCATCCATCTAACTCGTTTCTGCTTGCCAATGTCTCTCTTCCTGAATAATTATGGACATCATTCTTTTTTTTTCCCCCCTATTTTTAGCTGTTGTAAATGAATTGGATACTACTTTCACTTACACTGTACAAGTCATATGGTATTGATTATTCAAAGATGATACACTGCATACATGAGACGTGTATTTGTGCTGTCATTACATATTATTAGCAAGAGGTGTGGAAATTTTGCATAGAAACAAAGCATTTAATAATAGAATGTTTTGTTTTTTCTTTTAAGTCTAGTAAAAAATATAAAAAATTGTGGTTTATTCAAGTATGAATTTATGATAAAAAAGTTTTATTTTCACTGGAGATATTCTTTGTGACAAATTTGTGTTTTGCTTGCTTTTTCTACTCAGTTCTATTATTCGATTACTTTGATTTTTATATAATGCAATACAATGGCCAAGAAAAAACAATTAAATTGTTGACATCTAAATATGAGATGTATCAAGAGTATGAAAAATTTCAAAATTTTAACCATCTTTACCATTAGAGATTTAAGTGATATCATAGATAAGCTTTATTAAATATATTAAAACTTTCATTCAAACTCATTATGTATGTAATGACTTGGGGTGTGGGGATTATCAGTGGTTTTAGTATCAACTTAATTTGTTGATCCCCCCCTCCCCGTTTTTTCCTTTTTGTGTTCACTGTGACATTACCACTATTTCATCAGTTTTTTTTTTTTGGTGGGGGGGGTATTTAACTCCCTATTTAGCAGGAGGAAGAAAAAAGTCCAATTAAACCTTGAATGATGCAATTTTTCATTTTAAAAATATTTTTAGCTTGCTTTTAAAATTTTTCTATTTAAACTAAACAAAAAAAAAAATGTAAAAATTGAATGAAGAGAAAATTTACTAGTTAATAAAGGTTACATCTTTGCTCGGTTCAAGGATGTATGTTTTCATTTCTTACCCCTTATGTTTGCTATAAGGTCTCTTCAGAAATTCAGTCAGTTAAGTATCATACGTGATACACATTTCGGTGATCATGTCTCGAAAGAGACATGACTGACTGGGCAAAAGGTTATCCCTCAGTAGTTTGTCATTGCTTTCTGCGGTAGACTGGTTGCCAGCCAAAGCTATAGAACACAGTCTGTCCTATTATTTAACCCATAAGTGGAGGGAAGAGACAGATTAATACCTTTCCCAAGGGTATTTGCACGTAAGTGAATGCAAGGAATTCAACTGGAATTCAAACTCGGCTTCCAGATTTCTCATTCCGAGCCGACATCCACTGCACCACAACACACATCCCTTCAAATATTATCTAATCAATTAATATTAAAGAAAAAGTAGTGTCCACAAAATCTTATATACTCTTGCATTTAAAATTTTCCAAATGGCCTGAAAAATCCTTTTTAATGATGACCATCAATTGCTTCATCTTAATTGTGATTTTTTTTTTTAATTTTTTTAAATTGATGGTCACACAGTGGTTAAATTCAATCTGTATCTTCTCTTTACTGATTGAGTAGCCCACAGGAGAGTGCCTGTTTTATTCATGAGCAGTAATGTTCCCTTTGATTGTTTGCCATATTTATCGAGATTCCAGAAATTGTTCTTAAATATTAAATATTGACTACCTCCAAGTATTTTTCTCATAAGCATCTTAATTTTGTCTGTTTATGTTGTCCAATAAACAAATTTCTTACTCTTTATAAAGTTATTAGTCTGAATGTAAAATGCATGGAAGTGTTTGTCAACCATAATGTGAAAACAGATGTGCATTGTGGTGCAGGGGATATCAGCTCAAAACAAGAAATTGAGGAGCATAGTTCAAATTCCAGTTGAATTTCCTGCATTCACTTACGTGCAAATACCCTTGGGAAAGGTATTAATCTGTCTCTTCCCACCAGTTATGTGTCAAATAACAGGATAGATTGGGTTTTCTATAGCCTTGGCTGGAAATCAGTCTACTGCAAAAAGCAATGGCAACCTACTGTGGGATAATCTTCTGCCCAGTCAGTCATGTCTCTTACGAGACATGATCGCCCTAAGCGTGTATCACGTATGGCACTTAAATAACTGACTGAATATAATAGTTGGAAACATGATTAAAGCTTCTGCTGGGCATAAAGTGGGGGATCAGTTTTATATTGTTATGTAGTAATTAACTGATCCCCCAATAATTACTGCATAATAATAATATAATACATCTCTTCTCCCTCTAGCTATGAGTCAAATAATAGGACAGATTGGGTTCTATAGCCTTGGCTGGCAACCAGTCTACCGCAGAAAACAATGGCAATCTACTTCGGGATAATTTTCTGCCCAGTCAGTCATGTCTCTTACGAGACATGATTGCCCATGCGTGTATCACATATGGTACTTAACTGACTGACTGAATGTGAAAACATAAATTCATGTTTTAACTGAAAGGATATTGAATATCTATAAATTTGTCTGTATTTTGGTGGTAATTTCTCAGAAAATTTGCTTCATTCTTCAAATATTGAATGTTGTCCAATGAACAGCTACTTTTTTTCTCTCTTTTATTGTTGGAATTTAGTGTCACTTTATAAATGGTGAATAAAAGAATTTTAACTTATTCATGTATGTCTGTGTCTATATTTCTGAGATGAAGTATTGTAACTATTTACGCTATTAGGGCTATTGTTCTATTGACCTGGTGGATAAAAGTATTGACTGAAGTAATCCAAAACGTGACTTGACCCAAAGAGTTGTGAGTTCAATAACTGGCCACAGGAAAGGTGAACAAAAACTGGTTCATCTACTAAACAAAATTAACTGAAACTGAAATATCCTGATAAAAACATGTCGAACAAGAAATAAAGGATTTGAAATTCAAATTTATATCACTTGATATACAGAGTGTACAATGCTGAAACATTGTGAAAATGACAAAGATGATTTTTAAAAATTGCCTTTGTCAATGCACTTAATTCACTTGTGAATATTAAATATTAAATATTAAACATTAAATATTACACAATGAAAATTTCAAATAAAAATTTATCTGAAAATTAGGTGTTGAGCTGCAGACTTATTGATACACCCTTATATAATAGTAAAGCTTTTAACATATAAAATTCAAAAATGAGATACCATGGGTAGGATTTATTAATAAGTTGACAAACATAGTAATTAAAATGCCAATAAATTCCCTAAATAAAACTTTGCTGATAAATCTGCATTTTTTTTAATATTTTACAAAGGTAACTTGAGTATGGTACAAGGCTAAATAAGGGAGGAAGATTGTGCTTAAACAGGTTTTTAAGCAGAAGAACTCATCTTAAAAAATCAGAATTCAATATTTATGCTTTTACTAGACGTTGAATACCAATCAGATAGGTTAGATAATGACATATCAAGAAGGCTCCATATTTACATATTTTTGGTGGTTTTCATCAATCTCCATCAATTTGTTACAAATCATTTGTCTTATCAATGCTTTCTCTTTAAAAAGTCTATCCCCCCTCCCCTGTCTTCAATAGTTTGATGTTTCATTATAGCTTATAGATAATTCATATTTCTCTCTTTTTTTTATCATCAACATTTGCATAATTCTTTTTGAGGAATCTGGTCATGTGGATAAAGTAGACTGTAAAGGAAAGAATGAAAAATTTTTGATATTAGCGTGTGTGTAGCACAAGAGTATAGCCCAAAAGACATAATGCTGAAGCACTATTATTATTATTATTGTTGCTTTGCCTTCTTTTGTCTTGCATACTATTTTTGTCCTGTTCTTTTCTTTTGTCTTATTCTTTATTGGAAACTTTATCAATTCTGTTCATTGGGCATTTCTGCCAATTATAATTTTTTAACCATACCCAATTATTCTGCTATGTTTTAAGATGCAACTCTGAAACTAATCAGGCTTGCTTTTCTGTAATTTATGTTCATTTTTATAGCCGACAAAGATTTTGATCAGTTCCATATTGTATAATTTTCATAAAATATGTGATACAACACCAACAATAATTTAGTTTGTGGTTCCCAATGTCGAGCAATTTGATTTTTTTTTTTTTTTTTTTTTTTTTAAGGGGGCAGATCAAGAAGAGGTTATTAACAGTTGATTTTGTTTCCTAGTGCGTCTGTGTGAGTGAGTTAATACATGCAGTGCATATACAGTATGCATACATACAAATATTTGTATGTACATGTGTAATATACAGGGTGCAATGGGTAAAAATTCAAACTATTTTAAACCAAGAAAAATCCTTTTAGGGTTCATTGTCTTGTCATTTTATAATTTACAGTTTGTATTTTGAAAAGATAGGAAACAAAATCAAAAGTTACATTATTTCTGCATTATTGATATTTGTTTTTGTACCTTTTTATTCTCTTTGCTTTTACCATTTTGTTAATTGCTTTCATCTTTGTTAGATTCAACAAGTGCTTCCTGCAATATCCCATGATCCCCTTCCTGTTACTATTTTGAAGCAACTATCAATCACCTGAAATTAACACTGTTCCTGGATTGGGTAGGAGTATCTTTGCTTTTGGGTTTTTTTTTCTGTCCTACCTGCATTTATTTATAAAAGTATTTTGTATACATCAAATAGTCAGTTTCTTCATGATGTCTCCGCCACCACTCAACATGTACAAAGATCATGTCTATCAGGTAATCCGACCACCATCCCTAAACAGATGCACACGTCTGTGTATGTTCATATGTTTGACTCCTCTATATAAGTTCAGAAGAAAATCTGAGCCTTTGCCCACATTTACTGACATATGGTTTAACTTAGGATATTTTTTTCTTTCTTTTCTCTCTGTCTCTTTCTTTCCCCTTCCTTTTTCTTTTTTCTCTCTCTGTTTTCTCTTTTTTTTTTTTTCACTTTTCTTTTTTCCTCCTAACATATGTAGGTGCTGAAAAGTTTTTGATGGACCAACTAAGAAGCACCTCCCAAAAATAAATTATGAAGTGGGTGAGTCCAAGACCCCCCCCCCCCCACAAAAAAAAATGATGATATCATTTGATATCATGTTTTGTGACTGGTTGTCAGGGTCATTTCAAGACTGCAAGGACCAATCAGCTCAGATAAACTGCTTGCATTATCATATCTTATGTTGTATCGTTCATATTCAGTCAGTCAAGTGCCATATGTGATATACACCTGGGTGATCATGTCTCTTTTAATTTATGACTAAGCAGGTTTTTTCACAGTAGGTTGCCATTTTTTTCTGTGGTAGACTAGTAGCCAACCAAGGCTAAAGAACCCAATCTGTCCTGATATTCAACTCATAGCTGGAGAGAGAGAGAAGCGGTGGATTAATACCTTTCCCAAGGGTATTTGTGTATGAGTGAATGCATTGAATTCAATTGAAATTCAAACTCACCTCTACCGATTTCTCATTCTGAGCTGATATTTATTACATCACGATGCACATCCTTCTGAATCCTAAAGGTAAAAATAATGAAAATTGTTTTAAAGGAAAATTTCCCTAATAAGTTTTAAGATTAAAAGGAAAAAAAAATATCCAAAAGAAACATTAACTAATAATTGATCATTTAAGTGTGACAAATGTCATATTGAATTTTGTATTGTTTTCTATTAACTTTTCAATGGGGTCTTTTTTTTTTTTAATTATCCTATAGGAACATTCTCATGTTTATTCCACACTAGCAGTATAGCCCGGCGTTGTGCGGGTGTAATGAAAGCTTTAAAACTAGTCCATGGTCCTGGAGCTCAGACTCTTTGGACGTTGGCATGAAATGCTAAAAAGCAATAGTTGTTTTTAGTTAAAGTGAAACTGTAGACTGAAAGAAAAATGAATGGTGCAAGTCAAATTTTGATTTCCTGGTATCGATAACAAATTTTCTGCACTATTGTAAGAACTGAAACCTTGAAACTTCTGAATATCGTTTCTTATATCTTTGTCTATGAGTGTATCAAATTTGATCAAAATCAGACCACTCCTTCTATAACCTGATTTTTTTCGATATTTATCAGAGGCACCTCGATACAAACCTAGCTAAGAACACTCGCAGACGCTTATAGTACAACTGTGTAAATTTTTAAGAAAATCGGTTCAGTCATTTCGGAGTCTATAGGTAAAGGATACACACACAAAATTCCATTTATAAATTTAGATTTGTGAAGTTTGTGCATCAGTTGTAACTTTAGGATAGTAAATACTGTTATTTTGTTTCACAAGTAATTTCCATTTTGTACAACGAATTGTAATACCAAATAGATCCTACTTGACAAATGTATCACCCTAAATATGTTATGACTTGATGAAAAATGAGTTCTATATAACTAGAAAACTTTCACATCAAAACATATGAAATATATCAAAGAACATTCCTGATAAATGGAAAATCATTGGGAAAAAAAAATGGTGAATGTATAATTGAATAAAATGTAAAATGCCTTTATTTTTGAAGAATAAAGTTGATAAAGAAAAAACAAATTATTTATGACTCAGAAATGTTCACCGTAATATTTAATGTTATGATATCTTGAATAAAAATGAATTATTTTTATATAATTCTTCATTTAAAACTCTTCATCAGTCCTTATACTTCTTCAGTCATGCAATCACCAAAGTTAAGCAATGCTTAGCCTGGTTGGTATCTACATGTGTGACCACATGGGAATATCAGGTGCTGTAATTTTAAATGTGTGGGTGGTGTAAGGAATGATGACTCAGAATTGTTAATTGAAGAGCTGAGCTCTAATTCCAACTGAGTTTGCTATATTGACTTACACATAAGTACTCTTGGAAGAGGTATGAAGCCAATGCTTCTCTACTCAGCTATAGGTTAATTAGTAAGATTTGTATCACTAGAATCATCATCCTCCCCACCTATTCTAACAATCTAAAAATCTTTTCTGGCTTTAAATAACTTGCAAAGTGTTGATAAGCCATAGAAAATGAATGGATCAATGAAATACTGATTAGCTACACAAACATGTCTTTTACATCTGCATTCTCTGAAATATAACTGTAAAAAATAAAAAAAGTGCTAAGCCAATAACTATTGGCACTTCGTTATATCACGCGTGAAATGTTTACCACGTATCAAATACTGAAACTACAAGGTATACCAGACATTACACTCTAAAAATAAAAAAAACAATTGCATACAAAATAGATTTTGGTATTAAATAACCCACAGAGGTTGATATTCCACAAAACAAGAACACCCCACCAATTTAATTGTGGGATGGCTAAGGGTAGAAGAAAGAAAACCTTCTTCACTATGATCTGTTGGTGATGGTTCTCAGAAGTTCCGGCATGTCGATCCAGCTCTCATGTTGCTGTACCCACTTGCACCTACAAAAGTGCCTTGCATGATGGTCTTGTAGAAGTTGTTAGGCTGTGTGATGGGCCCAACCAATGACATCTTCTCATGCTTAGTAGTGACAAAGGAAGATTCCTATCGGCCTACAAGACTTGACTTGGTTCCATACAGTCATTGGTTTGATACTTCAAGTAAGAGATGCAGAGAAATTTTTCCAGGTGTATCCAAGTGTCATACCTGTATAGGAAGATGGATATGACCAGCAATTTTTTTTTTCGATGACTTTGTGGTGCAGTGGTATCAGCTTGGAACAAGAAATTGGGGAGCCAAGTTCGAATTCCAGTTAAATTCGTTGCATTCACTTACATGCAAATATCCTTGGGAAAGGTATCAATCTACCTCTACCCTCCAGTTATGGATTAAATAACAGGACAGATTGGGTTCTATAGCCTTGGTCAGCAACCACTCTACCACAGAAAGTAATAGGAATCTACTGCAGTAAAATCTTCTGCCCAGTCAGTCATGTCTATAAAGACACATGATCACCCAAGCGTGTATCACGTATGGCACTTAACTGACTGACTAAATGAATTTTTACAAGAATTGTTTTCACTTTTTAATTATAATAATTTATAAAATTTCTTCTAATCACTGTCTGATTAGGTTATTAAGTTTAGTGAAGACTATATTTGCTAATCAAAAATTGAAAAGCTTGATGCACCAAGATTTTTTAAATAATTAAAAATTTATTTATTCTTTAATTTTTTTTTTTTTTTTTTTTTAGTATGAAATATATCATTAGTGACACATTAAAAGATCACAATTACAAAAACCTTCACTTAAGATTCGTAAATTTATCAATTTGGTCAACCATACTTAGCCTATCAACACATCTGGCTGTCAGTGATCACTTAAAGCATTAGAAAAATATGACCTCCATGATTAAGAAATACTTTTATTCTAAATTTCATGGTATAATTAATGTGTTTCAAATCAGATTAATTTAACTTTAAATTTGCTAATTTCCTAAACTAACATGTCACATGTCACAGATGTATATTTTATTTTTGAAAGATTTTTCAAACTAAGAATGAATATTTTTTTATTTATTTATTTATTTTTTTTTTTACAAATGTGTCGATCTGTCAAAAATGGACGTAAAAATGATAACTTGAGATTCCAATCAATGTAATTTCTATTTCAATTACACTAGAGTATTTTGCTTACTGGAAATGGTAAATTTAATCATTTAGTTTTCAATTAAAGCTAAAATGAAGGCTTCAGGAAATTTTTTTTTTTTTTAAATTCACTTTAAAAACTTAGCTATTGAAAATAAGTGGAGGTACCTAAATTGTCAACTGTTATCAATTTTGCATAGTGAATGATTAAATGAAGGAAGAGAAGATGGAATGTAACTTACCTCATGGTGGGGGAGAAGAGAAAGTGGCAACACTTGGTGATTTCTTCTTTTATAGAAAGATATTGCAGAAAGAAAATTATGGGAAGGAAGAAAAGCTATAAAGCTTGACTAAAAATAGGAGTGGGCAGATTTTTTTTATCTGTATCCTTTTTCTTTTCTGAACCAAATATAGCCATAATAATGTCTGTATTTGTCTATACTTCTGAAATGAGGTAGTATTTACATTGTTCAGACTTTTCTCATCTTTATTGTCATAGATCAATCAATCGAAATAAAGGGTTCAGTTCAAAATTTGTGGCACCTGAAGAAGGCCAGAGTTGTACAACAGCTGAAATGTCGTAAACATGGCAATAAAGATGAGGGCAACAGTCCAAAGAATGTAAATAAAATAATCTATCTGTATTTCATTTTATGCCCTTAAGACAAACTTGTTCAGTAATTCCCTACCTTGTGTAGCTCTTGGGTATTGTATTGAGTAAACATTTAATAAACTTTGCTTTTATAACTTAATAACATTTTTGAACATTTTTCATGAATGCTTTTTTTTTCTCTAGCCCTCTTCTTGCAAAGCAGAGTATACACATCAAATTAATTTGAACAGAATGGAGTCTGCAATGAAGTGGAGGTGTGATTAAAAATTAGTAATGTATTTTGTAATTCCTTTTCTTATCCTTTCACTAATAAGTGATTGAATTTTGATAGCATCACAACTTGGCATTCACTTGTTAACTTACAGCCCACTCTTCACTGATGGTGAGTATAGAGCTGGAAAAATAGATTTTTCTTTTGATGATTACTTACACACTTAGGCAGTAAGCCAAATGCAAATGTTAGAATTTACTTTTTTTGTGTTTGGTGTGAGAGGGGGTATTTTATGGCATTTAATTTTCATAGAAAAGATCAGAACCGTATATCTGTAAGTAAAAATGCTTCTACCATATAACGTGAGCACAATCCGACAAGAAATATATTTCATGTATGCACTTGTGCACCTTATGTTAAGTGCATCAAATACCTTTTGGAGAAGGAATAATCTTGTTAAAAATAAACATTACTAAGCACAAACTGAGAAGAGATAGGCATATTAATGTGTGCTTATGGGCCTCTTGTAGGTATTAAGTTTAACCTAAACTTGGAACAAGGTTAAAGCTGGTGGAGGAGGAGGATAGGAAAATTTGTACATCAATCTACTTTTCAGTGAGAAGGGCATGGCTTTAAAACCTGCTTTCAAGATCATCACTTTTATTTGGGGTTTGAACACTGTCAACTAATAGGATATATATGACTACTCTGTGTATCTGTCATTTTGGAGAGATCACAATCATTCCAAGAATTATTTGGTTTATTGAAGTCTGGCATTTGTTGTTAATCTTGCTGATCCATTTCCCACACTTGTTCAAATGTACTGTATATCGAAATGGAATTTCTCCTATCCTATAAAATAGTAATTATCAAATGAAAGAGATTTATCTAACTTAGTAATAATTATGGGACAGCCAAAAAGGACCATGATCATTAGTAATACGCAAATGAAATAGTTGCAAATTAATTCTCTCGTCTTGCGCTATCTTTCTCTCATATATAATGATAAAATAAATAAAGAACTTTTTTGTTACACCCAATGGTGTGTAGGGCAGTGTTTTTGCTGTTTCCATAACAAAATGTTTTGTATAGGGAAGGGTTGTTAGCCCTGCACCCAACCTCCAAACCTGGAAGAAGGTGATTTTCTAAGCATAGCTTAGACATGACACACATCCGAAAGTAGGGGATACCCAGTGAAGATCAAACTCACTACTCAGTTATGATTCTAGCGAGACAAGCTTGCTAACCATTAAACCACACCAAGGTGCTCATATATAATGATAGTATAATCATAAATCAACATTTGAGGTAGAAAACCTTAGGAATTGTACAAATCTAGCCAACCATGTGTGGAAATTAAAAGAAAAAATCTTAATGTAAGCTGGAGTATATTTAGAAAAGCCAAAACTTACAGCAATAGTAATGTCTGCCAATTGTGCCATCAAGAAAAGTTGGCTATAGCATCATTTCCAGAACAGAACAAGTTAGGTTACTAAATAAAAGATCTTAAATAATGTCTGGATGTATATACACTAGAAAATACATTTTTGGTTTCTATAAACCTGGATTAAAATTTTAAACAATACTATTTTGTTAGCCTTGACTCATTCCTCCCCTTATTTTAAACTTCCTATTGGGCATTCAAAATGAAGTGTTATGAAATCAGCTAGTCTGTAACATCTGTTGATAGCAAAAGTTTGAATAATCAGCTGATCTTTTAATATATATCTCCAAAACAAAAATGGCATGTAGGTAAAATCCCAAAACAGATTCTATTAATATTAATCTTATTAATATTAAAAATGATCTTGGTAGAGGGCTTGATGTAAATAGTATTATGAAATGATTTGTTTGAACATTATTTTTTATCGATACTCATATTTAAGTAGATATTCTGTTTTTAATTAAACAGTATTATACATTTATATCTACTGGCCTGCTTATTTATGATAAATTTTTATTACAAAAAATTTATCGTAAATAATCAGGCCAGTGGATATAAATATATAATACTGTTTAATTAAAAACAGAATATCTACTTAAATACGAGTATCGATAAAAAAAAAATAATGTTCAAACAAATCATTTCAAATTGTCGGTTGTTTATAACCAAGTTTCATTAATCTTGGTTAATTTCCATAACATAAATAGTGTTATCTATATACATTGCTAAATATGTATATTTTCAAATAAAACTCTGAAAATTATATATATATATATATATATATTCTAAATTATACTTTAGAACATGCACACTCTACTACAAAATTGTACGTAGAAAAATGTCTCATCACATAGTTAATAATGATGGTAATAAACTTTTTTTTTTTTTTGTTTTTAAAAGAAAATTTTTAAAAAAATCTACTTTTATTATCTTTTTGTATGAGGTAAGAGGATATTAATAAAGAAGGCAAAAAAGATGAGAAAACAAAAAGAAATCAAGCAAATGAAAGATTTTTGATGGTGGAGTGTATAAGTTTCTGTCTTTCTTTCTTTCTTTTCCGCTTTCATTTTCCTCCTTTTCCGCTTTCATTTTCCTCCTCTTTTCCGCTTCATTTTCCTCCTCTTTTCCGCTTTCATTTTCCTCCTCTTTTCCGCTTTCATTTTCCTCCTCTTTTCCGCTTTCATTTTCCTCCCTCTTTCCGCTTCTTCATTCTCCTCCTCTTTTCCGCTTTCATTCTCCTCGTCTTTCCGCTTCATTCTCCTCGTCTTTTCCGCTTCATTCTCCTCGTCTTTTCCGCTTTCATTCTCCTCGTCTTTTTCCGCTTTCATTCTCTCGTCTTTTCCGCTTCTCATTCTCCCCGTCTTCTTTCCGTCATTCTCCTCTGCCTTTTCCCTTGTATTTTCATTCTCCCCGTCTTTCCGCTTTCATTCTCCTCGTCTTTCCGCTTTCATTCTCCCCGTCTTTCCGCTTTCATTCTCCCCCGTCTTTTCCGCTTTCATTCTCCTCGTCTTTTCCGCTTTCATTCTCCTCGTCTTTTCCGCTTTCATTCTCCCCTCGTCTTTTCCGCTCTTCATTCTCCCTCGTCTTCCGCTTCATTCTCCCCTCGCCTTTTCCGCTTTCATTCTCCCCCGCCTTTTCCGCTTTCATTCTCCTCGCCTTTTCCGCTTTCATTCTCCCCCCCCCCCCGCCTTTCCGCTTTCATTCTCCCCTCGCCTTTTCCGCTTTCATTCTCCTCGCCTTTTCCGCTTTCATTCTCCTCGCCTTTTCCGCTTTCATTCTCCCCTCGCCTTTTCCGCTTTCATTCTCCCCGCCTTTTTCCGTCGACGTCTCCTCGCCTTTCCGCTTCATTCTCTCCTCTCTTTCCGCTTTCATTCTCCCCTCGCCTTTTCCGCTTCATTCTCCCCGCCTTTCCGCTTTCATTCTCCCCTCGCCTTTCCGCTTCATTCTCCCCGCCTCTTCCGCTTCATTCTCCCCTCGCCTTTTCCGCTTCATTCTCCCCGCCTTTCTCCGCTTCATCTCCTCCCCGCCCTTCCGCTTTCATTCTCCCCGCCTTTCCCGCTTTCATTCCTTCCTGCTTTCTTCCCGTTTTTCATTCCTTCCTCCCGTTTTCATTCTCCGCTATCTCTCCTCCGCTTTCATTCTCCTCCGCTTTCATTCTCCTCCGCTTTCATTCTCCTCCGCCTCTTTTTTTCCCTCCGCCTCTCTCTTTTTTCCCTATATATATATATATATATATATATATATATATATATATATATATATATATATATATATATCTGTCTCTCTCTCTCTCTCTCCATTTCTTTCTTTCTCCATTTTTTTCCTTCCATTTTTTTTCCTCCCATTTCTTTTTCCTTCCATTTTTTTTCTCTCTTTCTTTCTCCATTTCTTTCTCCATTTTTTCTCTCTCTCCCATGTTTCCTTCCATGCCGTCTGTTTCTTTCTCTCTTTCTTTCTTTCCTTCCTTCCTTCCTTCCTTCCTTTTTCCCTCCTCAGATTCTCCTCTTTTTCCTCCTCCCATTCTCCTCCTCGCATTCTCCCTTTTTTTTCCTCCTCGCATTCTCCTCCTTTTTTTTCCTCCTCGCATTCTCCTCCTTTTTTTTTCCTCCTCTCCTTCTCCTCCTTTTTTTTCCTCCTCTCCTTCTCCTCCTTTTTTTCCTCCTCTCCTTCTCCTCCTTTTTTTCCTCCTCTCCTTCTCCTCCTCTTTTTCCTCCTCCTTCTCCTCCTCTTTTTTCCTCCTCTCCTTCTCCTCCTTTTTTTCCTCCAACTTAAAATCAGATTATGCTTTAAATCAGCTTGTGGTGAAATGGTTATCAGCTCAGAATGAGAAATTAGAGAGCTGAGTTTGAATCCCACTTGAATTTGTTTCATTCACTTACATACAAATACTCATTGGAAAGGTATGAATTCATCACTTCTCCCTCCAGCTATGGGTTCAATAGCAGGACTGATTGGGTTCTGTAGCCTTGGTTGGCAACCGATTTACTGTAGAAAGTAATGGCGACCTACTGTGGGGAAAATCTTCTGCCCAGTCAGTCATGTCTCTTACACATATGATAACTGACTGGAATATTCCTCAAATAATGTTTCAGAAAACTTTTTTTTTTTTTTTTGAAGATTCTTGTAATAAAGGAAATTACATTGCAATTAAAGATGGCTAAAAAGGGTGCTCATTAGATATTTTAGAAAAAATCAAAAAGTTAAATTCCAATTAACGTAATTTCTGTTTGAAAAATATACTACAGTATTTTGGTCAATGGAAATAGTAAATTTAATCCTTTAGCTTTCGATTCTCTTAAAAATAAAAACTTCTTACTTCATCAAAATCCATTTTAAAACTTAGATATCATGAAAAAGTGGAGGTACCTAAATTGTCTTTTATAGATATATAATCAGAAAAAGGGATAGAATTTCATGCAAAGCATATATAGTTTAGTATGACATCCTAATGGTAGTGACTAAAGAGTGAAAATAAAACAAAAATATTCTCAAACACTAGGATGATATTGCAAGAGAAATTTTGAATGCCAGGGATATTTCTAGACTGTAACAGAATGATTATCTTTTCATTCTTGGAATAATTCTTCTACCAAAAACTAGGATACTATCAGTCAAAGCTGAAGACAAAACAAAATCTAACAGTTGGTTTGCCAACAATACAATAGACAAACTGAGATTTATTCACTCATCTGAATGAAATATTTTTCACAAAGTGACAAGGCATTCTTGATTGTTTACTTAAAACAGATGAAGGAGATGGAAAAAGAATTCAGTCATTATACAAGGTTTTGAATTTACAAAAGCCAAAATGATTCCTGATTTCTAAATCTCTTTTGGTTCTGCTTTCATCTTGTCTTCTTTAATCACTCTATTTTGAAATCTCTTCTGTCTCTCTCCCTCCCTCTTTCTTTCTTCCTCCATCTCTCTCACCTTCTCCTCCTCTTTTTTCTTTTCATTTTCAAGGAAGCCAATATAACAAAGACTGAGTGGCTGGTACAACTAGCTTGTTAACCAGAGAATCTGTGTCTCAGCAAGAGATTGTCATTGCTTTATCATCAAAGAAAAGGATTCAATTCTATGCCAAGATAAAGAAGTGACTGATTCCTACTGTTTGCTTTGTTCAGAGTGGATCATGATAGAAAGTTTAAAGATGATGTCATTTTAGCTAAAGTGTTTGGGTTGCATAAAAATGAAAAATCACATTTGTGCCATGACAACACTTGAGTCAGTTGTTGGTTTGAAAACTGGATTTTTTTTTTAATTGTCACAAAAATAATTAATAACAAAGTTGTTGGTTTTTTTTTTTTTTTTTTTTTTTTTTTTTTTTTTAAATAAAACTTTATTTTATTGTCATTTCTAGTGAATCTCTGAGACTGGTAACATTATGTTGCTTCTATCAAACCATTTTCCTTAATTTTGTTACCTTTTTAACATGTTTTGGTCATGGTTCCTTAATTTTGAGATGAAGTATTATGATTATTATTTTTTTATTCTTTCAGAGTTGTTTTCTTCTCTGTCTCTCCAGTCTTCCTGTCTGTTACATGTGTTAACCTTATTTTTATCCACAAGAGTATATTGTTTTTTCTCTTTTACCTGTTTTCTCTTGTTTCCTTTGAAGCTCTCAGAGCTTCTTTCTCTCTCTCTCTCTCTCTCTCTCTCTCTCACCATTTAATTTACATGGGAAGCATTTTGAGGCATGCTTACACACCATCCCATCTCCCACCCCACCACCAGAAAAATGACTGGCGCCTGCCTGTTAAAATGCTGAGTGGAGTTCTAGGAGAAGGAACTTGATGGTACCCTTCAGAGATTGAACTTGCAAAACTGTTGCCATTTCTAGTTAGGTGCTCCTGTCATTTACCTCAAGGTTCTCTACAAAATCCAAAGAAGGATCTGCAATGTAATAGATCCTGACTTGGCATCTCGACTTCAATCAGTTTCTCACCAACATGATGTCCTTCCTCTGTCTTTTCTATAAATATTTTCATGGCAACTGCTCTGACAAGCTTTTTTTTTTTTCTGGTGCCCTGATTTTATTATTGAAATAGTTAAATGTAACTACCTCTTCTACTCTAACAGTTTCTTTTCTCACTTGTGGAACTCTCTTCTGTTTGTAGCTATTAAGGAAGCAAGTAATCCTCCAAAGTTTAAATGCTACGTCATTTGCCATTTTCTATCTTCTTAAATGCCATCCATCTTTAATTCTTTTATATTTTTTCATGTCCCCTGTACCATGATATTTTTTTCTTTCACTGTAACCTCCTCCACACTAGCAGCAGTCCCACCTTGCTTGGGGTGAAGGGTGAAACCCTGGAACACTAACCATAGGTATATAGTACCCAGTGCAAATTTTTCCTATTTTTAATTACAATTTTCAGTACCTGATTTTCCTACCTAAATGTTTTTCAGTTCCTATTAATGTTAACTCAAAGTACAAAGTTTGAAGTGACTGCATGTACAATATTTCAAATAAAGATTTATATTTAATTTTTTTTTTTTGTTTTTAAAATTGGGTATGATATACCCATGGTTAGTAGTGGTTTGATGGTTAGTGTTCTAGGGTTAAAAAATTACAGGGGGGGGGGAGTTTGTGTAATTAAATAGGTTCAATAGAGTTTATGATGAGAAGTGGGGATTAAAAATTGCTTTTTATCTCTAAAATATTTGTCCAGTACTTAAGACAAACAAGTCTTTGTCAAAAATAAGATAAATTGTCACTTTTTGCATTAATTTTTCTTGGTTGAATCATGTCTGTACATAAGTATTATCTATTTGCAAAATACCCAAAATGTTTGCATTTGAAATATTGCAAGTTTTCATGCTATACTACACTTGAGGAAAAAATTGTTGGCGAATTGTGACGGTTACATTTAATTGTAGAAAAAAAAAACAAACCTTTGCTCTCTGTAGTTTTGTTAACCATCTTCTGTTAGTAATGCTTGCCTTAATTACTAACCACTGAGTATCCCTTTTTCCTCTCATTTTCAATGTCCAATATTAAGATTAAAACTTGCAAAGAGAAATTTTACATTAAAAAAAGAAATAAAAAACATGACGCGTTTAGTCATAATTTGTTTTTCCCTTAGCTCCTGCCACAAGTATTCACTAAATAATGTAAGTGTAAGAGATGAGTATTAGTAAAGTCAGTGGGCAGTAACACAAACAAATTTAGTTTATTCACATATGCAATACTTACTCAATTTTCTGGACTTTGATTATCCAAACAAATAAAGAGAAAATTAGAAACATCAGCACAATTTCAATCATCTAAAATAATCATCAGTTTAGTGCTGTACATGATACTCACTTGGGCAATCATGTCTTGAAAGAGACATGACTGACTGTACAGATTTTCCTGCTGTGGGTTGCTATTACTTTTTACAGTACCAATCGAGGCTATAAAACCCAATTTGTCCTGCTATTTAACCCATACCTGAAGGGAGAATTGACAGATTCATACCTTTCCCCAAGGGCATTTGTGTAAATGTAACAAATTCAACTGAAATTTGAACTGTACTCTCCATTAATTCAGTTCAATTTTAGTTAGTCTCATACAAAGAATAAATTTGAATTATCATGACTTTAATCCAGCCTAATCAGGAAACCTTGTGGCTTTATTTTATTTATAAAAATAAACTGATTAAAATCTTAAAGAAAACATCTATCTGAACATACTCCTGTCACAAATATTTCAGATAATGGCAGAAATACTGTACTGGGTATGAATAAATGTAATGAAATACAACAATACTCTTTATTCTTCTATATCAATGCCAGAGAGTATAAATTCATGAATTACAGTTTTGATCTATTACATCCTACCCATGATATCACAAATTATACAATTCATATTTCAAGATAATTTTGTTAGTTGAGAAGGCTAGCAATGATTAATGGTCTACAGAATGTTATTTGTATGACTGATAAAATTTTAGTAAAAAGTATGCAATAATTTGGATATTTTAGTAATAGAAAAAATAAAAATTACTAGATTTTTTTTTCTTTTATTCTTTTAAGTTATTGATTTACTAAGAAAGAAAAGAATTTGAAAAATGATACATTGCTAAAGGCACTAAAAAAATGGTCAGTTCTTTGTACCCATCCAGAAAGTACCCAACTCCTCCTGCCATGTTTTAACTCTACAATAGCTAGATTAGACCAAAAATGGATTATTGTGGTCATGTCCGGGCTGGAAATGCTCAATCCTCACTTTTTAGTTTTGAAAAGTTCAAAAATATTTGCATTGTCTTGTAGGTAATGAATTGTTTTCCACTCTACAACCTCTTTCCCCACAAACAAAACATTGCTAGCCTCCAGCTATTCTATCTTCATTTTCATGGCAGATGTTTGAGCAAATTACAATCCTTGGTTCACTCACCCAGACTTTTATAGCTAGGAGCCACCAGGCCACATACATTGAGTAGACTTTCATATTCCATTGATGAAACTTCCACTCAGACAGCTTCTTCTCTGGACTGTTGCCTTATAGATTAAACTCTGAACAGATTACTTCATCAATCACTAGAATCTTAACATCAAGTCTAGAGTCAACCATTATCTACCCTATTTTGCTCAGTCTCTGTATGCCTTTACATAAACCTCATTTAATAACCACTTTACTTTGAGTAGCTCTTAGGTCTTATGTTAGGTGAGCTAAAGTGTAAACAAAAAAATCCTCTTTCTGTAAAATACAAAAGTGACAATTGATTATGATGAGCATGTTCTAACTAGCAGGGTTTTAAAAATTATCTAGCAAAGAATCGAGTAGTGGCCTTATGTCATCAAAGAAGGAAATAGCACTGTTAATTGCATTTTTGTCAGATTCCATATTGGGAAGTCAAAGTGACATTAGTGATTTGTATATGTTACCAAATCACTTGTGTATGCAAATCCCAGGATAGGATGAGCATTGTGGTTCAGTGGATATTGGCTCAGAATAAGAAATCGGAGAGCTGAGTTCAAATCCCAGTTGAATTCATTGTATTCGCTTATGCATAAGACCGTTGGGAAATGTATTAATCCATCTCTTCTTGCAGCTATTGGTTAAATAACAAAACAGATTAGGTTCTATAGCCTTGGTTGGCAACCAGTCTACTGCAGAAAGTAATGGCAACCTGCTGCACGAAAATCTTCTGCCCAGTCAGTCATGTCTCTTGAAACATGCTCGCCCAAGGGTGTATCACGTATGGCATTTAACTGACTGATGCAAATCATGTCACATAACAAAAACACTGGCATCAAGTGAACAAGGAGAATGATTTCAACTCAGAAACATTAAACTACATCAATTGATGACCTGAAAGATTTATGATTGGAAGCTATAGATCAATAATTGCATGTTACAAGCCATTTCAGTAAAACAAAAAAAAAAAGAGTGGGGGCAGTAAATTTAAATATTTATCATTTAGCAGTATTTGAGTGCAGAGGAGAGGTCGGATACAAATTACAGTTGTTGGGGTTGGGTTATTTTTTGCCCTAGCTCATGTTCGGGTGCCCCACATTAAGCCTGACATTGTCAAATCACATCGCCAAGGGAACACAGGTAAATAACTACAAATTGAATAAAGAATGTATGTTACATACTGCCTTTACAATAAAACAATTTCTAACATGAGATTGTTGAAACATTGGTTTCTGTATGATCATTGAAGTTAAGCATCATCTAGCTTGGTCAGTACCTAGATGAGTGACTATTTGGGAATAATAAGTGCTGTAAACTTGGATGCCCAGGTGGTATAATAGATAATGACTCAGAATTGTTAATTGGAGAGCACAGTTTCAATTTCAGCTGGGTTTGTTGTATTCACTTGCATGCAAATATCCTTGGAAAAAGTATGAATCTACCTATTCTCCCCCAGCTATGGGTTAATTTGTAATACTTGTATTGCTAAATAATTATTTCACAAAAATATTCTTACAGTCTGAAAATATTTTCTCTCTTTAAGTAACCAGCAAATGGTTAATAAGCCATGGAAAATGAATGTATCAATCAATATAACACAAGATTCAAGGACATGTACCTTGAAGATCTGTAGAAATTAATAGTGCTGTTAAGAGGCATACATGCTCAAAGTAATACAGCTGGGATTGGGCCACTACTTCATGTACTTTTCAGGATGCCCATATTAACCATTGCTTGATGCCTTGATATAGAAATGGAAGTGAGCTTCTGAACATGGTAGATATTGTTATACTGTATGGCATTTTCTTTCAGTACAGGAAACTTGTAGGGCATCTGTTGGTGAGGGATAACTTTGGAAAGCAACTAGCATGATAAATCAAAGTGAATGTGATCCTAATATGACCAGGCATGATGTGATAGGCCCACCCGTCAAATGAAGAGGGAGACTTGGGTCAAGAGTGAAGCCAGATGATTCCGCTTGTTGAGACTAGTATGTAGATGAACAGGAAATGGGTTGATGTGACTTGGTCATGATAATTCTGTTAAAGAGCAATAATCTGTTAGAAGATGGAGTTTTGTTACAATTGATGAATGACACCTAATACGCCAACCTGGCTGAGGGCATCTAACATTCCTCAAGTGACTGGATAAAATATTATATTTTTAGACTACTTAATTGTATGGCATACAATCTCTGATTAATAAAACATGGATACACACTTGGAATGTAGAACAAGAGATTCTACTGCTTAACAGGCTTATGGACATATCAAACTGAAACACTGGTTCCTATATAATCACTGAAGTTAAGCAACATTGAGCCTAATCAGTACACCACTTGTGAATGCCAAGTACTGTAAGCTTGGATGTGCAGGCAGTGTAATAGATAATGGCTTTGAATTGTTAATCAGAGAACCTAGTTCAAATTCCAGTTGGGTTTGTTATAGTCACATGACACCAGCACCCTCATTCTCAAAATTATGTTGCGTGCGCTAACTAGCCATAAGTTAGTCGCACCTGAGTCTGCAGCTGTTCACCTCTGTTGCGACCCCAGGTGATTGAAGATTTCAGATGATCAGTTAAAAATCCTTTACTTGCTCTGCCACGTGATTTTTGATCTCAGAGAGTTAAGGACCTGAGGAAAAAGAGGCTATTGTCTTCATGCTGCATTCCTCAAGAACTGAAAAGAAAAATAAAGGGAACAGGCAGGAACAAAAAAAAAATAGGCAGTAGTGAAGACTAGTGTATGGACTAATGTAATTTTTTGTACTTTAAAATTTCTTACTCCCTCTCTTTTGGAGTCAACAAATTACTACTGCTGCTATATCTGTTGTCAGAAGTCATACAGTCTTTATGCTCCCCTGCTTCAGTGTTCCGCCTATAAGTGATATTTCATGTTACTAGCACATGGGAGAGAGGTGGGGGGGGATTTTTCTGCATCTTTATTTTTCGCATCCCAAGCTAGTCTCTCGTTTCATCTCTGACATTCTGGGTCTCTCTCTGATTTGATTTTCAAATCTGTTGTGTTTTTGTTGAAACTGTTTCAATACGGCATGAAGTGGTAAGTGATTGGAATGTCTCTCCATTAAAATTTAATGTCAACTTTGGATATCTGGCTTAAATCACCTGCATACAACTCTCACCATGCTGAAAGCTTGGAGACCTAATTCTGTTGACTCTATACATTCACCTGTCAGTGTTAATTACTATTACATCCTTATGTGGGTGGCCTCTTTCAAAAATTTACCAATAATTTTTCACTTTCGGTCTATCCTTTACTTTCTTTCTTTGAGAGAGTGAAAGGGAGAGCAACAGATAACAAAGAAGAAGAAACAGATTTCTTTCCCTTTTGCAAAGCCATCTTTTTTTTTTTTTTCTTTGTAAAATTGCTAACATATCATAAATGTTATCTCCAAAATGTCTTTTGTTTCTCTGCCACCCCAGTGTTTATTTCCTTCTTTCTCTCTCAGCCCTTCCCAAGAAAAAGAAAAAGAAAAAAGATATATATATATATACACACACACACACACCAAGAGATGTTCTCCAAATATTTATTTCTGCGTTCAAATCCAGGGTCCATTGATATTCGTTTGATGTGTGCATAAAGAACACTTACAGTGTTACACAAGTATTCTTGGCCAAGGTATAAATCCACTTCTCCTAACTAGGAATTAATTAGTAAAACTTGTATCACTAATACTATTATTAACTAAAAAAAAAAAAAAAATTTGCACACAAAATATTTAGATTTTGGCAGTGAATTACCCATAAAGATATTGATATGCCGCTAAACAAAAACAACCTACCGACAATATTTAAAAACTGTAACAAATTTAAAAAATGTTTTGTTTTTTATTTTTGATTTATTCCAGAAAGCAGTTTTAAATTTTTTTTTTTTTTTTTTCATAGCAAAAAATAATTTTTCCCAAATTTTTTATTATTGTTTTTATTTAACTTGAGATAATATAACTTATTACAGAGATTGTTATATAATTCTAAATAGTAACAAGACACGTGGCCTAGTGGATAAAATTGATTAGATCCAGTGACTTACCCCAAAAGAGTTGTGAGTTCCATACCTGGCTACAGCAGTGGTAAACAAATAACAGTTTAGTTAAAGGGAGATGACTACATGACATCCAGGAATGGCTCATGGAACAAAAATAATATACCCTAGTGAAAAGCGTTTGGTTTGAAATTCCTAAAGAAAGCCGGAGTGTACAATGGTCGAAACATCATCAATATAGCAATAAAGATGAGGACAACAGTTCAAACAATGTAAATACTGTAATAGTAACAGAAGTGGAAAAGAAATCCTACATTACAGATTTTGGCTTTTAATGGTTTTATTAATGGAATCTCAAATGTTTAGGATGTACAAAATCAAACAAATGCCAATTATAACTCTACATTGAAAACGCTAGAGATTTAACTTTAAATTTGTGGTTCCCAGTGTACTTAGATGTATAATGAAGCTGATTTCATTTAGGTTTCTCCAGTTTTGGTTTCATTATCATTGTTGTTTTTAAACATCTCGTGTTACAAAAGCAGTAATCTTGTTAGGAAAGGGGATGTTGTATAATGCTGGATGACTTTGAAATTAATGCACTTTTAATGTGTGGCTGGCCACTCATATCCAAGGATGCCTGTGTACTTGGGCAACTAGCTAATTCCAGTTACAGGTGCCTACTTAGGCACATTTGTTTTTGGTCAACACCCACAGAGCCCACCTGTGCTTTATACTGCAACTATGCTAAGTGGATCTTAGTTACAGTTTCTGGGAGAGCGTGCATTATCTAGTATGAACAATAGTCTAAACAAGACCAAGACCTTCAAATTCTCGGTCACAATGACTTGTGACTTCATGCTAGCACAATCGTCAACAGTTTGCAAAGGGTACTGTCTACTGAATTTCGCTCAGAAGGCTTGGGTCAACTCATGGTATGGTTTTCAGGCACTTTCCAAAGGTGCTGCATGCTGGGATTGCCTCCTCCAGACTGATAACATCAAGAGGTCACCTTCCTGAAAAATTGACCCTGGTGAGATTCAAATCTGGGCCACATGGCCGGAAAGCGAATGTTTTAACCACTCTGCCACACACCCACTTTTTGTATATTTTTATCTTAATAGATCTGTTTATCTCTTCTTGACAAAATCTAAAGAAGGATCTGCAATGTAATCGATCTCCATTTGATAGTTTAACTTCAGTCACTTTCTCACTGACGGGATGTGGCTTCCCTCTGCCTTTTCTATAAATATTTTTACTGCTTCTGGTCTGACAAGCTTTTTACCCTGGTGCACTGATCTCATGAATTTTTATGTGCTACTAGATTGGCAACTAGGTCCCACCTTTTTACAATCAAAATACTCAGATGTAACCACTACTTCTACTCTATCAGTTTCTTTTCTAGCACTTCCCGATTGTGGAATCACTTCCATATACTTGCTTCCCTGATAGCTACAATCTCCAAAAAATTGTGCATCTTTTATCTCCTTGATTCCCATCTTTCTCTTAATCCTTTCTTCGACATCCTCTGTACTTTGTTGTTCTTTTTATATTTTTCTCTTTCCTTTTCCTCTCACAGTAACCCCCTGTGCACTAGTGGCAGTACTGCCTTGCTTAGGGTGAAGCTATCATAAAAATAAAAAAAATCCATTAAAACACCATTTTTAAGTTGAATTATTGTCAAACTTATGAAATGATGCTTTAATGTATTCTATAAAGTTCCCGTGTGGGGTCATATAATTAAATTACTAGGTGTCTAGATATTTCTTTCATTTTTTAGTCTGTTTTGTAAATTCTTGCTTTAGGTTTTGTTTATTTTGTATTAAATCTCATTTTGTTTATGGGATTATTAATCTGAAATTATTTTTCTCTCTTGCTTTCTCCTTTTCCTCGGATGTGCATTGTGGTGCAGTGGATATCTACTCGGAATGACAAATCGGAGAGCCGAGTTCGAATTCCAGTTGAATTCCTTGCATTCACTTACGTGCAAATACCCTTGGGAAAGGTATTAATCTGTCTCTTCCCTCCACTTATGGGTTAAATAATAGGACAGACTGTGTTCTATAGCTTTGGCTGTCAACCAGTCTACCGCAGAAAGCAATGGCAAACTACTGAGGGATAATCTTTTGCCCAGTCAGTCATGTCTCTTTTGAGACATGATCGCCGAAGCGTGTATCACGTATGGCACTTAACTAACTGAATCTGAAGAAGTCTTTTCAAAGGAACAAATGTGATGTTGGTTTATTTTTTTTCCCATCTTGTTATAAGTTACTATCTAATATTTGTCATAAAATACAAACATATTTTAAGTTTGTATATGATAAATATGAAAAAGATTTGAATATTTAAACCAGTCAATGTTTGGCTGAGAATCTCTTCGGCCATTAATATCAAAATACTGTTAGGCAAATTTAGACAGAATCAACTTTGATTTGTCTTAGAGAATTATAAATAGTCTGCCTATTATGAGTCGGGCAAGTAGAACTGGAAGAAAATGTTTGTGCAGACAGTTGCTTCATTCTCAGGTATGAACATCCACCTCCCCCACCACACTTTTTGCAGAGATGATTATAGACATGTAGATAAAGTGCACATCTGCAGGGGTGGGTGGGTTGTATTAATATATGTAAGTCTGTTTACACTCTATTAGAAGATTTACTTGATGGTTCAAGATAACTTCAGCAGACAGGGCATGAGTTTCGTTTCTATTTTTATATCTTAAGGCTGACCTGTTTGTTATGGTCATTAGTTAAGTCCCCAAAGAAGAAGAAAAACATACTTGATTTTATTGTTTTTATTGATAGCCAAAGATTGATTCCGAATTAGCATTTTTAAAAGTAAGGAATATTAATGTATACTGGTTGACTGATGCTGTCAAAAATGATAGCATTTTGAATATTTTTCTTTCTAATCATTTTTATACTTTGCCAAGTTGACATGTGAAAAGATCAACTGTGAAAAAGCAGATATGTTCAGTTTGCCAATGCCGTTGCCACCTGGTATTGTCACTCAAGGAAGATAATTTAGAGCAAAGTTAGCAAAAAATGTATCATATTTTTAATACTCAATTGAAAGATTGTACTCCTAAGATAAACTCATATATATCAGCTATGAACGTGGCTACGACATGCTGACTATATTTTAAAAAAAAAAACAAAACATTCCTGTCACTGTAGATGCACATACGTAAAATCTACATATTCAGTTAAAAAAAAATACTTGATAATGGGTAATAAAATAGCCAAAAGCACTTGAATATATAGAACATTTGGACAGTTTTTACACTTTATTTCCAAAAAAGAAAACACTTGTATGAAAGTAAGAAATTAAATATAAAAAGCTTAATTGCAGTAGCTTGTCAGTCATGTTTAATGAAACATGTATAAAAGAGATTGCTGCCCAAATACACAAGTTTGTGTATGCATATATATATATATATGGGCGTGTGACCAAGTGGTTAAAATGTTTGGTTTCTAAAGATAGAGCCTGGGTTCGAATCTCACCATAGTCAATTTGTCAGGAAGGTGACTTCTTGATATTATCAATCTGAAGGAGGTGATTCTAGTGTGCGCCATCTTTGGAAAGTACCTGAAAACCATTCCATGAGTTGACCCAAGCTTTGTAAGTGAAGGTAGATGGCTCTCTTTAAGGAGCCATCAATCGTTGGGCTAGCTTGAAGTCATTGTGACCGAGTGTCTAGCTTTGTTCAGACTGTTGTTCATGCTAGATAACACACTCTCTCCCAGAAACTGTAACTAAGATTTGCTCAGTATTGTTCCAGTATAAACCACAGGTGGGTTCTCTAGATGTTGAACAAGTATAAGTGTGCCTGAGCAGTTGTCTACAATGGGAATTAGCTAGCTGCCTCGGTAGACGGGTATCCTTGAATACGTGTTGCCAGCCTTTATATATATATATATATATATATATATATATATACATATATATATATTGTGTGTGTGTGTGTGTGTGTGTATAATCTTTTCAATTTCTAAATGTGGTTTTGTACGTTAGTTATAACTTGTCCAAAATTTTTCTTTTCTCTTGAGTACTTTCAACTACTATGGTCATTGTCAAGCACTTGGCTTTAACAGTATGGTAAGCAAAACCTATTTGACAAAATTATGGTGGAGTGGGGGTTGAGCAGGATAACACAAGGGGTGTTAATAGCTATAAGGGATAGGGAGATGTGAAAGGCCATGATTGCCTATGTCCTGAAGGGACACAACACATAGCAGAAGATGTCATTGCTGGAATTAAAATTTAAATCACTTCAAAGTGACCTCATTTGTAATACTTAAACAGATAGAAAAGCATGTATCCATATTTTTATATAATATACACATTTCATACAATCTTCTGTAGAGAAAAACACACACACACACACACACACACACACACACACACATAATGACTGGCTACTTTCATTTTTCAAACACACCTATCTACTGGGGCAGCTAGCCAATTTGTCACACACATCTGTGTTTGTTGAATACCCACAGAGCTCACCCACCTGTGGTTTATACTGCAACTATGCTGAGTAAACTATAGTTACATATTCACAGGAAGATAGCACATAATTTGGTATAAACTGCAGCTGGAATAATACCAATACACTCAAACCCTCGGTCATGATGACTTTTGACATTGTGTTAGTACAATCATCAATAGCTCCTGGTTAGTTCCGTCTACCTCATTTCACTCTTGAGGCTTGGGTTTAGATTTCAAGCACTTTCCAAAAGTATCACATGGTGAGATTGCTTCCCCAGACTGATAGCATGAAGAAGTCACCTTTCTGACAAATCGGACAGTGAGATTTGAACCCCGCTCTGATGGTTAGAAAGCGAACATTTACCCCCCCCCCCACACACACACATTTTTTTTTTTTTTAAGGCTGCTCATATGATAAGTAAGAATATATGTATAACATAGAAAGCATAAATTTAACTTTTTTTTATATACTGAAGCTTTATTAGTCTCTGATTAAATCTCACTTTATCTTACTGTATTCCTTTCAGTGGTTGAGATAAATCAAAGAGCATTTTGTCTGTCAAGAAAAGTAACACCAGCTCCTTTCCAAACTCCCAAATTAATATGTCAGTAGGTAGGGTGCAGGTGCCAGGGTAAACCTTTCAAATTAATAATAATAATCAAACATCTGTGTAAATCTCTACATACTTTACCAGTTTTTCCTTATGGACTTAATGGAATTTTCTATTCTTAGCCTATCCATTTTGGGTCAGGGATGTATTAAATACACAGAACTCTGTACTTCATCTATGTTTGGAGATATATTATAAATTATATTTTAGAACATGTACAAAATTTTTTATATATATCCACTACAAATCGTACATGTCAAAACAAATGTACGATTTGTAGTGGATATATATAAAAAACTTTGTACATGTTCTAAAATATAATTTATAATAAATATTCACAGCTCTATATATTATATATCAAGCACTGTTTTAAATTAATGTTTTGGACGTTGTAAAAAAATTTTTTTCTTCGTTCTTTATTCACTCGGGGATATATATATATATATATTAGTGCTACCAACTGGAATTGAACATACATCTTTTTTTAGTAAGATTCCCCAATCTAGGTTAAGTATTAAGTTTACTTTAACTGCTTAAGAAAAAAAAAAAAATGGGATCACCAACACAAACAAATCTCTTCAACAAACATTTTATAGCAATAAGAATTTGTACAATGTATAATAGTATGGAATCATGGTGGAATAATGGATAGTAGCTTGGATTGAGGAATCGGAGAGCTATGTTCAAATTCTTGTTGAATTCATTGGGTTCACTTTACGTACTAATACTCTTGGGAAAGGTACGGATCCATCTCTCCCTGTACCAGCTATGGGTAAATAGCAAGACAGACTGGGGTCTATAGCCTTAGTGGCAACTAGTCTAGGAGAAAGTAACTCTTAATTCAAAAACCAGCTTAGAGATGGTTAATAGTAGGACAGACTGAGTTCTATAGTTTTGGTTAACAACAGTCTGCCATAGAAAGAACTGGCAACCTACTGTAGAAAAATCTTAAAGTGCTCTTTTCCAACATGACTTAAGCCAAAATGGAAGAATCTAAATCTAATCTTATTTATAAATGGAACTTTGTGTGTGTGTCCATTACCTATAGACTCCGAAACGGCTGAACCGATTTTCTTGAAAATTTACACAGTTATACGATAAGTGTCTGCAAGTGTTCTTAGCTAGGTTTTGTGTTGAGGTACCCCCGATAACTATCGAAAATCAATAATCGAAAACATCAGGTTATAGAAGTGGTTTGATTTTAATCAAATTTGATACACTCATAGACAAAGACATAAGAAACAATATTCAGAAGTTTCAAGGCTGCACTTCTTACAAGAGTGCAGAAAATTTGATATCGATACCAGGAAATCTAAATTTGACTTACATCCATTCATTTTTCTTTCAGTCTACAGTTTTGCTTTAACTGGAAACAACTGTTGCTTTTTAGTCTTTTGTGCCAATGTCCAAAGAGTCTGAGCTCCAGGACCATGGATTGGTTTTAAAGCTTTCATTACACCCGAGCAACGCTGGGCTATGCTGCTAGTGAATTCATAAAACTAAAATGAGATAGCTCGTGTTGATGTGCAGTCTGCAACAAGGTGGATAAGATAAGATGATAATAGCATCCAAGTAGCCCTTAAAGATCCCAATAAATTTTCCTTAAATGTTCTTCATGTGCCGTGTCTCTTCAGAATGTAGGCAATCATGGACTTCCACTTGGCCCTGTCTCTTGTTGCTCTCAATATTTCATTTCTTGGTATCTCCCCTCCCAATCCCCCCTTTGTTATCCATTTTTTACAACCCTATCAAATATATCTTGCATTGCTTTCCCGTCTCTTTCCTTCTATCCATCCTGTAAGTGTTAGATTCTCCAAGCCCTCTTTTCTCATTACATATCCCAGGAATCTCAGCTGTCTTTTGATGTTAAGTATGAGTTTTCTTGTTAGCATCCTCTCCAACACCTCATTGTTACTCATGTGTTCAGTCCATGGTATCTTCACAGTTCTGTCGAACCAAGTTATACGCAGCCTTTGAGATTTGCAAAAGAAATCACTCGACCGGTGGTCGAGAACGAGGGAAAATTTACTCACCCCGAAATCATTTTACTTGACTGACTCCATTTTCTTAATAATCACCTTACGTAAACATAGCACGAATCACTGACGGAAAACAAAAGAAATTTTAAAATTTCGAACGTGTTAGAAAGGTTTTAAAAAAAATAACAACAAAATTTGATCTTTCCTCTTAATAAAAGCATAATCATTTTAATGTTTTGATAAAACTTTGTTTTAAGTTTTAGCCCTTTTAACATCATGATATGCTGTTTATTTTTTATTTTTATTTTTATTTTTTTAAATTTTTTTGACAATTGAGTGGAGGTACCTAAATTCTCAATGATTTTTCTATAAAAAAAATTACTTGTATAATTTGTTCTTCAGTGTGTGGTTGAAAGAAGTATGCATATTTTTTTCTTTCTTTCAAATGTTCAATTTTACTTTTCTGAGGAGGAAATATAGGATAATATTTTTTCAAGTGTACTTTAATCTGGGCAACAGACACACTTTGGCTTCACTCTAGAAGTTTTTATTAAACAAATGTTTACACTGATCGGGACAATAAAAGCCAAGAGTTCAATAATGTCATTTTAGGTCATTTTAAGTAACTTGTGAATCTTCAAAAGCATACATTTGGGTTGTAAAAGAATCAGATTTCCTTTTTCATTTGGAGATTTTTAATCATCCCAATTAAGTTTTTAATTGTCCGAGTGGGTTGGGCAAGTGAAATCTCAAAGGCTGGTTATACGTGAAACTCATAGCTTTTGCATTTTGTTTCATTATCTCCACACACAAAAACACACACATTGTGAGATAATTATATTGTTTTGAGGTCCTCATTATGTAGGATGACTTGAAAGGCTGCAGATAAGAGTAAATCATATAAATTCATAACAATCATTTATTTTTTGCTTCATCAATCCATATTTCAAGGCATTATGTACATTATGATGATTGCAATATTTTTTATTACTTTCAACATCTTTTTGTATTGGGTGTTTGCCATTGAGTAACGGTTAGCAAATGAATCTTGAATCCAAATTGATAGAATACTCATGAAGGGAGGGTTGGCTCCATGTATGTGTTGTACTAGAAAAGACTAAACTTCATATTCTTAAGTGTCTAATAAAAAAAGGGGATTCTTTTATTTTTTTTAATCTAAGGAGATTTTCTGATACATATCCTGAACTTATGTTAATTTCATACTTTTGATCATTTAAATGATTTTTTTTTTTTTCTGGCCTACTTTATTCCCCATCCGATTAATTGCATATTGAAAAAAAATTTTGTTGGCCTATCTAATGATTTAGACCCACTCTCTGTATGAGGCACCTGAAAATAAATATCTCATCACATTACATGGCTTACAGGTGCATGGAAAATTTTCTTACCTGTTCTATTTACCTGTTCTGGGGTGGGGGTGCAATCTTTAGCCTTCTCCTCCATCCCAAAAAAAAAAAACAAAAACAGATGGTTTTTCTCTTGACACTGCTATTATTTTAACTATCATCATTTCTTAGCATATTTGTATTTTTAAAAAGTGATGATTAGATTTGTAATAAAACCTAAATATGATGAAAGTGAATTTTTATACATTTTTTGTTCTTGAGAAAATTTACAACAAAAATATTATACACCATTTATTAGATTTACAAAAATAATTTTACATTTACAACATAAAAACTAATACAATGAGATATTTAGCATTTACCAATTTATAAAGAAATACGTATGAAAACAATTTTTATAAATAAATTTTAAACCTTTACTAAATTATTAAAATTCATAAACTAACTTTAAAGAAATCCTTATTACTTCCCATTTTTTTTTATAAAGTTTAAAACAATTGGCAATTAGCCGATGTTTCACCAATCATTCCAATAAACAATAGTGTAAATAAATAAGAGATAAGAGGATCCCCACTTCCTTATTGTGAATTATATTAAGTTGTGTATAAAAGTTTCCCTTGAAAAATGTTTTCAGCTTTGTATTCAGTCAAATTTAAAAAATAAAAACTTGAAACTTTTACACAAACCAAATCACAGAGAGAAGAGTTTTTCAGAAGTATCTATACAATCTTAAAGAATTTTGGAAATGCAGCCATGGAGAATGGTTTTTCCTGTCAAAGACTGTGTATTGAAGTAATTATTCAAACTTAGCTAAGTCAGATGAAATATTAACAATCAACAGCTACATTTTCAAAGGAACATTTTTGTCATAACAAAGTTTCATTATATAAATTTTTTTTATTTTAAAAATCTGTACCTGGTTTGGTTGATGTGAGGTTGTTGAAGAATTTTTCGATGGCCATTTTTGGGGCTTGTTTTGCATCTTCCTCTTTCATTTATAACTCCTGCTACAAAATATGATATTAGGTATAGAGATGACTCCAATCGGACTACTGTTTTATCTGCAGAAAATGTGATGTAAAACATTTATTTGTAAGCTGGCAATTACTAAACATTTAGACTAGTTTAAAGGTTCCACAGACTGTTACATGGTACTATATTTTGTGATTTTTGAGAAAATATTAGAAACAATGAATATACGTATATCATGTAAGAATTCATTTAATCATTTATTCTTCTTTTACAAGTAATTTTTTTTCTCAACTATCAAAAGTTTAAGAGAGTAAAGCATTTGTTCTTAAGTTTTTACAATAAATTACATCTGGCAATAAGGCCTCTGATTGGAAGGTTGTGAGGAGCATGGAACTACCTCTTAATTGCTGTTGTTCTCAGGTCCACCCTGACCCGGAGTGGTAGCACCTGTTTGGGTCTCAAGTATGGGTAATTAGTTTGTCCCTAAACTGGGGTCAAAAGTATAAAAACAGACTTTTATAGAAATATATACATAAAAACAAACTTTTATAGAAAAAAAGAAAAATATACACTTTTGAAGGAAAAAAATTACCATGCACATTTAAAAAAAAAAAAAAAAAATTATTACCAGCAATACATTTTTGAATACAAAACTGGATAATGTCTTCAGTATTCTAAAAAAAAAAAAAAAAAAAAAATTTTTTTTTTTTTTTTTTTTTTTTTTAAATCAAAATTTGACTAAATCAACCTACACACTATAACTGAAAAAAAAAACAAAAAAACCTTAAAACCCTACTTTTTTGGCATTAAATGACCCACAGAGGCTGATATGCTGTTAAAAAAACTCACTCACTCACTCATCCTGAGTTTTTTTAATCATATCATCCCAAGCAAGGTAGGACCACCACTACTGCACAGGGGGTTACAATGAGGGGAAAAAACTGGGTACAGGGGGTATTATAGAAAATATAAAGGATGAATGGGATCCAAGAAAATAGAAGCTAACAATTGACATTGCATTTAAATATTTGGAGATTGTAGCTATCAGGAAAGCGAGAAACGAAAATTCCATAGGCAGGAAGTGCGAGAAAATAAACTGTTTGGGTAGAAGTAGTGGTTACATTTAACCATTTCATTAATAAAAGAATGGGATGTCTAGATGACATACGAGTAGTACACTTAAATGTGTGTGGTTGGGGCACCAAATAAAAAAGCTTCTGAAAACAGTTGCCATGAAAATATTTGTAAAGACAGTGGGAAGTCATATCATATAATTCATTTTCTCAACCTATGATTTCAGCTGTTAATATTCTATTTTAAAACTTATTTTTTTTATCATTTTGAAAACATTTTGTAATGTTATATATATATGTAATGAAGACGAGAAGAATTGCAATGTGCAAATCTTCTCTCTTATTGGATGTTTTTCAGATATTTTTGTAACAAAATTTCCAGATACCATAATTTCAAGAGTGAGGTGAGAGATTAACATTCACCATAGATGATGTCCTTCCACTCACAAAACTTTAAAAGTACAATTTCTGCAAAACAACAGATGGTAAATACCTAATTGTGTCTGTTGAAATATACACCCCACCTATTTCTTAGCAGGAATGCAGTTTGGCACACAAAGATTCATCCAGCTTACCCATTTGAATTTTGAGAATTGGGTGTGCTGTCAGTTTTTGTCTCATCAACTAATTTTCACCTGATGGCTGAATAAAGCTCAGTTGAATTATTCTGGTTTTTCTTTTCTTTTCTTTTACTCTGGCTAGTAATATATTTAAGTATTTCTGAAAATGGTGTCTACAAATTGTTTTGACCAGAATTTGTTTTTAATGTTTGAATCATTGCATTTTTTGTTCTTCAATTACATTGAATCCATAGATGCCTCTACTGCTAGAAAGGTTGGTTCACTGTGTTGAGCCAGGAAGTTTTTCTAGTCAGAATTCTTTATGCACATTTATAAATGTACCATTCATCTGTGCATTGAATGCTGTTCTCATATCTGGTTGGGTGCTTTTGCTATTCATTTTAAGGTTCTTGACAAAATCCAAAGTGGGATCTGCAATATAATGGATCCTGACTTGTCAGCCCACCTTCAGTCACTTTCTCAACATGATGTGGCTTCCCCCTGTCTTTTCTACAAGTATTTTCATGGCAACTGCTCTGATAACCTTTTTTCCCTTGGTACCTCGACCACATGTGTTTATTCATGCTACTAGATTGGTACCAAGTCCCAATCTTTTACCATCAAAATAGTTAAATGCAGTCCTCTCTTCTACTCTAACAGTTTCTTTTCTTGCACTTCCCATTTGTTGCTATCAGGAAAGCAAGTTCCACAATCTCCAAAAGTTTAAATGCGACTTCAATTACCTTCTTTTATCTACTTTATTCCGATCCATCTGTTATCTTTCCTTCGACATCCCCTGTGCCTTGTTTTTTCTCTCATGGTAATCCCCTGCTCACCAGTGGTGATCCTGCCTTGCTTGGGGTGAAATGATTATTAAAAACAAACTTGGAAAATATATTTAGTAAGGTGTTTTTTCTTCATATATTGACAGACTTTAACTTCAGTATTGTTGAGTGAGATAATAGATGTACAGATAAAATTTTGAAAATGTTTGGCCATCTTATGATGTAGAATGTGTTTTGTCACAATGGAAATTGGCTTAGAATGAGAAATCAAAGAGCTGAGTTTGAATTCCAGTTGAATTCATTGCATTCACTTATGCACAAATAGACTTGGGAAAGGTATTAATCCTTCTTGTCTCCCTCCAGCTTTGGCTGAAGAGCAGTACAGATTGGGTTCTATAGCCTTGGTTGGCCAGCAGTCTACCACAGAAAGAAATGGCAACCTACTGTGGGAAAATCTTTTGCCTTGTCTCTTTCGATCCATGACTGACATGATTGCTCAAGCAATATGACCCTTAACTTACTGTCTGACTGATGTAGTAACACTCATACAAATGCATCTTCTGTGTCTAAGCTTTAGACAGTGACACATGTTGTGATAAAGTTCAGTATGGAGGAGGAGTTGAGTGCAGTCGGATATTATGCTACAGATTTTCATGCATGCTCTTTTTATTCAATAAGAGTCATTTGAGAAACATTGAATTGTGGATATGACACATTGGTAATGCTTGACTGTTGTCATTCACACACCTGTTGATTAAATTGTTGATAAACATGCCAAACAGATGTGAGCCCAGATCAATACATTGTGTTAGTAACACTGACAGACCACATGGCCTGCACACAGTAGATATAGTGGGGACCTCAGAAGTATCAACATAATGTGTTGAGAATTGATTACTTGCAGCAGCATTATACATGTACACCTCTAATCAGATGGTCACTTATGCCACAACATCTTGCATATATCCAGTAAGATTGCAAAAAGTTTCTCTGCTGATGGAATGGATTCATCCAAGAGTTGGTGTGATGCAAGTTTGGCTTTTATCTTGATTTAAAAAAAAACAAAACAATATTTTTGTTACTTTCCATTACAACTTTATTCAGACTTTCTATCTGGTTGTGAATAGCTAATGCAAGATTGAAAAATAGAGGAGGATAGTCTCTTTGGATGTCCTCTAGGTTTCTTGTGATAAGATATATTAATTCAAATCTCACTTCTGACCCCGCACTGTCTCAAGCAAATTAATAGCTTGAATATATGCCAAAAGAAAAAAGGGATAATGGATAGGGATAAATGGAGGTTCATGATCGCCTATGTCCTGGAGGAACACAACACATAAAAGAAAAATCAACAAAATAAATTATTTTTCCTCTATGGTCACTCAGTCAGTTAAGTGCCATACGTGATACACGCTTGGGTGATCATGTCTTGAAAGAGACATGACTAGCTGGGCAAAAGATTGTCCCACAGTAGGTTGCCATTACTTTCTGCAGTAGACTGGCTGCCAACCAAGGCTATAGAACCTGATCTGTTCTGTTATTTAAGCCATAAGTGGAGGAAAGAGACAGATTAATACCTTTCCCAAGGGTATTTGCGTGTAGGTGAATGTAAGGAATTCAACTGGAATTTGAACTCAGCTTCCTGAGTTCTCATTCTGAGCCGATATCCACTGCACCACAACGCACACCCTTCCTCTATGGTACCTAGTGTTAATGTCTTTATACCTCACTTGGAGTGAAATCTTTAAAAAAAAGAATATTGTAATTAAAATTAGTGTTTATTTATTATTTTATTTTTACTTAAATGATTAAGCAGGTATTGAATTGGATATTTTGTCTATATTGGTCATAAAAAAAAGTTCTTTGTCTTGTAATCAATACTACTTTCAGAGCTTTTTTAGTAATAACCTCTTTTTTATTTTCTTATCATTACATTTTCTTTTACTTCCATATTTGTACACTGAGTGAAATATTACCTTTCATAGATTTTAGTTGAGATGCCTAGTGTCCCAGCTTGAAGCCATTTTCTTAACTACACCCACTCACATAATGACAGTATTATCTATAATTAGAGGCTCTCATAAAATAGGTATACTTGCTAATTACTTTTTAAGCAATTAATCTTTCAATGGAACCCCTGTAAAGATCAAGCATGATTTTTTTTTCTTTTTAAATAAACGGTTTCCACTCTTATGAGAACGAGTAATACCTCTTCTTCATTACAAACCCATACGTACCCATGGCCTTTATTCTCTCATATCCTTCTATGCTTCTGTTTATGCACCTGTTAACCCCCAAGGCACTACATGCTTGACCCCCCCACCCCCCCCTGTTTCTCAAACTAAATGAACTGCTTTTTTTTTTTCAAAAGTCTCTTTGCAGACTGGCAATATCATAAAAATAATCTTGTTCCTTTCTGGAATGGATATTTCTGTTACACATTCAGTCAGTCAGTTAAGTGCCATACAGGATACATGCTTTGGGCAATCATGTCTCTAAAAGAGACATGACTGACTGGGCAGAAGATTATCCCACAGTAGGTTACCATAACTTTCTGCGGTAGACTGGTTGCCAGCCAAAACTATAGAACTCAAGCTGTCCTGTTATTTAATCCATAATTGGAAGGAAGAGATGGATTAATACCTTTCCCAAGGGTATTTGCGTGCAGGTGAATGCAGTGAATTCAGCTGGAATTCGAACTTGGCTCCTGCAAACCAATAAAATATTTAACCCTTAAACAGCAGCCATCATCAAATGGTGTTTAATTGGCAGTTGCCTGGGACCATCAATTGATGATTTCACATTTTTACAACAATGTAGGCATCATTCACTTATGGATAAAATGTCAATGACTAATTGTTATTTTTTTTATGTTCACCCAGTATAAAGCCCAAGAGCCAGTCAAGGTAGAGGGCTATCATGTGCCAAAAATAGAATTAATAATGAACACTGATTTGCAGTTTATTTAATAATATTTGCAGAATTATTTAGAATGGTTTTAATATTTGTTTTAAATTTTAATTAATATCTGCAAAAGCATGACTATTTCTGCTTTATTTCTTTTTAAATAAAACTAGTGTTTACCCAATACAAGGCTCAAGAATCCCTCAAGATAGTGGGTTACTGTGTGGTGTTGTTAAGAAAGAATTAAAAAAAATTAGTAAGTAAAATTTCAGTGTTCAGAGGAATAGCTGAAGTAAATTTTAGAAGGAACAGGAAACAAGGGATAAACTTCTACTCCTGTTCAAAAGACAGAAATAGTGCGAACCAGACTATATATATAGGCAAACCTATCTACTCCTATTGAGGAGAGAGAGAGTAACTGAAAATAAAATAATTCAGTAAAATTTAATTCAGGTGTAGACATTAAAAATAGTTGAAATAGATATTAGAAGAAACCTGTTAATATAATCAGAATAATGTTCTTGATGAGTTCATATGTGAAATATCTAAACTTATTTATAAATGGAACTTTGTGTGTGTGTATCCGTTACTTATAGACTCCAAAATGGCTGAACTGATTTTCTTGAAAACTTACACAGTTGTACTATAAGTGTCTGCGAGTGTTCTTAGCTCGGTTTTCTGTCGAGGTACCCCTGATAAATATCGATAATCGAAAAAAATCAGGTTATAGAAAGAGTGGTCCAATTTTAATCAAATTTGATACACTCATAGACAAAGATATAAGAAATGATATTCAGAAGTTTCAAAGTTGTAGTTCTTACAATAGTGCAGAAAATCGATTTTTTTTATATATATATATATATATATATTAAAGGCAAGATGTTTGTGTGTCTGTTTATCTGTCTGTATGTCCTTTATACAAATCCACAATTTTTATCCGATTCTCATCAAACTTCACACAAATATTCTTTAGGCTGAGTCTGAGCTCCAGGACTATGGATTAGTTTTAAAGCTTTCATTACACCCGAAGAACGTCAGGCTATACTGCTAGTATATGATAAATATATATAATAGTTTTGAATATAGTTTTATAGTATCTTTTTGCAAAAAATGAAAACATTAACAATAATTGATCTAAACACATAATTGTTAAAAAATAAAAAATAATGTAAAAAAAGAAAGAAAAAAAAAACACTATAGAAACTGTCTATGCAGCCACCAAAAACTTTAAAAATAAACAAAAAAAAATAAAAATAGTACATTGAGACATATAACCTAATGACAAAATTACTTATCACTTACTACAGAAAATTGAAAATCCCAACATGAGTACCACTAATGATGCTGCCAAAAATTTCAATTTCAACAAATGAATGTTGTTTATGAATTCATTTTTATTTTTTAAGATATTCTCTAAGTGGGTAAATGAAAACATATTGGTTACACAACTACTACATTATCAGACTAATTAACATATAATTTATCTGATAATACTTCAATTAAATTGCTTATCACCAACTAGCACAAGAATCAAACTAACAAATGCTTACCAAGAACACAAAAATACAATATTGCATAGACTGTAAAAAAGCAACAAATAAAAAATAATTGCAAATTTTAGAAGCATTATGGACTCAAAAATTTAAAAAAAAAAAACTAAGTATAAAGATTAGATATTTGAAAAATAATGAAACTGACATAATCTTGTGATAATGGTTTATAAAAGCTAAATGTACTTGGATATTTGTACAATTTAACTTTCACCAAAACTTAAAAAAATTATCTGAAATCTAGAAAAAAGTGAACAAAAAAAAATATGTAATATAGTTCTGTTGCTCGGGTGTAATGAAATCTTTAAAACTAATCCATGGTCTTGGAGCTCAGAATATTTGGGTGAAGTTTGGTGAGAATCGGATAAAAATTGTGGATTTGTATAAAGGACATACAGACAGATAAACAGACACACGCACACACATCTTGCCTTTTATATATATTATCGATTTTCTGCACTATTGTAAGAACTGCAACCTTGAAACTTCTGAATATCGTTTCTTATGTCTTTGTCTATAAGCGTATCAAATTTGATTAAAATCGGACCACTCCTATAACCCGATATTATCGATTTTTGATATTTATCAGGGGTACCTCAACACAAAACCTAGCTAAAAACACTTGCAGACGCTTATAGTACAACTGTGTAAATTTTCAAGAAAATTGGTTCAGCCGTTTCGGAGTCTATAGGTAACGGATGCACACATATACACAGACACACATAGTTTCATTTATAAATAAGTTTAGAGATATATATACACGGTTGAGAGGGATCTATTGACCTTGGTTGGTGACTCACATAGTGTCGATCACGAATAAATAGCATTTGGACGCTAGTGGAGATGACAACTCTGTGGATTTAGAGGAGTAAACCTCAATAAACTATCCTGCTATTTCCTTGGGTAGCAGTAGTTCATGTGGCGCCCAACATAAGAGTGGTAGCGGTTCAGAGAACAGCGTGGTTGTGCGAATGACAATCTACTTGACAAAGGACAAGCACATCGCTCCAGTTAGTGGTGAACTCTGGCGAGATGGTGACTCGACAAATACCCGTCCCTTTTGGAGGGGTTGGCGTTAGGAAGGGCATCCAGCCGTGAAAATTTGCTTCAATTTCATATGTCATGTCAAATCCTGATATGGCTAGTAATAATGGGGCTGGAACTAATAGTGAAGGTATCGTTCATGGTCGGGTGGGTCACTCTGTTGTGGGTCCCATCAGACCATTAATGAACATCAGACCTGGATGGCATGGCAGAACTTCCAGCCCTCGAACATGGGGGTGGAGTAAAATCGGACAGGAGAAGGAGAGATATATGTTAAAATGGCAAATAAAATGGAAAGCATTTTACTTCCTTAACAAAGAAAAAAAAAACAATTTCAGATTCCTATCAGCAAAATTCTCACCACAACAGTGAACTTATCACATTTAAAAATGACATAATAAACAAACCAGAAATAAGAAAAATAAACAAAATATTCTAAATCCAACTAAAAAAAGACCACAAAATGATAAACAACTCAGAAAAGCTATACATACAAGCTGATAAATCCAGAAAAATCTACAAAATGAACACCAACAACTGCAAAAAACTATTTGAAAAGGAAATTCTCAAGTTCTATAAAACTACCAACAATATCATGGAAAGCAACATAAACAAGGAAGCAAAAATCATAGCCGTCAAACTAAAACTAGACAACAGAATCCAACAACTATCAAAAGTAGAAGCATTCATTAAGCTAAAAGACCACAAAGATAACTTTTTAAACAAACCAATGTACAGACTAATAAAACCTCACAAAATCTTACATCAGAAAAATAAGCAAACAAATAGTAAAAGAGATATCTAAACTTATTTATAAATGGAACTTTGTGTGTGTCTCTGTGTGTGTCTGTTACCTATGGACTCTGAAACGGCTGAACTGATTTTCTTGAAAATTTACACAGTTGTACTATAAGCGTCTGCGAGTGTTCTTAGCTAAGTTTTGTGTCAAGGTACCCCCCCTGATAAATATCGATAATCATAATCGGTTTATAGAAGGAGTGGTTCGGTTTTAATCAAATTTAATACACTCATAGACAAAGACATAAGAAACAAAATTCAGAAGTTTCAAGGTTGCAGTTCTTACAATAGTGCAGAAAATTTAATATCGATACCAGGAAATCAAATTACATCCATTCATTTTTCTTTCAGTCTACTGTTTCGCTTTAACTGGAAACAACTATTGCTTTTTAGTCTATCATACCAATGTCCAAAGAGTCTGAGCTCCAGGACGATGGATTAGTTTTAAAGCTTTCATTATACCTGAGCAATGCTGGGCTATACTGCTAGTACAAAAAAAAAAAAAAAGAATGCATTAAAAATAAACCAACGGAAAAACAGAAAAGAAACAGTTGGTTCAACAATATTTACCAATAAAGAAGAATGCTCATTTATCCAATTAGACATAAGATTTCTACCCATCCATTAATGAACAAACTCTGAATAATGCACTAAACTTGGTGAAACAATATATAAATATCGCAGAAGACTTAAACATTATCAAACACTGCAGAAAGTCCATACTGTACCATATGGCTAAAAAACTACAACAATAATACCAACAACTACAATGTTGCCATAATAAAGGGAAGCTATGTTGACACAGAAATAGACAAAATTATGGGCGTATACCAACCAAAAAAACTTAGGAAAATTACCAGCAAAAACGTTATGGGTTAAAACAGAGACGATGGACTAATAATTCTAAGAAACCGCAGTGGTAGAACTACAGAAAATATAAAACATATTACAAAAATCCTCAATACTCTAGGGTTCATAATTGCATAAACACAAATCTAAAAATAGTAAACATTTTCGGAATAGCACTCAACTTGAACAACAGTTCATACAAATTATACAGAAAAGAAAACAACAACCCCACAAAACTTCCAATCACTCTCCAAATGCGGTCAAACACAAGTGGCCTGCCCCACCTTCTTCAGTCTTCAAACTGCCCAATTCCCAGGGTTGGATTGATAAATTGATCACCTTAGACCAAACCCAATCTTATCCCTCATTGTGTTTTGATTTGATCCTAAGACAGGTGAGGTTGAATAACCTTTAGGAACCATTGCAAATGAATTTGTTTGAGCTGGTGAAGTCACAAGAAGAAAAAATCTTCATAAAAAAAACTTTATGCCTTCGATTATTGGTACAGGCTTATTTGTCATAGCGGTTAAATTCTGTCTACTTCATGTAAATAGCTATCTTCCCAACCCATGTCTAAAGTTGAAATGTAACACTTCGGCTGGTTCTGTTGAGTTTAACACGGTTCAAATCGGAGTTCTTCTTAAGTAGACAATCATGTGATGTCAGGCAGTGAGGTCTCATCTCAACCACAAATCTCTTTGGCCAAAACTGCCCTGCAACTTCCTATGGTTGCTTCAGGCCCTCGCTTATATAGATTTCCACTCAAAACTGGAGTTGCGTATAACCAGTAAGGGGAAAAATCATTAAATTATTTAATTCCAGTAAAAGTCTCTTTGTTCTCTGGCTTTTGAAGATAATTTTTTTCAATTTGGGGTTTTTCTTTTCCATAAGCAGAAGTCACAGGTATCAATCTGCCCAAAACAATTCCTTCCTTTCTTTCTTCATTGATATCTCACACTAATACCATTCAAAGGCATGTATGAATTCTGTCTTTCTTATTTTTCCAACTCTGCTCACTTCTGACCAGTCCTCCTTCAACTGATTTGATTCATCTGTCTCAGGTTGCATGTACTTGCGGTCATTAATTCTTATTTCAAAGTTTCTCCTAAGCAAGAAAAACTCTGGTCCTTGGTCAAAAACTTGCCAGATGTCTCTCTTGATTTCTTATTAGGGTCATTAATTAAATGGCTGGTCACTAATAAGTTTAGATTACTTTAACTTTTCGCTTGTATAAAATCTCTTTATCTGATTCTGTGTCTTGATAACTTTTTCCAAAAGACAGTTATTAATCACTTGTCTATATTTACCACATGGCCTCTTTAGAAAACCAAACAATTGCAAATAAGACCACTCCAACAAAATATTAAATCACACCAAGCTCCATATAAATAGGAGATTAAAAACAAAACAAAAAAAAAAAAAGAAAACAGGATACAACAGCATAATTTTCTTTCAGATATAATTCACACTTTCCAGAGCTATCTTTATATTTATCCTACTTCTGGGGTATTTCTGCCCTTGTCTTTCATCTCATATATATATATATATATCGCCTGACACTAAAACCCTGGTAGCGTGATGTCCCTTTTCTTTATATATATATATATATGTATATATATGTGTGTGTGTGTATCTTGTGATTATGTTTAATGCCAAGGTTTTTTGCCATTAGTTTTGGCAAGCAGTTTTTTTATCATAAAGTGCTCAATATTGAGGTGGAGATAGAACATCAATAGGTTTAATGCAAGGGATTTATCACTTTAAATGCTCAGAGCAAAAAGAACCTAGCCCTGATGAGTGACAATATCATAACAGTATCCTCAGAAAACTTAGAAGTCACTTTAACCTGCTCAGTTAAAGTGACAAATTCTTTGCATTAAACATATGTATATGTAATTTGTAAGGTTAATTCCATGGGGGATTGTATTCTAATGAGAGCTCAATGTTAGAATTTAACAGCATTATGAATATATATATATATATATATATATATATATATATATACACCATGTGAGTGTTCAAATAAAACACCATTACAAGAGCGTTCTTAAAAAGAAAAATGGTAAACAGTAAAATCATTTATTAAAAATTGCCTGAAGACACCACTCATGGTAGAAACCTAGGTCGTGTAATAACTCGTTTAAAAAGGAAATATATATATATATATATATATATATATATATATATATATTATATTTTAGAACATGTACAAAATTTTTTATATATATATATATATATATCCACTACCAATAGTACATTTGTTTCAACAGTGAAACTACAATGTCTCTTCAGGTAGTTCACAGCTCTATATATTATATATCGAGCACTGTTTTAAATTAATGTTTTGGATGTTGTAAAAAAATTTTTTTCTTCGTACTTTATTCACTCGGAGATATATATATATATATATATATATATATATATATATATGAGAAAGTGTTGTATTATTGGTATACTACCTTTTCATTATTGTGGAATCTTTGTTTCCACAGTCCTTCAGAAACACTAATATAAGACATATCTGGTTTACCTCTGGTTTCTACTTTTGCCTGGTATTTGTAGTTAAAGCTTTTTTCTAAAGAAACAACAATCACAAAGAACTGGTTGGATTTGTTTCAGGTTTTCACAATGCCTTCATGTGAGATTGCGTTTTTTGCTAAATATTTTTATTAAGTTGATCATGTTCAAGCAACAATAGCTCAATTTAATCATAGTCTCATTAAATACTTTATGGAGCTTACTACTAGCTGGGAAGTGTTTTTCAATAAGCTAAGAAGTCTGAATGAGTACTAGTTCTACTTCTCTTTTAATAGCTTCTTTATATTGTAGATTCATATCTTAATGATAAGGGCATTAATTTGTTTCAGTTCTTGAAAAATGTGCCCCCCCCCAACTGAATATTCCATTTTAACATATTTCATAAGCTTTATTTTTCAATTTGCTAATTGTGTGATTGGATAGTACTGATATATTTTTTTAACATATTCAACAATTTATAGCATAACATACAACCTTACAAATATACAAAAATTAAAAACTCACAGCTTCATTTTTCAATTTGCTAATTATGTAATTGGGTAGCACGGATATATTTTTTAACATATTTAACAATTTATAGCATAACTTGAAATTAAACAAAAACAAGTTCTAAAAGGTTCTATGAAGCCATAGTATTATGATACTTATATATGATTTTAGAAATTTCATGTTGGGTGACATTTTTAAACAAATAAACTTAAACTCTTTATTATTTCTTAACAAAACTTCATCAAATTATGGTACAGGAAATTAATTATTTTACAAAAACTCATAAGCCTTATATGAGAAAGATGCACACATTTTGCTTTATATGCATGAATAATTAGTTGTATACACAGATGGAAAATTCTACCTGAACACCACTAAAGCACAGACTTAATTTCTACAAATGGAAACATTATCTTTGCAATCCAATGATAAGGGCCAAAGTATAGTTTTGTTTTTTGTTAAATTAAAACTGGACTAATTACCAGGATTTGATCAGAGATAATCATATTTTTAAGCATTGAAATTTTTTAAAAATATATATTATAGTAATATCTATATCTATATCTATCTATATATATATATATATATATATATATATAATACTGATGCTCTTGTGACAACTTTTTTTTTTTTTTTTGCTATTTTCCAGTTTAACTCCAAACTTTCTATACTAAACCTGTGAAGGATTAAAAAAAAAATAAATAAACAAAGCTTAAAATATGATTATCTCTATATCAGTGTATGTAACAGTACACAGATACTGTACTAGTCCATGTTTACAAATACTGAATTTGGTCACATTTAAAACTTAGCACTACTAATTTTGAATTACTTGAATTACTAAAAGGTCAGTCAAAGCATGTGGTGGACACAGTGTCATAATTCAGTCTGGCAAAAAGCAAAGTGAAAGAGTATTATTAAAGAACCTTTTTTCATGCTTTGACTGACCTTTCAACCAGCCAATGAACATTCTCAAATTTAAAAGCATTGTTAAATCCATGACAACCTTGGCTTTTTATATAAGCACATGCTGCAAAATAAATCCTACATTGCCTTGATAAAATCCTTGAAAGGACAAAATATCAACTAAAAATAGTTTTCCTCTTATCTTCTTTTATTTTGTCTCCTCTGAAGATACTCTATCTGAGAATATTTACGCACACACACACAGATATATTATCCCACACCAATAACATGACTTAGTTTCATGCACAATGTAATCTTCAAGTGCTGAGCATAAAACTCTATTAGCAAGGTGTGTGTGTGCATATATATATATATATATATATATATATATATATATACATATATACACACACACTTAATAGCTTTGCTCTATTACATAGAGCACTTCACACACACATGAATAGAATAAGTAAAGAACAAGTAGGAAAAAGTGTTTTTAATCTAACATGTTTGCTTATAACAATCTCCTTCAGAGATTTAATAAGGATGAATGATTTAAAAATCTGAGAGACAGTATTTTTAAAATGAGGTATACTGTCTCTCGGATTTTTAAATAATTCACTCTTATTAAATCTCTGAAGGAGATTGTTATAAGTGAAACATGTTAGATTAAAGACATTTTTTTCCTACTTCTTCTTTATTTATTCTATTCATTTTGTCGGATTTCGATTCATATGTTCAACTCGTGTGTGTGTGTGTGTGTGTGTGTATATATATATAATCTACTTATAGATGGAGAAAAATATACAACAAAAAACTTTTTATCAAAATGGTTTTTCAAATTTTTTTTTCCTCCTGTAGAAACTGTAATTAAGTAATTTGAATGTGTTACATTAAAATTGTACAATTGATATTTAATTAACATTAGTTTCATTATTTTATTTTCAAGGCTCACAATTGTTTAAATTGTCTAATCTTGACATTATCAGTGAACTCAGAAGGCCAATCCCTTGCTTAGAGGTTACATTCTTCTTTTGAATATATCCCTAAAAGAACTGATATGTATATTCATCTTCATACAACATAGTAGAAGCATTTCTACTTTTGATTCTAACAAATTCAGTCTGAAGAAGTGAGATCCAATGAAATATTTTCTTTTCACCCAGGTTATTTATGTCTGTCCTTTCATCAAGACAATGAATATGTTGATAAAATAAGACTCACTATAAATAGGTCCATCCTTTCCTAGTTTATTCAATGTGATAACTTCCTCACACTTCAATGAATGATTTAGGATCTTAAATTGAGACTGATGACATAGAGCAGGCTTCTCTGCTTTGGACTAATTTAGATTACTAGTAAGAAGAAAGTCAATTCAGACTTTATTAGTGCTGAACTTCAAGATGTATTCTAATTCACTCCTTGTAACCAAATCTGATAAACCTGGTATAGAGATAAAGTATTTATTAAAATCCAACTGCATTTTGGCTATTTCCTAACAGTCTGGCACAAGATCATAGCAACTGTTGTGGAGATGAACACACCTCTCCAGAATATGCTTTGAACTCATTCGAATAACTGCTACCAAAGAGCCGACTGGGACTCGTTTAGGGACTTCCTCTGCGACGGCCCTGGAACAACGTCTTTGATCTTCCTGTCGAAGACTGTGCCTCCGAAGTCTCCTCTTGGGTTAAGGCTGGCATCGATGCTTTTATCCCTGCCAGAAAATTCCAACTAAAACCAAATTCGTCCCCCTGGTTCTCACCCGCTTGCTCGGCCGCTATTGCCCACCGGAACCATTTCTTCCGGCTCTATTGAAGCTGCTCGTCGAACCAAAACAGGTGCCTTTTCACCTCAGCATGGAACAAGTGTAAAAAAGTACTGAACGAAGCCAAGAGGGCGTTTGCTACCAGAATTAGGCAACGCATAGCATCCTCTAAGTTTGGCTCCAAAGATTACTGGCGTCTCTGCAAAAGCGTGCTCAGCAGGAACAAGACTTCAATACTCCCACTAATCAATGAATTTGAAGTTCTCACCTCCCCAGCCGACAAGGCTGAATGCTTTGCCCGTAGATTCTCAACCAATTCGACACTGGACTCGTTAGGAATACCTACACCAGACTTCCCACCCAGAACTAAGGCTCAACTAAATAACGTCCACATTACACCCTCGCTGGTCGCCAAGATAATTGCGCAACTTGACCCACACATAGCGAGCGGCGGTGACGGAATCCCAGTCATAGTACTGAAGAAATGTGCCCCAGAACTCTCCTCTGTCCTCTCTAAACTCTATAACCTCTGCCTATCTGCTTCCTGCTTTCCTGCCTGTTGGAAGTCCTCCTGCGTAGTACCTATATTTAAGAATTCTGGCGAACCCTCAGACCCCGCCAATTACCGTCCTATTAGTCTCCTTCCAATCTTTGGCAAAGTTTTCGAAGCCATTATCAACGCCGAGGTGATTCAGCATCTTATGGCCAACGGGCTTCTCTCTGACAAACAGTATGGGTTTCGCTTCACCAGGTCTACTGCTGATATGCTAACGACCATTACCGAATACATATACCAGGCACTTGACAAGAATGGTGAAGCCCGAACCGTTGCCTTGGATATCTCCAAAGCATTCGACAGGGTCTGGCATGCTGGCCTCTTGTGCAAACTGCGGAGCTATGGGATAACTGGACATCTGTTTGACCTCATCCTGTCTTTCCTCTCTAACCGCACATTGAAGGTGGTATTAAATGGGCATGCCTCCCAAAACTACCAGACGAACGCGGGCGTCCCTCAAGGTTCTATCCTAGGTCCTACGCTCTTTCTGATCTACATTAATGATCTCCCCGACACCATTAGATCCCAAGTTGGCATGTATGCCGACGACACAACAATCTACTCCCGCATCGATCAGAAACCAGGTCTGGATGACAAAGTGGACCTCGCTGCCGTACTTGAAAGGGACCTCCAATCCGTAGTGACTTGGGGTAGGAAATGGTTGGTAAATTTCAATGCCTCCAAAACAAAGCTGTTATCAACTAATCACCATAGACAATCGCATCTACCTCCCATCAGCATGGGACAGGCTAGCCTCCCAGAGAGTAAAATACTACGCCTCCTTGGCCTTACACTCTCGGCGGACCTCAAATGGAATGACTATATTGAATCCATTGCCAAATCTGCTGCTATGAAAGTGGGCTCCCTGTGCAGGGCCCGGAAATTTTTCCCACCTGAATCTATTCTGCACATATACAAATCTACCATCCACCCGTGTATTGAATATTGCTGCCATATCTGGTCGGGTGCCCCTGCTGCTCTCCTTGGGCTTCTTGACAAAATACAAAGGAGGATCTGTAACGTGGTTGGTACTGACTTGGCAGACCGGCTGCAGCCGCTCTCACACTGGCGTGATGTGGCTTCCCTGTGCCTCTTCTACAAGTACTTTCATGGCTTCTGCTCCGATGAGCTTAGATCACTGGTGCCGCCTAAGCATGAATTTACATGAGATACTAGATTAGCAACTGGGTCCCACCCTTTTACAGTTAAACAAATAAGATGTAACCGTAAATTCTACTCCAACAGCTTCTTTTCTCGCGCTTCCCGCCTGTGGAACTCCCTTCCACAAGTCTGCTTTCCCGACAGTTACAATCTCCAGGTGTTTAAATGTAGGGTCAATAGACACCTCCTATCACACTAACTCCCAACTATTCTCACAACACTCTCATCTACCCAACCCTCATTCTCGGTATCCTTACCCGCCTATCACCCACCCTCTGTCATTTCCTATATTTAATCAGCCTTTCTCCACTCTACGTAGCCCCCTGCACAGTAGTGGCAGTGACATGCCTTGGGGTGAAACGCTTATAAAAAAAAAAAAATTAAAAAAAAATATACTGATACTGAGAATCATCAGGCAGAGCTACCCAGGGGCATGCCTTATGTCAGGGGTTGGCAACTCATTCGACCTCGTGAACCAGATCGTGTTATAATGACAGATCATGGGTCGGATAAAGGCCATTAATTAAAAATTAAGGAAAATTACATATGCAGACCCCTGTCAACCTAAATATTTGAAACCATAAAGAAAATATATATTCAGAAATCAGAAAAACAAAAGAAAATCTAAAATTAAAAAACACCTAATAACAATTATTTTTCCCCAAGGAACATCAAAATACTTCAAGTAAAAAAAATCAACCGAAATGAAATGGATAAAATTATGACGTGTAGGTTTGAAACTGTTATTGAAAATTGTACCACAAACAAACCACGCGTACACATCAAACAAAAACGAAACACGTATACCTACGAGTACATACATACATACGAGTACAAATAGTTGCAAACATATACCGTTACGTATGATAAAAACATAGCCCATTGAAAGATTCCAACAACTTACATAGGGTAGGTGGCGGGGTAAGTGAAGGGGAGTCACTGTTAGAGGAATGAAATAGAAAGCCGACTGAGACAACATTGGCCCTTTGAAGGTGTCCCTGCCTAATATCCGTGCCTGTCAGTCGGTCGGTCAAATCAGCTCCCCATTTTTGTTTATTTTTTTATGCAGAAATAGAGGTGATTGGGTTTTGATCGTGCTTTTGCAGTCATAGTATTCAAATTCGGTTGGGTGGATCAGAGGACAATAACAGCAGGCCTTTTGTTGAATTCGAAAGTCTTGTCTCTCATGTTAAAAACAGTCATTGGTAATCAGGCTCGCGGGCCGGTCAAAATGCCTTCACGGGCCGTAGGTTGCCAACCCTTGCCTTATGTTCTTACAGAATTCAGTAAGACTGTCGACTCCAAGTAACATTATATTTAATGCATTTGTTATGTCCTCATTCCATTGAATGAAGATAACAGGAAACTTGTGAGGAATTAATTCCTGAAATAAATGAATTGGTCTGCAAGATAAATTTTTTAACTATCTTTTTGTGTCAATTTGTGGTTTTGAATGTTTAAATGTTTCTGATATGCAGTTGGATTTGTTGAATACTTGTCAACTTAATATTTTACGGTATTCAAATGTTTTGTTTCTTTCACGAATGTGAACCTAAGGAAATGAGAACTAAACTGATTTTATTTCCAATTTAGATTTCATGCCTGTTAAGTCATAAGTCTTCTGTCTCCATTAAAATACACACTTTATTTTTTCTACTAGTATGTTTTAAATTTCACTTTCTTTTCATATCTACTCAGACTATCATTCTGCGGTTATGAGTAAATAATGTAAATAGTCAACTTAAAGTAATTATTTTCTCCTTTACTTTGGGAAGCCTAGGTATGACAGACGCTCTAATATCTTGCAAAGCTTACAATTATAGAAGAAAAAATCTAACCATATAAATTCATTCCATGTTCTTTCCACTTGCTTAATAGTGTCATATTTAATATATTCATCTCTCTTTATCTTTATATATATACACACACACACACACACACACACACACACACACTGTAGACCAAATTGTGGCTACCCTCGACATTTTAAATAAAATTATCCAAGTACTGCTTGAAGTTTCCTTAAAATTTTAGTTCATTTTTTTCCTAATCTATTTTGCCATCTAATGGAAGATTTTATATTTTAGGAAACCTCCTATAAAAAAAAAAAAAAAAAATGAACATCATGTACTAATGGGTTAAATAGTTTTAGCATCTAACTTGCAAGTTAATTAAACCAAAGGCATAAGACTTCATTTTACCTCAGTGTTGTTATTTTATATATATATATATATATAAATTTACGCTCTCACACCCTGATTGACCACTCTGGAAGAATGGTAAACTTTCAAAAACAGTAGCTACTTTAGCATCTGCACATTGCTTATTCAGTAATAAATTAGAGCGCTCTAACTACTAGCACATGATAGATCATAGGCTAAAAGTCTGCCTCCTTCTACCTAGCGCTCATAGCTCAGAGGTAGAATCTCTGACTGATGCAAATTCGGTCAGGTTTCAATCCTGGATAAAAGCAATCGGATGTCTAACCAGATGAGCTGTGATACAGCAAAACAGATCTGTCTGCAGATGGCTATATAATGTGTGTGTGTATTTGGGCAACACTCCTTTCTTTTATAAAAGTTTCATTAAAAAACTAAAGCACTAACAATAAAAGTAACACTAGCCACAGTACCTTGTCAGTCATTTTTAATGAAACTTGTATAAAAGAGGGATTGCTGCCCAAATACACAATTAAATAACAATACCCGAGAACCAACAAGGAAAGTAAGACTAACTTCAGTACTGTTTCATTTTTAATGAAAAACAAACATACCCACCTTACTCAAGTAGTATTAGTAGTCATAATATTATCATCATAACTAGTAACCGTTGTTCTGTCACTCCAAGTGAATGTAAACAAAATTACAGTATGAATAATTGCAATGAACAGCAGTTGAAATTAAGATAAGAAATGCAAGTCACAAAAAATAAAAATTGTTGACAGTGCTTCATCTAGAAACAATTTAGGATTGAACAAACTTTAGTTTCCTACAAAAATAACCATTGCATATTTGCAAATTCTGTTCCTGTTTGCATATTGCATAAAATCAAGTAGGCCAATATCATTCATCATATTTCACTAATAAACATAACATTATGCTTTTTCTGCCGTGATCCTGGGAAGTCAGTCCTATTATGCAGTATATAAGGACTGTATCAAATAACACTATCTGTGTGCCTGTCTGTGTGTGATTCTGAGTACAAATGGGTGAGGCTAACATTACCAGAGTCTTGGACTCTGAAACATTCTCTTCACCTCGTTACATTGAAAACCTCTCCTTCCCCAAAAAATGAGTTTTGTTTACCATCTGTTCTTGGCAGTCAGATGCCTGGGGTGCTGCAAAGTAGGCCAAGTGGGTAGATGTCAACATTGTTGCTATTGGTTGCACAGATGGAAGCTTAACTTAGTAACTTGCTTATGGAAATTAGAGAAAACTGTCTTTGGAGCATAATTGATAACAACTGTTGTTGCTGTGGCTCGAACTCTTGGCCGGTTATCTTACTTCACTCTCAAGCTTCTATTGATGACATTTGCATGCAAAGAATGTACTCCTTTTTCACATTTTTCATGTATTTTTAAGTACAATGTAAAACTAGTTCAGATTTCAGCAGATTTTTGTGGGGATATGTCAATTTTTTAATTTCTGCAAGTCAGTATTTGAACCATTTCACTTTGGTGTGTGTGTATATATATATATATATATATATATATATGGTATGTATGGATGGAATAATATTCCATATCCAAAAACACTATTCTTAAAAAAGTGCTCAATACAGAGTCGAGTTAATAATATTTATTCAGAAGCTATAACATGAATGTTATAATATCACTACAAAAGTAGCTATTTTGTTTCGACACTTCTTATCACTTGACAAGATACAAGAAGTGTTGAAACAAAACAGCTACTTTTGTAGTGATATTATAACATATTCATGTTATAATTTCTGAATATATATCAATTTTAAACATTTACATGAACTGTTTTTCAGGGTTTTTTTATCAATATATCTTGTAATATGCATTATGTTGTGAAATTTTTTGATAGAAATATGAGTGAAAAGAAGGCAGCAATTGGTTGAACCAATTGCTTCTAAGATGAGGAATTATCTTTTCTTGTCCTATATCAGCCATTCCACTCAACAGCCTTCTTTATCATATGATGTTGAATTAAATAGGAAGCATTAAGTAATATGAAACATTTCCAGTATATAAATTGATGAATGAGAATAATTTACAGCTCTGAATTGTATAAAAGGTTTGTTCAAAATTTGTAGGTCACCAAACATAGTAGGTACCTGACAAAGACAGAAAGATAGAATGGCCAAAATTCTGATAACTACAATGAGGATACTAGTCTGAAAAAGATTAATTTTTTTAATTATTTCACCTCAAGCAAAGCAAGACTGGTACAAGTGCTATTGAAAAAAAAAAAGGATAAAATATAAACAGGGTTCAAGAAGAGAGATGGCAATTGACATTACATTTAAATTTTTAGAGATTGTAGCTATCAGGGAAACAAGTAAAAAGAAAGGAGTTCCACAGACGGGAAAAGAAACTGGTAGTTACATTTAATTATTTCAATGGTAAAAGGGTGGGATCTAAATGCCAACCTAGTATCACACTTAATGTGGATAGAGCACCAGTGAAAAAAGGCTTGTCAGATAATAATAGTTCAGTAATTTAATTTTTTTTTTCCTCCATAATGTTCATTTTGTACAAGGCCCAAGAGCCACTCGAGTTAGTTACAGAGCAAAAAAACAAGAGGCACAGTTTATGGGGATGCGTCAGGAAGATAACTATTGACCCTAGACACAAACAGGTTAAGAGTGTAGTGATCTTGGAAGTTGGTTCTTCAAAGTAGAGGTTTTCTGAGAAGTTGTTAGTCGGACTTAATCTTACTAATGGAATATGAAGTGTGTTTTAGCCGTGAAGGTTAGAACTGATGGAATGTAGTTCATTTGAACACTCTGCAAAAGTGCAGCATCTGAAATTTATAAACGTTTAAACCTTTCTTATTTAAAAATCTAACCTTGAAATATTTTTGGAATAAAATATTTTGAAACTTGTTTTGTACAATATAGACTGCTTTATTGTTCGCTCTAAACAAATCCCCCCACTCCAAATATGGTATCTACAATTCTCTACTTTTTCTTTTTATCAAGAAAGCAGAAACTGATCAATTACAAAAGAAATATTGCATTAAAATAAAACAATTGTATAAATGGAAAGTGATGCTTGTTTGTTATAAAAGAATTGCTATTAATTATAATTTACTGTAAATGAAATTTTGATTTATCACTGCAATATTTTTATAGACAATAACCATATTTTTTTTCGTTTCTTTCAGGTAAGTCCCCATTTTATCTCCGGCTGGATTATTTTTGATTATCCAGATAAAAAGGATGTCAATATGGAATTACTGATAACCGGTTTGAATAATTTTTTTATTTATTTATTTGTATATATGCTTGCTGTTTAATGTTAGGCATATACTTTTGCCATTGTGAGTAATATCAGGTGACGTTATTTTTGATCATTAATACTTCAGCCATTTTAAAAAGCTAATAAATTTGGGTTTTTCACTATATATAAAAGCTAGAAATATAATGTAACATTTTGTGCTGTAAAGTGTGAGTGGCCATTATTAAATGTAAAAATGACAGAAGTGTCCAACAAACGGAATTGACAAAGTTTGCAATAAACGAGAAAAAGAAAAGAAAAATAACAAGGCAGAAAATAATATAAAGCAAGCAAATAATATATGCATGGCAATGCAACAGTAATATGGCAAAAAGTTCACAAACTAAGAATTGGGGTCAACACATAAGCAAGTTTGAACATGTGAATATAATGTTCTGACTTCAAGGCAAGACAGACCAGGACTGAGTCATATGAAACTAAGAACCAGCCAATTTTATTGGCTAGGAAGAAATCCCAGCATGCATTTGTGTGCTTCTGCCTATAAAAGAGATGGGGGATGTATTTTACAATCCTTCTTAATAAGGATTGAAACGACCATGTGCTTTTTACAAAATAATGTAAACAGGCTTATATCGATTGTCCTGGGAAGTGAAATTTCTTCATTTATGTCCCTACCCACTAAAAAAGGAAATTACTGGCTTTGGTGATTTAATTTTCTTTATTCATTATGACATTTGCTAAACCATTCTATAATTTGATAGAAATATTTTGTATAATTAATTTTCTCTATTAAGTACATGTTTGATAAAATAAATAGATTTTTTTGTTAACTAATTTTAAATCAATGATTATGCAAAAGTATATTGTTCAGCTACAATCAGTTTTCATCTTAAAATTGTTCAGTAAAAAGCAATATTTGTGCACATATTATGTAAGCACTGCAAAACCTCTGTCTGTAAAATTCTGTGACTTCCATTAGTCCATCTGTCCATCACACCCTCTGAAATAGCCATACATTTTACTGATTGAAACAAAATTTTGGGAAGAATTGCAAACAGGTCAGGGGAGTACAAAATACAGTTTGTTTTACTAGGGTGTGTAATACAATAAATTTTCATTAACTTTAAAAAAAAAAAATGAAGTTTTCTTATTTAACATGCAAAATACACCCACTATTTTAAAAACAATTGATTAAAAAACAAATACTTCAATAAAAATGCAATATTGTTTTTTGCATATCTTTAAGTTTTTATATACAAAAATCCAGTTTGCAAGAACTAGCAAATGAATCACAAGGCCAAACACGCAAGACCAGTTGTATACTACATTCTCAAGAGTAAGAAATCTTAAGAATTTACTTGTCACTGTTAAAAAGGAGGAGAAAAACATTTTTCTTTAATATTTACCATGAAGTCCTATTAAAGAAATTATTAAACTGTGAAGTAAGATTTTTGTCAAAGTATTTTTCTAAACAAATCAGCTTATTTGAATGTTATCAATTGGTTTGTGAAATTTAATGAAATGTAGAGTTTGTAAATCTCAACAAAAATGTGAGTGATAATTTCAACAGTGTGAGGATGTGCCAGTGTGTTTCCAAAAAATTCTAGTTAAAAAAAAAAAAAAAAAAATCTGATGATAATAATAAATGAACACATTAGAAATGTCCCTGATGGACAAATTTCTATTTAATGACTTTTTTTTAAAAAGTTTTACATATTTCTTTTTCCTTATTCTTTAGGAATATTTCTGTTATTGCTTTTCCAAAGAAAAAGAACTGTATTTTTATTTTAATTATTTTTTTAAATTTTTGTTTATTTATTACTGTCTTTGGTTTAATAGCAAGAATTGCATGTATAATTACTTCAGAAAATGCAGTCTTTGTGTAATTGTCTACAATTGGTTGAATTTTTAATAGTTTGATTCCCTATACTTGTTAATTCTGAGTGCATGAATGTTTGCTAAGCAATTAAAATATAGAAACCAAAATACGGTATTGGTTTTCTGCTGAATTTCGTTATAGGATTTTCTTACAGATTTAATGGCTCTCAAGGTAACATTATCATCAAGCAGTAAAATGAAAGTGCTCTAAATTTGAAACGTTGGAATCAGTTTTCAGTTTCTTAGACCAACATATTTTCTTACTTTTCACAATCCAGAGAATGTTGTTGTTGGTGCTGCTACTTGTAGTTGTAGTACTACCACTACCTACTCAGTACTTTTAAAATATGAACTCTGTATAATTTAATCTTAAAGTTTGAAATAAAATTTACAAATATGGAAATCAGTTTAGCCAATGTTTTTAAAGACCAAGACAGCATCTTTGTATAAGAAACATTGTAGAATGAAAATATCTAAATGATAGGGTTTATGAAATGGGTTGCTTGTAGATCTGATTTCTATGTATGTGTACTTAATTATATTTTTACTTTTAGACATAAATTAACAAAACATTCAAATGATGATTTATTTGGACAAAATCAAGTTAAGAAAAAAAATATATTCTTGCAATATCTATTGAATATTCTCCCTGTTTTTTTATTATTCCTATATTATGATCTCAGTTTTCTATGTTCATAACAAAAAAGAAACAACCTTTTATCATGATTGCAAATCTTTGAACTGTTTTCATTTTATATTTTATACTGAGAACATTTTTCTAAGTCATGAATTCAGGGAAAAAATTTTACAAAATACCTAAAGTATAACTTTGCTTCATTTGATTCTTTTTTTTTTTCTCCACTGCTTTAATAACACCTGAAATCAAGTAGAATTGCTTATTTATAATTTTTACTACAGTTTTAATTAGAATAAATCCCTTCTCAAAATATTTTTATTATTCATTCTATATTCTTTAGAAAACTCAGCTAAGTTTTTGCATTTCATTTTTACCTTGCATACACATGTCTATTTAGACAGTAAAAATTGATTTCACAAGTTTTATTAAATTCAACTGACAAGTTTTGTCCTTTTTAATTTTTTTTTTCAAATTTTGGATAAATTATTGGCCATGCAGATAAAAATTGTATGGAAATGAATTCTTTAAAGTTCATGTTTTTGTTAATGTATTTTTGATCAGCTCAGTCATTATCAAAAACCAAATGCAGGTTGTTTCTTTATATAATAACATCTTTTCAGTATTTTGAGTCTTTCTTTAAATAAAATATTTTTCACCACAGGTAATGATACTTTAGCTCCGTCAAATTAGCTACATAACAAAATTTATCATTTGAATTCTGATGAATGGAGCATTTAGTAGAATTAGACAAGAAATTGGACAAAAACAGTTCAGATTCCTTAAAAACACTGGAACAAGGAATGCTATATTTCTGTTCGGAATGATACCAGAAAGGGCAATACAAATGCAGAAGGATATATACCTATATTTTATAGATTATGCAAACACATTTTACAAAAGTACAACACAAAGAAATATTTGAACTGCTACATAAGCTTGATTTTGTTTGGAAAATGTATTAAAATAATTCGGAACTTATGCCTGCATAGAAAGGTGAAATAAGATGAGGATGAGTTTTCTTGCTAGGCTTATTCAACCATACAATTTAGTGATCCTGAGAGAATTAGAAATCCTACCAGAATTCCTTTTGGTGGCAGCTTATGGCCACACCATGCTAAAACATCAGTTCCCATATGATTGCCAAAGTTAAGCAATGTTAAGCTTGATCAGTACCTAGATGGGTAATCACTTGAGAATACCAGTTGCTGTAAGCTTAGATGTACATATGGCATAATGGGCTCACAGCTACATCACATTGAAACATCAGTTTCATTGGGATCATCAAAGTTAAGTAATGCTAAGCTGTGTCAGTACCTAGATGAGTTACCATTTGGGAATACTTGATAAACTTCTCTCCTTTGTGAGTGCTTTTTACTACTCCCCAAGGGGTGTGGAATGTTTCTCCAACTTTCCCCGAATCTCACTGGATCCTTTTTCTTATTGGTGTTATGGTGCCTTATCGACATTGGAATGAACTCTTCCTCCTTCATACATAATAACCTGAGAGACTTCCTAAAGGAGGCAGTTGAGATGCAGTGTAACTTGACAGTTTAGATGGACACTTTTATCTTCTGACTAATAACACTCTTATTTTGTATATATGTTCAGTTATTCCAATACACTGGTTCAACCTACCTGCCTTCTTTTCATGTCTTGCTTTGTGTAGGTGCCTTCTCACCATAACCATCATCCAAAATTATAGTTATCATCCAAAATCTTTATCGTGCCCTTGTGTGTGGTTGTTTTCACACCTGGGATTTTTATTTAAGCTTTTTTGCAACAAGTGACAAAAAGGGGACAATCCCTTGATTTGAGACATATTTTATTATCTAGGCCTTCTTGCTTTGTATTCAACCATCACAAGAAATTATCTAGCTTCAGTCAAAAGAAAGATACCATATGTTTCTTAATTATCAGCATTGAAAAATTCCCTGAAAACTTTATATCTGAGAATCCAGTTCCTCTTTCTTGCCAAGGGTGGCCTGTCTTTAAGGGTCACAAAATTCTTTCAACAATTTCTCATGCAAGGGAAAAAGATTCTGTTTCAAATCAAATCATAGTCAGCTGTCATTTTATTAATGGTCATTAAATTTTCACAATAACAGAGCCCCAATTTTTATTTCACCCATAATGGTCACTCAAATTTCGGGGACAAGAAACCATACTGAATTTTATCTTTTTGACTGATTTTTTTTTTTTTAGCCAGCAGTCCGTAGAGTCGTAAACATTTTCTCGAGAAGTTTTTGCTTTCAATGACTGTAAATTTAGCTATTTTTCTTTGGGTGTTTTTTTTTTTTTTTTTTTTTTTTTTAATGTTTTCACCTAACCTTGTCTCCTCTTTGTCCTCACCTCTCTAGCAGATGAAGAAGAAAAATATATTCCATTACATTTTTTTTTTCTGGATATCAATCTTCTATGTGCCTTGTCCTTTCAGGACATAGGTGATCATGGTTTTCCACATCTCCCTATCCCTGCTGGCTCTTAGCACACTTTCTCTTGTAACATTACTCAACCCTCATTCTGTCATCTACCTGCTCAGGCCCTTCAAATATGTTATCTGGTGCTTTCCTCTGTCTCTTTTTCCCTCTATCTGGCCTGTTAGTATCAGGTTCTCCAAGCCCTCCTTCCTCATTGCATGTCCCAGGAACTTTAGTTGTCTCTTCTTGATGCTCAATATTAATTTCTTTTTGTTTCCATCCTTTCCAAAACCTTGTCACTGTGCTCACATGCTCGTTCCATGATATCCGCAGCATCCTTCTGTAGAACCACATTTCAGTTACTTCAAAATCAGTCTATCTAAATAACTTTGTTTAGCAGTGTAACACTATTTTCTGGTACAAAAAGAAAGAAACAATCTTAGAACAGACGATATGCAGATGACATGATGTTGATAGCAGATACAGAAATTGATCTAGACTGCAGAATGTACTAAAGGAAAAGGAGAAGAAAAGACTAAACACTAATTGTAAGAAGGAAGAATGTATGGTTATCAGCAAAAAAGAATGATGCAAGATACAAACTGTGAATCAGGACATCAAAATCCAGCGAGTACAAAAACTTTAATATCTGGGAAGAGTTTTAACAGAGGATGTAACACCAAAATCTGAAGGTTCATTGGAAAAGTAAAAGATGTCTTTCAAAAGATAAGCAAAGCATTAATACATGGGAAAATTTTGTTAGAAACAAAATGCTGAACTGTTAAGCAATATTGATTATCTATATGACTGTGAATGCTTGACAATCTTTTCACAAATGAAGAGACTTGAGGTAATAGAAATGTGATTCTACAGAAGGATGCTGAGAATGTAACAAAATTTTAAGGAAAATGGGAACAAAAAAAAGACACTTATACTTAAAATCCGAAAGAAAAAGTTGAAATTTCTAGGACATATAATGAAAAAAGTGGGCTTGGAAAATTTGATACTCACAGGACAAGAGGGAAAGAGGAAAGCAGTCAACCTACCTAAGAGCTTGTGCAAATTGTTGATAGAACAAGGATTAGGAGTTATAGCAAAAAGAAAAACCTTACAAAGAGCTACAGCAAAAAAGGAAGTTGTGGCAAGCTACAATCAGCTATGTCTTGAAAGGTCATTACACATAGAAGAATGAATTATTTAAAATGTGTATAAGATATTTTCGTTTTTTTTTTCTTGTGCTGTCCAAAAATCATTGTACACATGATGGCACTCACTCATAAGACACACACACTCTTAAATTTGAAATGTAGCATTCCAAAAATTTGCCAAGATGTAGCTAATAAATTGTTTTTTCTATTATACTGGCAATAGTTACTTTTGGAAGCTAATCAAGATGATTATAAATACTTGAACAAACACAAACTTTGAACTGTTTATACACAATTTTGATACAGATGTGAAACTACTTATTCAAAAATTGAAAAAAATACAATAAAAACAATTTCAAGACAAATTTTATAAAGTTCCACTCCCATGAACTGTCACTTTGTAGAATTGACTCCCACAATGGTGTTTAAGTCAAGGGTTAATTGTTTTATATCCTCCTTATAACCATAAGCTTCACTTTCTACTACCTCCTCTGTCATTACTATCACATGCATCATTTGTCATTTCGATCTCTCTCTCTCTCAAGTTTATATGAGGAAATAGTAACGTAAATAAGTAGCTAATATCCTTACCATTTTATTAACACAACATTTTGGCCATTGTACCCTTTGGCCTTCTGCAGGTGTCTTTTGATCCTAATCACCTTCAGGAAATTTCAAACTGAACACTTTATTTAATCTACAGGGCTAGATTGTTCTTATTCCTCTCTTCATGTCTGGGGTGGGTAATAACTAAGCAGTATTAATAAGACAGGATATCCTTAAACTGGGACAGCAGAATGAGAACATTCTATCCTTGTAGATTAAACAAAGGGTTTAGTTATAAATTTCCTGATGGTTACCTAAATCAACAGATACCTGAAGAAGGCTAGAGAGCACAATGGTTGAAACATTAATTTTCAGCTGTGACATGTGGGCAGTGAGGCAAGCTTAGTTATTTGGCAAGAAATGAAAGGCTGCAATGAATATAAATATATACCAAATGTTTTTCAGAGTAACAATTAAAAAATTTGAGAAATATGAATGAAAAATACATTCCAAGAAGTTTGGATTTTCATGAAAATTCTAGAAAATCCTGAAATTGAAGAATGTGAGGCATGGATTCATAGTTTGGCAGAGATGCCATGGTAGAGTAGAAAAAATGTTTAACTTGAAAGCATCAACTTGACAGGCTTTTAAACGAAAAATAATCTTTGCTTTATCTTTTTTGTTTTATTTTTTATTTCATCTTCCATTTTTAAGGTAAATGGTTTTTGATGCATTTCTCCAAGCTTTTAAGAGTTAATTACTGTATATACACCATCGGCCATAATTATTAGGCCACCCTAGTGTTTTAAAAAAAAAAATGATGTATTTCATACTATTTTTTAGTATTTATTGCCAAGTGAATAACTGTAAATGAAAATAGAATGGTTTTACTTTTTAGTTCTTGAGAATGCTGTGTCATGGTCATTGAGACAAATATTGTGACACAATTCTCATGTTAGAGCAAACACACCCATTTGCAGTTTTTGGTAAAAACATAACCCAGCCTACTTTTGGTAGAAGTTGTTTACTTTTGAGAATTCTTACACTCACCTCTTTTTGTGTGTGTGTGTGTGTGTGTTATTATTCTTATCTTAACCCATTTTATCCCAGTGTCCTCATTTGAGGACACCATAAAAACTGTAAAAAATAATGGGTATAAATAGCACACATTTTCGTAATAAAAATTTATCATAAATAATCAGGCCGGTAGATATAAATATAAAAATACTGTTTAATTAAAAACAGAATATCTACTTAAATACGAGTATCAGTAAAAATAATGTTCAAAATAATTCATTACAAATTGTCGGTTGCTTATAACCAAGTTTCGTTAAAATTCGTTAATTTCCGTAACATGTTTATATAAATTATTATATAAAACTGTTATATCAATTTATGACAAAAACTGCTCAAAAATTTAATTTAAAGCACATGAAACATTCACAGCAAATTTGACAAAAATACACTTTCATAAACCTACTTAGATGCTTACCAATATTTTCTTGTATTTTGATCTCTGTGTGCTGCTATTGAAAGACGTGTAAATAAGAGTTTATTTATATCATGTTCATTTTATTTCTTAAAAAAATGTATATTTATAGGATATATAGCAACATAAAATTGGCTGTCCTCAAATGAGGACACTGGGTTAATGCATAGGCAAAGCACATTGAAAACATGCTCTACGTCACTTGGAGAAAAACAAAATGTCAAGGCATTGTCTTGAACATGCTTTGCACTGTCTGGGAGAAGCAAGCTTCTTTTTTTTTTCTTTCTAGAAATAAAGGATTCCTGAATGTTTCAGTGTGTTTGTAATCCTATTTTATTCTACTGTACTTGAAATCAGGTCAAAAATAAATAAATAAAACTTGGGTTAATCCGATTCAAGCACCCAACAAGTCAAATTTATTACATTAATTTGTGCAACTAGCATGTTAACAGTTGTATTAATTCAGGTGTTTCTGCATGTGCTTACATAGTCTAAGTTTAGTATTGGCCAAAGAATTAGTTCATTTTGTTAGTATTAAGAGAATTCAGTTACAACAAACTCCATTCAGAAAGATCATTTTCAGTTGTATTCTAACAGCGGTCAGACCAGCATCCATTTAAAAAGGATCTTTTTTTTTTTTTTCCTCAAAATAACTTACATTACTTTGGTTATATTTTAATCACTTTGTAAAATAATGGAAAATATTTTGTTTTTCGAAATAAATTGTAATAGTTAATGAAAACTGGATACTTTATGAAAATATAGAATGAGAGTGAAATAAGCAATCATCACTATCTATGGCAAAAGCCAATTTTTGTTCAAATGTGAAGATGTATATAGGTTCGGAATAGTCCTATAATGAGTTATATTACACATGATAAAAACCTAACATAACTTAAAAAAAAAAATTCAAGGGAAAGAAAAATCACACTGACAGTAATTGATAGAAAATAGGAATGCAAAGAAAAAAAATATTGAGTTAACTGGTTATCACACCTGCCTCATTTATCAGACTTAATCAAGGTAAATAAAATTACCTAAACGGAATTCTGAAAAGTGAGGCAGGTGCAGTTTTTTTTTTTGTTTTTTTTTTTTGTTTTTTTTTTTGTGTGCCTCTATTACTGTAGTTGTTGTGTTTCCTTACCTTGATGTTTATTTTTTATATTTGTTTTTAATATCTCTGTTTCATTGCTGTAATAAAATTTTATACCACTGATGAGATCTCCTTTTTGGAATCAAGTAATTGATTCAACCAAATCTTCTCCCAATTAGACAATTGAAGTTAGCGATTCAGAAAAAAAGCATTCAGAATGTTGCAATTGTCCATACTGAAAGGTTTCTTCAACCCGATTAAAGTTCATCACGCACATCTCTTTTGTCTTTTACATGGACCCCATCAGCTAGACAGTGGTCCTGAGTATGACAATAAACTGTATCTGGTAGAAAGGCCTCTGATTAGATGGTTGTGAGGAACATGGAACCACCTCTTAATTGCCGTTGTTCCTAAGTCCACTCTGATCTGGGGTTGTAGCACCTGTTAGGGTCCCAGCTATGGGCAAATAGTTAACCCCCAAACTGGGGTCAAAACACTATGAAAGTATAAGAATAGATTTTTAGAGCAAACCTTCCAAGAATACATTTTTGAAGATAAAAATATTACCAGCAATACATTTGACTTTCATTGAAAACCACTTTACAAAAATACATCAATGAAGCCTACAAAATTTATTTCTTACAAAGAATATATATATTCATACGAATCTGCTTTAAAAAAAAAAATCTTGTCAGTATTAAATAACCCATTGAGATTGATACGCCATCAATCAAACCAATCAGCTAGATACAAGATGACAAATACCCACATTCACTATTCGGTTCTTATAGTAATCACACACATTGGAGGCATACAACTTAGTAAGCACACTCATTACTATTCAGTAGTGTCAACTGTGCTAATAAGTCATGTTTTCCCCTAATGGCCAATTCATCAAGAGAATACAACCACCACATCAGATGCATTCTGTTTAGAGTCTTTTACCCTGTTGGATCATTTCTTTACAATACTAACTCTGATCTCCTGATAACAGCACCAACAATTAAGGGATGACTAATTGCATCTTGTGTTTCTTAGCGGGGGAGACACTTCACTCTCATCTTTATCAACATCTTTCAACACCTGCTAGAGACTTGTTGAATTTTCACAGTCCATTTTCAGTTCACTTTTACTCGAGGAATCACCAGCTTAGCTTGCTTGGGAACATCAGTTGCAAGCCAGTCAATTTTTTTTTTTTTTTTTTTTTTAATCATATCACCCTGAACAAGGTGGTAATGCCACTGATGCACAGGGGGCTACGTAAGAGTGAAAAGATTGGAAAAGAGAAAGCCGGAAACCACATCCTGAACAAGGGATGAGCCTCTTCACCTGTTCAATAGACGAGGATGGAGTGTGAACCGGGCGATAGTTTAGTCTATCTACTGCAATTAATGTCTGACATGACATGTGTGTATCAAATAGAACAAACTGCAGACTAACAATCCCAATCACTTTTCCTATGGTAAATCTAGAGGTTCATTAACTTTGTTATTGGGGCAGTTTTACTTATACCATATATCTCATATTTTGTCCACTCTCTGCTCTATCATGGATTTCTATCAAGGCACGGTTTCAGTGCTTTTCAGTCTCTAATAATGTGAGTAGATGGCATCAACAGATACAGTTTTACTCAAGGCCCCATCACTGTGTTACGTTACACCAGTAAATGGTTCCCTGTATTAAGCACGATTACATGTGGTAATTTGCTTAACACACCTATGCCACCTCTCTCTTATCCTGTTTCTCGAAGGCTTAGCACTACACCATGTTGAAACACTAGTTCAGTTCTAGATGTTTGGATTCTCACCACCAAAGTTAAGCAAGCCTGTACAGTATCTAGAATGGTGACTGCTTAGGAATACCAGGTACTGTAAGCTTGAATGTGCAGGTAGTGTAATAGATAACAGCTTGGAACTGTTAATTAGAAAGCCAAGTTCCAATTCCAGATAGGTTCGTTATATTTACTTACTTGCAAATACCCTCGGGAAAAGTAAGAATGTATCTTTTCTCTCCCCAGTTATAGGTTAATTTGTAAGATTTGTATCACTAAAACCATTATCTCAAGGAAAAAGAAAATTATATACAAAATATTTAGATTTCAGCATTAAATAACCCATGGAGGTTAATATGCCAGTAAACAAAATTAACCAGCTGTTTCCTAATGAGACGTGCACATTGAAAGGGCAGCTGAACACCCCTATTCTTTCATGAAGATTTTTAATGTTCTGCAGTGGAACAGTAAAGAGCTCATGCAACTGGCTTCTCTTATAGAATACTAACTGCTGGATGGCATTCACAGAATCTTTCTGTAGGAAATGACAGCAAATAAAGACATTGATTTGTAACATTTGAGACTGTAATGGGTAATGTCCATTTTTAACTTTGACCACATGTTATGTCTCTTTATTTTCCTACACTACCAATTAGCCAGTTCTGGATCTATGGATTCTCATTTGAGACAATTCTGGTCCTTAAAACTTTCCTTGATGTGGTAGGATAAGATTTTTTTTTACACCTCTCAGAACTCATTATATTGTTAGATATGTCAACACTGGTCCAGCTGGTAGAGATGAAGAATATTTTTGTTTCACTTAATATATCATTTTTATATTTATGAGTCTTAGGGAAAGTTTGGACCCTATGTCACTTATCTCTGCTACTCCCTTCTTTTGGTTGGCCTGGTCAATCTGTGTTTGTTCAAGTAAAAGCCAGGCTTTTCAATGCTACTTTTTAAGTCGAGCAGACCTTCTTCTCGCTCCTCCACCAGTAAATATTAGGTGTTCACTAGTATAAAGCTAATCTTAAAAATCATAATTAGTTTATTTTTTATGGGATCTATCAATATGCTCCATTACAAAAATTGACTTCATCTAACAAATTTATAGTGTATAGTACCTCATCTCGGGAATATATACATATCTATTTGTTTATATTTCTGAGACGAGGCAGTATTTACATTATTTACTGCCATATTCACGACATTTTGGCCATTTGTATGCTCTGGCCTTCTTCAGGTGCTTGGAATTTTTAACCAAACTCTTTATTTCGATCATTGGGGTATATCGTTCTCATTCCATGCACTATGCCACTTCCAGATGTCATGTAGTTGTCGCCATTTAACTCTCTAAGTTATTTACCACTGCTGTAGCCTGGTATTGAACTCACAGCTCTTTGGGTCAAGTCACTGGATCTAACCAATGCTTTTATTTACTGTGTCTTTGAGTACATCAGTGCATGAATTATTGGGACATTTTTTTTTTAAATTTTTTTTTACCAGAGCTCATATTGAAATTTTTTTTAATTTAATGATTTTCTCTAGCACTTTATATTTCTGGTTCCCATATTGTATTCATTTCTATGCTTGCCTGGCTCAGGAGATTTTTGTGGCCTAGTATATGTGCTGATCCCCTAAGTTTTTGTAATTTCCAATGATGCTCTCTATTATTTCAACTTCATCCCATAGGGCACGGTGATCTCTTCTTCCTGCATATATAGTCAGCTATGCCTGATTTTTCTGTTTTCTCTTGTTTTATAGCTTTGTGATGTTCTTGTAGCCTTACCTTAAGAGGGCGGCCTGTCTCTCCTTGATATTTCTTTCCACAGCTGGCGTACACACAGTTTGTAGTCATGTTCTCCTCGATTGGAGAGGTATCTGAAGTGTAGAACCACTTTTGAAGGTTGTCCTGATGTTATACAGACCCCAGATCCTTTATATTTTCTCCAATAATCTATTTATATAGGGTAGGCTGTTGCTATCCTCATGCACCCTCCCTTTCACAACAAGCAACAGACGACCCCTTTCTTTACATTGTATGGGTGGAAGGAGTTGAAGTTGAGGTATTGTCTGGTGAATGTTGGTTTGCGATATATGGATGTCTTGAACCCATTCTCTAATCAAGATATTAGTACACCCTGGAATGTGAACCGTATCGATCTTATTGAGTCCACCTGGTCCAGTAGTATCTGGACTTCTTTCTGGTGAGGCCAAATTATGAGAAGGTATCATCAACATATCTCAGCCATAGAGTTGGATTTAGTAATGTAGATTCTAATGCCCTCTCTTTGGAATATTCCATGTATATGTTAGCTGTGGATGTGTATTGTGGTGCAGTGAATATCAACTCGGAATGATAAATTGGTGTGCCAAGTTCGAATTCCAGTTGAATTTCTTGCATTTACTTACACACAAATACCCTTGGGAAAGGTATTAGTCCGTCTCTTCCCTCCAGTTATGGGTTAAATAATAGGACAGATTGGGTTATATAGCCTTGGCTAGCAACCAGTCTACCACAGAAAGCAATGGCAACTTACTGTGGGATAATCTTCTGCCCAGTCAGTCGTGTCTCTTTCAAGACATGATCACCCAAAGCATGTATCATGTATGGCACTTAACTGACTGATATGTTAGCCAATTAAGTTGATAAGCATCTGAAGTAGGCAAGAGTGTACTACAGTCAAAATGTCATAAATATGGCAATAAAGATGAGGACAGCAGTCCAAATGATGTAAATAACATATTTTAAAAATAAATTTGTCAGTCTTTATACTAGCAATCAAGTTTCATTTGTTCCTTGAGACACTATTGGTCATGTTTTTATTCTTTTTCATAAAAATATTATCTCAGGATTGTGATTCTCATATTTCATCAGTTTCAGAATAAGGAGTGTTTACTTTTAATATGAGAAGCAGCTGTCTTTGATCCCAAATCTTGTCAAATCCAAGAGGTTTTCTTTTCTCTCAATCACATCTTTGTTTATATTCTCTACATGTCACAGGGAATTCTTTCCCTGATCTGTACACTATTTTCTAAATGAAGAACTTGTACCAACTAATGGGGTTTTCTCTTTAAATGCCTTTATTTTTTAAAGTTTTTTTTCCTTTCCTACACAACCTCTTCGGAGAATCAAACAAAGAAGCATTATATCAAAATCAATAACAAAATCCAAACTAGTAAATTAATGCCTCTTCCAGTTACAGATTCCCATAAATAGGTTCTTTGTCTCTTCATTTTCTTTTTATAAGAAATATGACTTTATGGATTTCCTTTATAACCACTCTTCTAACATCTATCATTTCTAGCTATCACACACCCACACAGTCACACACATATATCTTCAAAATATGCACACTCACATATGTATATATTAACAAATATTACTGTTCAACATATAGCATAGACAAGCATTTCTGTGCAAACATACATGTACACTATTATACACTTTAACAGCCAAAAAAAAAAAAAAATATATATATATATATATATATGCATCTCCAAATGAATAAGTAATGAAGAAAATATTTGCAACGTTCAAAACATTAATTTAAAACAGTGCTCATTTAAAAATAGAGCAATGAATATTTATAAATTATGCTTTATAACATGTACAAACTACAATCTACTACAAAATTGCACATTTTGTTTTGCAATTGAAAGAACAATGTCTCATCAGGTAGTTAATAATGATGGTACCATAATATAATTTCTTGTTATTTCAAAAATTCCCTGTTTATGTGAGCATTCAAAAAAACCCACCATTACATGAGCGTTTTTAAAAATAGGGTAAACAGTAAAATCAGTTATTGCAAATCACCTGAAGACACCACTCATGGGTGAAACCTTGGTCACATAATAACTTGTTGACAAATGGCGGGGTGGGGGGGAAATATATATATATAAAAACTAATGTTAATAAAACAGTGCTTAGTATAACAGAGCTATTAAGTATATATTAGTAAATATACAAATTATCCTACATAGATTATAAAGATGGGAGATATATATATATATATATATATATAAACCATTGGCAGGCAAGCCTGTTTTGCTGTATCACAGCTCTTCAGTGTGGCTAGATTAACTGTTTTGCCTCAAGCCGGGACTGAAACCCGACTGATTTTGACAAGTCGGATATTTACCAACCAGGCCATAGGCACAACATTAGAGAAAGGCTGATTTCATAGCGTGTAATGTATTTTTAGGATGTTGTGGTCCAGTGGATATCGGCTCGGAACGAGAACTCGGGGAGCCGAGTTCGAATTCCAGTTGAATTCATTGCATTCACTTACGCACAAATACCCTTGGGAAAAGTATTAATCCGTCTCTTCCTTCCAGTTATGGGTTAAATAATATGACAGATTGGGTTCTATAGCCTTGGCTGGCAACCAGTCTACCACAGAAAGCAATGGCAACCTACTGTGGGATAATCTTCTGCCCAGTCAGTCATGTCTCTTTCGAGACATGATCGCCCAAGCGTTTACCACGTATGGCACTTAACTGACTGAAACAAGGCCAACAACAAGAGCATTCTATCCAATAACCGCTTCGAATGGGCATTCTACACAATAATCAGTGAATATTCTTTTTTTTAACTGTTTCACCCCAAGCAAGGCATTCTACTGCCACTATTGCGCTTGGGGCTACATAGGGGAAGGTAAATAAAGAGTGGTTAGATATAGGAAATGTCAGAAGGGGGGTGATAGTTTGGAGGATGGGAAGAGTGTTTGAAAGAATGGAAGCGAGTTAGTGTGTTAGGAGGTGTCTATTGACCTTACATTTTAAACTCCTGGAGATTGTAGCCGTCAGGGAAGCAGTCATGTGGAAGGAAATTCCACAGTCGGGAAGTACGAGAAAAGAAACTGTTGGAGTAGAAGTTGCAGTTGCATTTTATCGGTTTCACTGTAAAAGGGTGGGATCTAGTTGCTAATCTAGTATCTCGTGCAAATTCGAACCTAGGGGTCACCAGTGATCTAAGTTCATCAGAGCAGAAGCCGTGAAAGTATTTATCGAAGAGACACAGGGAAGCCACGTCGTGCCGGTGAGAGAGAGACTGCAGATGGTCTGCCAAGTCAGTATCGATCACATTACAGACCCTCCGCTGTACCTTGTCAAGAAGCCCAAGGAGAATAGCAGGGGCACCCAACCAGGTATGGCAACAGTATTCAATGCACGGGCGGATGGTAGATTTATAAATGTGCAGGATAGATTCAGACAGAAAAAACCTCCGGGCCCTGCACAGAGAACCGACTTTCATAGCAGCGGATTTAGCAATGGATTCGATATAGTCATTCCACTTGAGGTCCACTGAAAGTGTGAGACCAAGGAGGCGTAGTGTTTTACTCTCTGGGAGGCAAGCCTGGTCCATGCTAATGGGAGGTATGTGCGGTTGTCTATGATGGTTAATTGATAGTAGCTTCGTTTTAGAAGCATTAAAATTTACGAGACATTTCTTACCCCAGTCCACTACGGATTGGAGGTCCTTTCCAAGCTCGGCTACAAGGTTAGCTTTGTTGCCCACACCAGATTTTTGTAGGAGGCGAGAGTAAACTGTGGTGTCATCGGCATACATACCTACTTGGGATATTATGGTATGGGGAAGATCATTAATGTAGATCAGAAAGAGCGTAGGACCTAGGATAGAGCCTTGAGGGACACTCGCGTTCGTATGGTAGCTCTGGGAGGCATGTCCGTTTAATACCACCTTCAATGTGCGGTTAGATAGGAATGACTGGATTAGTTCAAACAATTGTCCAGCTATACCATAGCTCCGCAGTTTGCATAGAAGGCCAGCATGCCAAACTCTGTCGAACGTTTTAGAGATATCCAAGGTGATGGTTCAGGCTTCGCCATTCCTGTCGAGTGCCTGGTATATATACTCGGTGATGGTCGTTAGCATATCGGCAGTAGACCTGGTGAAGCGGAAACCATACTGCTTGTCCGAGAGGAGCCTGTGTTCTGTAAGGTGCTGAACAAGCTCAGCATTGATAATGGCCTCGAACACTTTGCCAAAGATTGGAAGAAGGCTGATAGGGCGGTAATTTGTGGGGTCCGAGGGTTCTCCAGAGTTTTTGAATAGAGGAACTACACACAAGCTGTAAACAGCTGCTGTTTATGAAAATTTCCCCTCTCTACAGAGCTCAATTGCAAGTGAGAGCATAAATATATATAACATATATGTTGTATTGAGCACTTTTTTAAAAGTAAATACCAGAGAACTCAAAATTTTAAAACTGTTGGTTCTCTTTACCTGGAGATATATGGTAGAATAAAGAAAAATAATAAATGTATGTGTCTGGAATATTTTGAATAAACATACACTATTATACATTTTACCATCCAAAATATTTCACACGCATACATTTAAAAATAAAAAATAATCATTTATTGCTTTAATACATGTGGCACATATCTGACCAATAAGAACTAACCTCAGATCCCAACATTGGTAGTACATATACTAAAATTGGAATGATACAGAGAATATTAGCTTGGCTCCTGCGCAGTATATTGTCTCTTTGTTACTTTTTCATTTTTCTCTGTCTTTGAAGAAGCTTTAATACAAGTGAAACATGTGAGATTGAGATAAGTTTCCAATTTTGTTCTTTTACTTTATTCTATCATCTTGTCAAACTCCGATACATATATTCAACTCTGTGTGTGTATGTATATATATATATATATATATATATATATATATATAATTTTTTTTTTTTTTGTGAGTGTAGTGTGGGGATTAATGAGTCATGCTTACAATATGTATCTACATAAGGGTGGGTGAGTGAGTTTAAACTGAGCTATTATCTCTTTTAATGAGCTCTTCTTAGCTTCATTTGTTTACTTTCTTGTATAAGAGTTTGCTTCAAAAAATCCAATCACTTTACTCCCAAACACTTATTTTGCCACCCCCCCCCCCACTTCACACATCCACTCTCCACATCCAGGTAACTACTTCTTACACAGCTTCATAGTTTCTAGTTTTATCATTTGTTTGTATATCTAATTTAAAGAAATACATGTATATGTATATACGTATATGTGTACATGAGCGCCCATTGGTTTCTCTTCAAAGTTTATTCACTCAGTAACTAGAATAATACATTATAAAGTTTTTTATTAATTTATTGGATTCTGATCAAATAGAACATCACTTTACATAGAATATCTGCTTAATTAGCTGAAATGTGCAATAACAGAATTGAACATCATATTTTAATCTTTTTATTTGAATCCATTTTAAATGAACAAAAATTTGTGATCCAAATCTTTCCTGTTTAAGATTAGTGGATTGTAAGATTTTTGTGAGATTATAATGATTTACTGATAAGTTTTTCTAACTTACTCATAGTTGGTGGGGGCAGGTTGGTTTGTATCCTTTCCCATGTCTATTTGGTGGGGTGGGGGCAGGTTGATTTATATCCTTTCCCATATCTATTTGGTGGGGTAGTAATTTGATTTATATCCTTTCCCATGTCTTTTTGCATGTAAGTGAAGCTAATGAACTTGGCTCTCCAATTTATCATTCCAAGCTATCAGCTCTATCACACTACATGCACATCCAAGCTTACAGCATCTTGTATTCCCAAATGGTTATCCATCTAAGTACTCGCCATGTCAATGTTACTTAACTTTGTATGAAAGCCAGTGTTTCAACATGATATGGCCATAAACCTTCTGTTTAAGTGGAATCTACTGATTACATGTATTAGGTTGTTACTCATGAAATGACAGCACTTTATAGGAAATGAATGAAACACCTCTGAAATTTTAAATAACTAATTTATTTAGTTGAAATAGACACCATATTGATGAATGACTGTTGTCTAATTCTTGATCCCATCTTTAAAAACTTGTCATATTTTGATGTGATAAACAGTTGAAATTCTTTGATTACTTCTTCCTCATTGAAGAATGTTTTATTATATATGATAAGCTCGAAATGCTTAAATTAATTGATAATCCGTAGGAGAGATATTGGGTGAATATGGAAGATGAGGCAAAATTTCATAATTTAGGCTATGCAGCTTTTGGAGAGTTGAGATGTGTGCAGATGTGTGTTGTTGTGCAACAAAATTGGGCCTTTCCTATTCACGAGTCTAGGATGTTTTTGTTTTGTTTTTTTCACGTATATACTCAATCTCTCCACAATACAAGGTTGTTGTTACGCTTTCCCCTTGAGACAAGAATGAATAATGAATAACCCCTTTGAAAGACCACTTGACAGTAACCATTAACTTTTTAGAGTGCAGTGGAGGTTTTGGGTTTTGTTTTGGTGATTCACTTGCTTCTAATCACTAGTCTACTTCCTTATTCTTGTCAAAGAGAATCCATTTCTCATTGCATATGATTCAATGCAAAAAGAGTTCTTTCCCCAGTTTGGACTCTTACAGTAAGATTACTCAATATTATTTCATTGTAATCATTTTTATTGGATTCATGAGTAACAATATATTGAAAGAAAGTCAGAAATACTTTATGTACTAAGGAGGTTACTTCATTAGATGAATTTTTATATACTAAAAAGGTTACTTTATTAGACGAATGCATCAACAACTAACAACAACCTAATGCTTATGTAGATAAAATTCCCCTCTCCCTCTATCTTTAATTTTTTTTTTTTCCTTAGCCTGTTTTTTTAAAAATAATAACCAGATAGTTATTTTTGTTAGGTTTCTTTTCTCTTAACAGATAATTTTATCAGATACAATGTAACTGAATTTATTGATAACAACTTGAACCTTAATTATAGCATCAATGTTGAAAACATTTTTTGAAATAATTTTTTTTTCAGATTAGGAAATAGTTTGATAAAATTACAACAACTCTTTAAAAAAATGTAAAGAAGAAAAATTTAAATTCCTAAATTATCCGAAGATTATGTTTGTCTAGAAATTGTGAAATATTTTTCCTCTTGATTTTTTAATTTATAGAAATTTGACACTGAAATTTTCTAAAACCATCTTCAAGTAAAGAAAAAAAATACCAAATTGTAATTGATCATCAAATTTGACTTTTAAGTTGTGGAATTGGAGAGCTGAGTTTGAATTTCAGCTGAATCCATTGCATTCACTTATGCCCTAATACCCTTGGGAAAGGTATGAAGAATACATTTCTTCTCCCTCCAACTATGGGTTGAATACCAAGACAGGTTGGGTTCTATAGCCTTGGTTGGCAACCAGTCTACTGCATAAAGTGCAAACTTCTGCGGGAATACCTTCTGCCTACTCATTCATGGATCGAAAGAGACCTCATCACATGAGTGTATCACGTATTGCACTTAACCAAATGATATATAAAATAACTGTTCTTTGAAATATACTGAGGAAACTTGCGAAAGTTTTAAATCTATCTAAGAACACAAAAAGAAAAATATTCAACAATAAAAATGTTTATTCATTCTCTTTTATTAAACCTTAAATTACATCAGTTAGCATCCTCCATAATTTACCTTGACTTTCAGTTAGGCTGAAGTATATTTATAAGCATTCTTAATTTAAAAATTCTGAAAAATTAGCAATTTTTAATTCTGTTTATAAATACTTGTTACAAAGTAAAATCTTTGCATTTGTCTTGATAAAGTCCATCAGAGGATAAAATGTATTGCCTAAGATAAGTTTTCCTTTTGTTTTTATTCACATATATATGTTAAATGTGTATATTAAATCAGTAAACTGTCACTGCTGGATGTTGCTCTAAATATACAGTTTTACGTTTAAATATGCTTTATCCTTGGTACTGAACCTATAAATATAACCTACCTTAAAACTATATTTTTATTGTATGTGTAATGTAAATTTCAAATGGAGCTTTCTAAAACTTAAAAATATTTGTAAAAACTATTTACCTTATTTTTATTTTTCATATCTGAGGATGGTTAGACTATCAGCAAGAAATTTCCAGTGATTTTTTTGTATTCTCATTTTAAAATGTGCTTATTCCTCATCTGAATTTAGTCTGGCACAAGGTGAGAGTGACACTCTGCAAAGAATTAACTTGATTACAATAGCCTGAAAGAATAACTTGTTAGCCATTACTGTGTAATTAGTGTCATGAATTCTATACAAATTTGTCGCCAGTGGTATTTGCATTTATTAATAAAGACTATGATTTCTTCTTTTTTTTTCTCTCTAATACAGAAGCATACGGATTGATGGAGGAAACAAATGTCAGATGAAAACTTTCAATATTTGTTTAAACCTTTTAAGTGCCAATGTTACGATGGTGCTTTTCATTTATAGCCTCGTTTGATTTGCATTACATCAAACAGCTCGAGTAATCGTTTTTATTTAACTTGTACAATAAGATGATTCTCAGAATTAGAAGGCTTATCAGGATTTATCATCAGCAGCCATAACCATAATGGCAGAATCAGAGGGAAAACTGAAAGAACTATGACAATTAGTCAAGAAAACTAAGTCAAAAGAACAGAACATTAATTATGCAATAATAAAATAAATGTTAAGGATGACTCAAGGCAGTGAATTTTGGTACAAATGAAGAAAAAGTTGAAGAAACATAAATATGGTTTCTTCTTAACACCACAGTCAAGTTTTTTTTTTTTTTAATCATTTCACCCCAAGCAAAGCAGTAAAGCCACTAGGACACAAGAGGTTACTGAGTGTGAGAGAATATGAGAAAAAAGTAAGAAGAGATAGAAGAAACAGTTAGCATAGAACTTAGTTATATCTAGTCATTTCAACTGTAAATTGATGAGACCTTGCCGCCAATCTTGTACTGTGCTAAAATTCATAAAGTCTAGGTAAGGAAAGTTCATCAGAACAATTACTGTGAAAGCATTTATAGAAAAAACTTGTAACAAATGAAGTTTTAAAGAGAACTAAAAATTTTGGGATAATTACATGTAGAAAGAAGACATGGAAAATTTAGCACTTACAGAGCACTTCAGAGACAAGAGGAGCAGAGGAAAGCTATATGTAACTTACTCAAAAATTTTAAGCAAACGTCTTTAAGAACAATTACCAAAATAACGGATCATAAAGAAACAAGGCTTGCTCAGAGCAGCAGAAAGCTGTGGAGAACTGTGATCACCCAGATTCTGAAGGATGTGACACAGTCTATTGAATAATTTTTTTAATTGTTAATTTATATTTTCACAAGGATCAAAACCCCCGGGAGTGAGCTAGTACAATTTTTTTTTTTTTCTGTGGGCAGGAAATTTACTATTTAATTTCTAATTGAATTAAAGTTTTCTTAATTTAATACACTTTTTTGCTTAAATATGAAAATGTTGCTATTTCGTAATCAGTTATGCATGAGTGGGAATTAAACTTTCATGTACTTGTTTAATAAATTTGACTTCTAGTAGCATTGGTAATAAATGCTACTTTTTGCCTCCTTATTTTCTCACACATTTTGCGTGTGTTTGCTTTGCTTTCTTTTATCACTTTGGATTTTTGGTATTTCCTCTTTCTACTTAGTTTTCATCTGCTTTAAGATCAAAAGATTTTATTTTTTTAAGTAATCTCACTTAGAAGTAAGCTATAGCAAACCGCTACTGTTACAAACTTCAAAATGTAAGAAAAACCTTAAGTAAAAAAATTGTGTATTAATGGTACTCTCTCAATCACCTGTACATCTAATGCTAGTAGCACTTAAATAAATTAGTTAAAAAATGTTTTTATAATGTGATATTTTAACTGCTATGGTGGCCTGTGAATATAAACAGTCAGACATCTGGAAGTACCCAAAACACCTTTAGGCCTGTTTGACCTCTGTTAGAAATCATTCCTTCAGAAAGGTAGAGGATTCACACTTCCTTTCTGGCAAAGACCATCTTGTACCTTTGACCAAGGCTTTTATCTATTTACCACTCAAAAGTTAGTGAACTCTTTTTGATTTATTTCTCATCCACATACTTAAGACTCATTCAGTTGTACTGTCTGGTTTTACAATCATTAAATGCTAGGCTTGGATCTCTTGGATCAAGAAATTTGACCTCTTGTTAGATCACCCAGATGTAGTATTCCTTTATCTATTGCTTTTAATGTTGCTCTGTCATAGCTTTGGACTGGCTGACCTTGATCCCTTATGGGGAACAATGTCTAAGTTGCAAGATTGTCTCTGGAAACACTGCTATTTGGCAGGTGTTTGTCTCAAATTAATTTTTATTTTCTCCAGTATTATGTATTGTCCCCCTTTCACCAATGCTAAGTTCATCTATAGGTTTCTTCTTGTGTGCTTTTGAAAATTCTTCTTTTTAAATGTGCTCTTAAATTGTTTTTTAAATAATTATTCTATAAAACAGTCATCAGTCGCATGACTAGTACCAGTTTATTTTGTGGTGTTTTCTACCAGACTATGATAAATGTTGCAAATATCTATATTCATATACATTAAGACTTTTTAATAAATATGGCCAAGTGGTTAGAACATTCTCATTCCAACCATGAGACTTAGTCCCCCTGGTCGATTTGTCTAGGGAAAAGGGTATGATCGCAATATGTGGCACCTTTTGGAAAGTGCCTGAAAGCCACATTATAGATTGACCAAAGCCCTGTGAGTGAAATTGTGTAAACTGTGCTGGCACAGCCATCAACAGCTTCCAAATAGCTCAGTCATAATTCATCATGATTGAGGATTTGAGTGTTCTGGCTTTGTTCAGACTGTTGATCAAACCAGATAATGCCCTCAGTATAGTTGCAGTATAAACCACAGATGTACTCTCTGGATTTTGAGTGAGCACAAATGATGTGCCTGCACAGGAATCTGCAATAGGGATTGACTAGCTGACCTAGTAGACATCCATTCTCATATACAAGTGGTTGGTCATTTTATATATATATATATATATATATATATATATATATATATTTAATAATTTGTTTGAACATTATTTTTTATTGATACTCATATTTAAGTAGTTATTCAGTATTATATATTTATTTCTATCGGCCTGGTTATTTATGATATATTTTTCTTACAAAAATTATAATACTGTTTGATTATAAACAGAATATCTACTTAAATACGAGTTTTGATCAAAAATAATGTTCAAATAAATCATTTCAAATTGTCGGTTGTTTATAACCAGTTTCGTTAATCTTCATTAATTTCCGTAATATATATATATATATATATATATATGTGTGTGTGTGTGTGTGTCAGTCATTCATCCACATACAAGCCTGTTTCACTGTATCACAGCTCATCAGTTTGGCTAGACATCTTGCTTCTGGCCAGAATCAAAACTCGACCAATTTGGTGTCAGTTGGGGTCTCTACTCTCTAAGCCATAGACGCATAGAATGAGAGAGGGGAAATTTTAGTGTGTTATATATGTAGCATATACACACCCCACATATATATATATATATATATAGATAGATAGATTGTAATGATGCTTACTGCCAAAATTTCTGTTTCCTAGTATACTGGTAAAAAGGCATTTTAGGAAAACAAATATTTTGCTTGAAAAGTGAGATAATGGAAAAATGTAGGCATTCGAACAAATATTTACTTTACTACCTAAGTACCAACAAAAACAACTAAACATAACACAAAACGCAACTCTAGAATTATCGCATAAATATATAAATACTCAATCACATCAAAAAAAGAGCAAAAAAGAATAACCAGATAATACAACAATCATCAAATAGAAAAAAATCACACACCATACGCACAAATAATACAAACACTTAATCATGGCCTAACAAATTTTTGTACGTCAGCAGATATACTGGTATGCTAAAAATGTTTGACAACATAGTAAAAAGAAGTCAACCCAATATAAAACAATTAAGCAGACATACACTTAAATAAACTAAAAAGAAGTCAAAATAATAAAATGCAAAGATAGCAAATTTCACATTAAATTTCATATTAAAATTTTTCCTCATAACACAACCAATGGCAACAATAAACATGCAGACAAAAACAATATTAATATTTTTGACAAAAATCAAATGCACAATAACTACAGACAGGATGAATCTTCACTTCCCAATTTCATCTGAGATTATGTAACACCGACCAATTCAAACAAGAAAATTATCTATTATGAAAAATTCAAAACTGCCAACCTCATTATCAATAATAATTCACCTGCAAAATCTAAACTGCAGAGAAACAGTGCTGTTTATGAATTTACATGTCCTTTGAAGAACTGTGTTCCTCAACTATCCAAATCTGTAAACAGTTACATTGGCTATACCACCACAAAATTGACGAGAAGATTAACCTTACACCTTTCCCACAACAGTTCCATCCGATCTCATTTAAACACACATCAAGATCTTTCAGGACGTATTAGTGATATCCTCGTTGATAATACATAATAGCATCATCCACATTCAAAAGATGATTAAAAATAATGGATGCATTACTAATGAAAAAGAGAAATCATACACTTAATAAGTTCTGAACACAGTAAGCACATTGTTACCGTGTTCATAATTGATGTTAACATACACAAAACTCTATATGCATAAACTTTCCACATGTTTATTTATAAGTAAAACAAAATTAGTTCTTGATAATGGCTAAAAGTATAGCCAAAAGCACTCAAAAGTACATAGGCTTTGGATAATTCTTATATAATTTGAGTTCCGAAAAGAAAAAAAAAATTATATGAACACTTGGAAAATTATATAAAAAACTTAATGATAATACTTTCTGTCATTTTCAATGAAACCTGTATAAAAGAGATTGTTGCCCAAATACACAATTTTGTATATTTATCTCCACACTCAGATAAAACCATATATACACACATACACACACTTACAAATAAACCTCACATACACATATAAATCTACACCCTTATACACATATACAGGCTTATATATCAAATACAAAAATAAAATCAACCCCAATTCCCTCAACAAGTAATAAACATGAAAATAAATTTAACCCTAATTTTTTCAAAAAATAACAACACAGTGATAGTTTGCAACTGAACTAGAATGGGGTAAACTAAAATCCTATTTAAAAGGTAATGTAACTTTATTTTCATCACAGCATTTAAAAATTATCTCATTTGTCTTTCAGCTCTGAGCACATTTGAATAAATTGAATAAAAAAAGATGTAAAATGGATATGGTCTGAAGAATGCGAGAAAGCATTTCAGAAACTGAAAACAGCTCTAATTTCTGATCTATCATTAACACATTATGACCCAAGCAAGGAAATATGTAGCAAGTGATGCTACCAACTTTGGGTTAGGGGCTTTATTGCTTCACCAACAAAATGATAGAAAACTAAAAGCTGTTTATCACATCTCAAGGACGCTTCTACCAGCAGAACAAAAATACTCCCAAATCAAAAAAAAAAAAAGGGTTGTCATAGTTTTTGCTGTAAAAATTTTCACAAGTATATTCAATGCAGAGTTTATTTTTCAAATGGATCACCATCCATTGGTGACAATTTTTGGCTTGAAGGAAGGTATTCCAATGCACACTGCAAACAGATTGCAAAGATGGACAACTATCTTACTCAACTATTTCTTTAAAATGGAATATTTACCTTCAAAAACAATAATGCATACAGACAAATTATCAAAATTAATTCTGAAAATGACTGAACCACTAGGAGAAACAGTAATAGCTTCATTGATTTATGAGTAAGAAATAAAAAAAATAAAAAACATTATGTACAATACTGTGAGGGAATTACTCGTCACAATTGACAAGATTAGAACTAAAGCAAAGTTTGACAAGTTCATAACTCACAAAAAGAGTTATGGGAAGAAAGGAAATAAAGAAAATATTTTTTTCAATTTGTCAAGACATACGATTGTATGGTGAACAGATGTTCATTCTGATAGTATTAATAAAAAGAATATTACAAAGTTTCCACACAGGATACCCAGGCTTATGCGGAAGTTTTATCTATTGGAACAGAATGGATAAAGATGTTGTAAACTTAGTCAAAAATTGCTAGAATTGCCAGTTAGTAGGAAAATCACCACCTATAAAGTTTAACCCATGGCAAAAAGCTAACAAGCCTTGGTCTAGGCTACACATTGATTATACAGGGAAAGTAAGGGGTATATACTACTTTATTGTGGGGGATTACTTATCAAAATAGCCAGAAATCTTCAGGTGCAAATGGCTGACAACAAAAATTACAATAAAATTTCTACACAAATTGTTTACAAGGTTTGATGTAATGGATACAATCATATCAGACAACAGGATGTAATTCTCATCAAGACAATTCTCAAATTTTTGCAAAATGTATACAATGACTCATGACATCTCCACCCTACCATCCAAGATCTAACAGGTTGGTACAACAATTTATCGACATTTTTAAAAGAACAAAAAGAAAGGTTGAAGGAATAGAAACAAGAAATAGGGAACTACAGAATTTCTTAGCTGTCTACTGTATAACACCAAATGCTAATTCAGAAATGTCTTGTGCAGAGTTAATATTTGCAAGAAAGATCAAATCAGTTTTCAACAAACTGAAACCAAATAAAGAAAACAAAGTTATCAGTAACAGAACTAAGTGTGATGGCAAATGCTTGTACCCTGGTGACTCAATTTATTTTAAAAATTACAAACTCGGTAAAGTGTCAAGAAGGTACAGACAAGCGAATTGGCCACATGATGTACCTTATAAAACATCCAATAAAAAGAAGATACATAACTGAACAGCATAAGGAAGAACCCATAAAAGTAATATACAACATGTTCAATGTGCTGATTCCACCAGAGGAACAACAGATACTTTGGAAAGCAAAAACGGAGAGCTACAAAAAGAATAAAGAAATCTTGTCCAGGGGATGAAACATTTCAGGGGGAAGATGTTGTAGAGCAGCCGACACCCCTCTAGTGCTCTCAAAGATGGAATGGTTGAAATAGCTATACAAATAAAAATTAATAGCAATCAGGGATTTGGAGTGTCATTGACTATTTTTATCAGGCTGTGTTCTCTGCGACTCTAACAACTTAACCTCTCCTCTCTTTTTAATCATTGTTCTGTTTTATCTGTGTTTGTCTTTTTTGTACCTAATATTCATTAGCATGGATATTGTGCTGTAGATATTTCAACACGCCTCATCTGGTATTGTACTGCCACCTTGGTGATACAAGCACTGCTAAAAAGTAAATGCTATGACCTGTTGGGTGTTTTTCCATTAGTTCGTACTATTACTAATATATGTCTCCAGTTATGGCATAGTGGATTATTACCCCTCCATCTCAAAGGATTTATTTACAATTACCTTGGACTTTTCTTTGGAGTTTTTGGACCTTGCTAGTGTAGAAAAAAATATAATTTTAAACTCAAAACAATCCGTCCTCATCCATAATAACAAACAATAGATAAAATCAGATTTTGAGGACCCATTTGACTTTGCCATGAGAGCACTGGATTCTGCAGAATCATCAGATTTTGTGGGTCTTTTTATTTTGTACAATCTCACAGCTCATCGTGATGTGGATATAAAAGATATTGGATTGTATAGAGATGATGGTCTCATGATTATTCATAATTCCACAAACTCAAAAGTAAATAAAATTTATAAATACATACATAAAATACTGAAGAAAATTAATCTTAAAGTAATAGTAAATACCAACCTCAAAAAAGTTGACTTTCTAAATGTTACACTTGACTTAGTTAACAGTGCTTACTCACCATGTGTAAACCATAATGCTAATCATATCTACATACATCCTAAATCAAATCACCCACCATCCATTATTAAACATGTATCACATTCAGTTGAACACAGAATTAACAATAATTACTTCACTGAAAACATTTTCTATCAACCTAGCCATTACTATAATACAGCCTTAAAATCAGCAGCTATAATTGCAAGGATTTTTAGAGCTTGGAGAATCTGATACTAACAGGCCAGATAGAGGGCAAAAAAGACGGGGAAAGCAGTAGATAACATTTGAAGGGCCTGAACTGGTGGATGACAGAACAGTGGGGGGGGGGGGTCTTGTGGTGTACCAGGAGAAAGCGAGCTAAGAGCCACCAGGGATAGGGAGATATGGAAAGCCATGATCACCTACATCCTGAAAGAACAAGGCACATAGAAGAAGAAGAATTCTACTTCTCTCTTTAAATACTACTGGTAACTGAAAGATGCAAATAAAACTCCTACAGTTAAATGGAAAATATTAACGAAAGCTAAAACATGTAAATCTTTATATGAAATATGTTTCCTTTGCTTACTAGAAAAAATCCACATAATGAAATTCCCCAAAACTGACTTATTCAACCAACGTAATGAAATAACTAATTTCTGCAATGATAAAATCTTTCATATGCTTAAATATATCTGAAATTATTTCAAATTTATTTCAATATTTTCATTATTCACTCATTTTATTACTTAAAAAATTTAGCATATTGAATTGGCAATTTTTGTTATTACTATCATTTTATTTGTAATTATGAATAAATCTCCTTATAAGTTAAAAAAATTTGTCTTGCTGAACTGTCTATTTGTTTAAATTACTATTATTTTATTTGTACCTATAAAAATCCCCTTATATTTTAAAAATTAAAAAATATTTTTAGCTTTTTGAACTGGTCATTTTTTTAATTGCTATTATTATTTTATTTGTACTTACGAAAAAATCCCCTTGGTTTTTATTTTCTGATTTTATTTTATTTTACCTTTTCCAGTGTTTGAATTTGTCTTCCATCTTTTTTTCCTTTTTTATTCTTTATTTTCCTTTTTTCTTTTTTTTTCTTTTTTTTAAATTTGACATGTTAGATTTCTGCAGCAAAACATTTGCTACACTACTGTTTAGGGAATCGTACAAATACCATAAATACCATTGGAGGTGTTATTACCTCCCACTCCACTTAATTCATCTTTTTGGCTGTCGTCCTTTTTATTTCTTCATTTTTATTTTTATTTTTTTTAAATCTCCTTATTTATATATTACAAATTAAATTAACCACATTTTACTGTCTGATGATGTTTTAACACAGAATCTTTATAGCTATTAAGTTGCATGATGCCATTATTGTTATTATAATTACCATATATATATATATATATATATATATATATATATATATATATATAATACTCCATATGCAAAAGAATTGCATCCATTAACATCAACACTGGCTCAACATTTAGTCATTGTTAAATATGGATTTGGCACTTTCTGTCATTTGTCAAAGTTGTTGAAAGACAAGAATATGCAGATACCATTTTTGATTCTGACATCAATGTCGTCATTTCTGCCATGTCATCTTTTGTTCATCATGAGCAAAAAGCTATATCCGATCGAAGATTAAGTAGAAAAATAGAGATTTTGTAGCTAAGAATTTGCTCTGTCCAATGGTGTTTTTGTGTTTTCTCTATCTGTTGTAGATCCTACAGAAATAAACGGTTATCATTACTTTCAACATTTTCCTCATACAATTACTCTGCTTGTTAAATTGAATTCTAAGTTGAATATGATTTTTCTTTTTCTAATTCAAAATTATGTTCATATAAACACACACGTCTATCTAATTCTGGTGGCTTATTCTTTTGAAATCTGTCCTTTTAAAATTTTGCAAATGAGTGAATTTGAAATGGGCACAAAGTGCATCATATTAACTTTAGCTTGGACTAAAATCATATGTTCTTTTATGAATGGATAAGTTTTGATATTTATGAGATAACATAGTTCTTGCTTTCTATAAGTTTATTTAGGTTATTTTCAAAGAGAGGGCATCAAGTTCTTTTCTCATGAAAGAATAACATCATTTTTTTAATACTATTAACCCTTTAAATACTGAATAGCATATTCATTGCTACTGTTGGATATTTGAACTCTAACATATCAACTATACTTTTTTTTAGCTTTAGAAATTATGTAAGACTACTTTTCTAAGATGTCTGATGTTTGGGTCTTATATATATATATATATATATATATATATATATATAACAGAAATTGGGGTTGTTCCAATAGAATTTGGTCTAGAAAAAAAAAAGTGTGAGAAGCTGTGAATGTTTTGTTTAAAGTGTAAATTTATTATTATTAATATTACTTGCTTTTTGTATATGTTAAGTGTTCATAATTGGTTTTTGTGTCGCTACACTTGTTTAGAGTCCAAAGTTGACTCTCTTCCTGCGAATAAACTTTACATATCGAGATCCGTTTGTCTTTCTGACATCAGAAATATTGTGTATATATAGATAAGTGGTTGGTGAGCAGGTCAGAAAGCTCATATGCATGTGTGCGTGTTTGTTGCCCCCCCCCCCCACACACACACACACTCAGCATATCTAGAAGAAAATCTATACAATCAAATAGGACACAAATATGGGGAAGACATAAAAATAGAATTCATTAAATCATGGAAAAGATGTTTGTTTTATCCTTTGGAGATCAACATGGGGAGACAAATAAACTATACCCTACTCCAAAACTTGCACCCCAAAATTAAGTTAACATTAGAATAGCGCTATAATGAATTGCCATTCCTAGACATACTCATAAAAGATAAAACAATTACATCATCACAGACATTTACCATAACCCACTGGCACTCAACAATATTTTCATTTCAAGGGTCACCACCCTAAAAGTTGTCTAAAATCTATCCCCTACTCCCTAGCACAAATTTGCACAATAGTAGCTGACAAAACCCTTCATAAAATACGCCTAGAGGATACCCCACTCCACTAATAAACAAGTGTTTCCAACTGGCAGAAGAAATACCATTAGAATCACTACAGAATCAAAAAAAAAAAATGAAAAAGAAAACATTCACACAACAAAAGCAACCCAGAATTATTTACGAAGATAAAAAAGACATATAGAATTATTCAACAAAAATGATAAAATAAATCTTAAAGACAGCTAAAATAATTAAAAGCAAATGTCAACCCCAAAATATGTAATAATGGCTACGACATCAGCAGTGGGTCAGTCTGATAGAAACCTATACTGTTATACATACAAGAGGTTGTTTCTATCCAGGTGCTCGACAACTTTCTTGTTGATAATGGCCTCAAATAGTTTACTGAGGCGACTAATAGGTCTTTACTAGGAGGAGGATTGGCTGTCTGCATTCTTGAAAAACACTTGTCACTTTCCACATGTTTGGAAAAGATTTCTCCTTCAAAAAGCAATTAAATAACTTTGCTAGAATTGTGAATAATTCTGGCTTGATATTATTAAAGATTACCACTGGAATTTTATCTGGACCAGTGGCTTTTTGGAGGTTGAGGCTTTTGCTAATTCTAGAGACTTCTCTTACTGAAATGAGTTTATCAGTAAGATGTAGGAAGTTGAGGAGAGGATGGCCTCTGTCATCTAACATTGAGTTTGAGACGAATAGCTCTGCCTTGTTTGTCAAAGAGAATATGACCTCAGGAGCATTTATAATAGTGGGCACAGCCGCTTTGCCTCTGTTTATAATTTGGTTGGTGATCTTCCAGAATTTGTGAGATCCAATTTTTCTTTTCACTCTTTGGCCTGGACAGCTTGTGCATGGCTGCACTTTGCATTTTCCAGAACTCTCTTACAGTAATTGTCAGTGGTTCTGAAAGAATTAAGAGCCAGACTACAATCCTCTTTGCAATAGATTTTCAAGTAGTAGTTCCAGTGAGCTATAGCTGCAGCACATTCAGGAGCAAACCAGGGATGATTGTTTGGTTTTTGCTGAAATTATTTTGGAGCATAAAACACTTGATTCCAGAGAGGATTCATTGGATTAGTTTTGGGGGGCAGCATGTTTGAAGAAGGTTGAGAGAAGAGCTTCCGTCCTATAGAACCAAAAGCTGTCCCAGTCTGCCTCCTCATAGTGAAAAACCATTCTATGGAATGGTAAATCAGGGAATGTCATTGACGTGGGTCAGTTCAGAAGCAATGGAGATATCTCTGCAACATGTTTTCCTAATCGGTTTTGTTAGAGGACTAACCACTCTTTGTGCTAAACATTGAAGTTTTTTTTTTTCTTTTTATAACCATTTCACCCCAAGCAAAGCAGTACTGTCACTGGCTCACAGAGGGTTACATGAAAGGAGGAAAAAAAGAAAAAAAAAAGAAGATACTGGGGGCATCAGAGAATGGGTAAGAGAAAGATGTGAATTGATGAGATAAAAGATGGCAATTGATGTTGCATTTAAACTCTTGGAGATTGTAACTATCAGAGAAGCAAGTATACGAAAATGTATTCCACAGGCAGAAAGTGCAGGAAAAGAAACTGATAGAGTAGAAGTGGCTATTATATTTGACTGTTTTGAGTGTAAAAGGGTGGGACCTAGTTTCCAGTTTAGTAGCTCGAGTAAATTCATGTCGGGGATGTGGGGAGGCACCAGGGATGTAAGCTGGTCAGACTAGAAGCCATGAAAATATTTGCAGAAAAGACAGGAGGAAGCCACACCCTGTTGATGAGAAAGTGACTGAAATCAAACTGCCAAATTGTGATCAATTACATTGCAGATCCTCCTTTGGATTTTATCTAGAACCCCAAGATGAATAACAGGAGCACCCGACCAGATATGCGCAGACAAATGGTATATTTGTATATGTTCAAGATGGATTTCAACGTTTCTGTACAGGATTTTTACAGCTGTTAAATGTGAGCACCACGGGTTTTACACAACACAGGTGCAAACAATAATCTAAACCCAAATTCTGCGCAACTGTTGAATCAATTGCAGTTTGCAGGGTGTAAACTGCAGCTGTTTCCTTAAGCTCTGATCAAAAACTGTTTGTAATTGAAAGCTTGCCAAATATGTTTAATCATATCATCTGAAGTTGATGGGCATCCTGTTCACAAACATCCCTGGATGTGCGTGGTGGCGCAGTGGATATTGGCTTGGAGCGAGAAATCGAGGAACCAAGTTCGAATTCCAGCTGAATCCATTGCATTCACTTATGCGCAAATACCCTTGGGAAAGGTATTAATCTGTCTCTTCCCTCCAGTTATGGGTTAAATAATAGAACAAATTGGGTTCTATAGCCTTGGCTGGCAACCAGTCTACCACAGAAAGCAAAGGCAACCTACCATGGGATAACCTTCTGCCCACTCAGTCATGACTCTTTCGAGACATGATCGCCCAAAGTGTGTATCGTGCATGGCACTTAACTGACTGAATTCAAAATGAAACATCTTTCTGGTGCCTGCTTGCTAAACATTGTATGAAATTTGCATTGAACAGATGTCCCTGATTCAGTTTTAATGTATTCTAGGATGTGAAATCACTTGGCAAGAACATTGCTGGACCTGAAAAATGGTAAAAAAAAAAAAAAAAAAAATGAAATCAAATTTAATTAAAATTAAATTTACAGAAAAAAATTTGACACTTTTAGCTTTTAAATGGCACCAGTTCAATCCTGCTACCATGTGTAGTTCATGATGTAAGCGTTCTTAGAATGTGACACACTTTTGAAATACTTTATTTACTCCTATATTTTCTTTACAATTGTTTTTCATTTCAAGCTTAGTAGTAGGCTTAACAATATATTGTTGTTCAATTTTGACATCTGGGGGATTTTGTGATACTTAACTGGGCAATCTGTAGATTTGATACTTGTGAAAGGCTATGTCATGTAATCTAGTGAAAGGCTACAAATGACCTAGGCCAGGGTGGATGGAATTCTTATTTCTGTGTCATATATTTGGAAACTAGTTATTTCTGCAACCTAGGTTTCGACCTTTTGGTATCTTCGGGTGATTTATAATAACTGATTTTCCAAAGTTTTCAAACGTTTCAAACTGGAAGTTTTAAACAGAAAATTTCAAAATTAGGGAGGAGTTGCTTAAGGATCTTAAGCACTTTTGTCCAGGTTTCTATGATCCTAGGATGTATTTTTTGGTGTGATTACATCTGGACATTATTTCTGAGCTTTCATTTTGTAATTTTTTTGTTCTGGAAACAATATTATGGCTAACTTTTCTCCTTGGCACAATCTACAGACATCACCACCATTGTAAGGTTTGGTTTGTTTTATTATACTCTGTTATATCAGGGTCTTTTCTGTTTTTTTGTTTTAATTTCCACCAGTGGTTAGCTAGTTTGATACAATTTTTAAGGCTTTCCAGTTTGAATGTAGATTTGTGATTATTCCATCTGTTTTTATAAATACCTTTTATAAATCCTAAATATGTTTTTCTTTGTCCATCTGTATCATGTACTTCTGCTTTGTAAAGAACTTTGTTTTACAAAATCCGTCCAATGGGCATTTGTTTTTGTCCCTACAGTTACATCCTTTATTAGTGATATTATGTTGCACTTTATTTTTTAATTTTCTGGTGTTTTGTCTAATTTTTTTAATTACTAGTACACCTATAACTTAATTTAATTAAATTTTTATTGAATATTTTAATTCCAGATTTTTTTGTGAGTGTTTATTAATCAAAAAAATATTTGCCCTATTTTGTGTTTTACTTCTAAGTTAAACCGTGGGTTGAACCAAATAATTATGTGTATAATTCTTATATAGAACAATTTAAAAACATCAATAAAAATAAAAGTTAAAATGTTAGTATATATATATATATATATATATATATATATATATATATACACACACATTTCTACTAATTCCTGGTCAGCTCCTTTATATTAAAATGCTTATTTTGTAAAAAAAAAATTCAAAAACTACAATGAATAAATTTTAAAACTCTAACATAACTACTACAGAGGGTGTGCATTTTTTTTTTTAAATCACTATAACAACAGAATGCAAATTTTATAATTTTTACAATATTGTGTTTGTCATTGTAATATACCCCTGATAATGATCTTGAAATAGGTTGAAAGTACTTGGATTAAAGAAAAAAATTATGGCACCTTCCTTGATGAATCTCATCTCAACACAAAGAAACTGATTAGACAACTGAAAATGATTCGTATAAAAATAAGTAGACACAATATGTCTATATTATTAAATGGAACACGTTTCGGTGAATATTTGTTATCTAAATATACATATAGTGTGTGGTTAAAAAAATCTTTTTATTTATTGGCTGCTTTGAAAATCAGGAAGTTGTGATTGTCTATGATCAGATGAGGAATTAATGTGTGCATTACTGTCACAGAGCTGTTATCTGTATAATAATAATAATCTTGTCTGTTATTGTTTATTAATAAATATTCTATAATGTCTTTTTATGAGTGCTGTTTTCAAAATGTCTGTGGCATTAAATATTTCCCAATTTGTCATGGTGTTGTGCTGCAATGCATTTTGTTACAATCATTTGTTACTGAACAAATGATAATATTCAGTGGGCCTCCGACGCCCAACACAAACAAAACCTCAACAGTCTAGCTTCTCTTCAAAAGGTCATTGTTAAACATTTATAGGATTGTGAAGGAAACTCAACCCATTGACCTTTTTGCTTAGATTACTGTTTGTAATGAGTAGGCAAAATGTCAAGAATCTTTCCAGATAGTCTTGAAAGGGAGCAAAGTCATGTATTTGTTTTCATGGTTTCCGTTAATGTTACTTGTTGCATCTCTTATGTCTGTGATGACGATTATTAACCTTAAAATAAAAAATAAAAGGGGTTTCCTTTCCATTCATTCAAAAGATGTCGGTGACTAACCTGGAGGAAAGAGTGTAGATGTAGCAGTTATTATTATCAAGTTGTCATTCAAGTTTTCTTGGGAGTTGAGACCAATCTGTGGGATTGGGATGATGGGGGAGACAGCTCACCAAGTGTCAAAATGACAAAATTCAGGAAAGACAGGTTAGTTTTGTTTGGGTGGCATTTCAAGTTCAAAAGATCACAAAGAAAGTATCAGATGGTGACAAACGAGACCCCCATCCTGACTAGACTGACCCATCCCCCCTTCCATGCAGCAGAATCAGGCAGCGTTTTAGGTCAAAATAACCTGTGCATTTTTGTGACCATTGATTATAATGCCTGCTTTGGAAGCTTTATATTTTTTTCTTTGATTATTTGGGATATACCATTATTACTCTTGGGTTAGAGGGTCAGTAGAATTACCCTAATAGACTCTGTGAGTACTTCAAATTTTAAGGCTCAAAAAGCTTCTAATAGATCTAAATTTATTTGGGAGTGTTCATTAGTGTTAGCTCATCTAATTAAGAAATATGATGTTGGATGAAAATGGCTAGCAAAATAGCAAATTCTTTCCAGTCCATAATTACTGGCTTAGAAGTCGTTTCAATAATGTACATTCATTCTAACTTTGAGTTTGTAATACTTTGTGTGGGTTTCAATATTTTTATTTATATATACACACACACACACACACACACAAAATTATTGTCTTTTTAAGCAGAAACCTTTTAAACAATTTAAGAATACTTTAAAATTTCAAACAAGTTTGTCAAATTTTACTTATTTTTAGATTTCTTTTGAATTTTCGCACATAAATTTGTTAGATCTTGTGGAATGTTTGAACAAATTGTATTCAAAACACAAAGCAAAACTTTTGTTGAAGATTTTCTGGATATTTTTTCCTTTTGCAATCCAAAGAGGGATCAGACATATCCCATAGGATTTATGCTAAAAAACTAATTGGTCTTTTATAATTATTTAATTCCTTTCTAGTTTTTGACATATTTTTTTTTGCCATTATATTTCTACTGGAAAATGTAAAAATAGTTGTTATTTATGAAATTTATTAACTTGTTAAATTAAAGGTTTTTTTTGTGTTCCCCGTTTCCCTCTCTTTCTCTCAGACTTTTTTCTGCAGAAATGAGTGAAATATCAATTTTAATTTGGTTCTTTGTTCTTTTTCTTTATTTTATGCAAAGAACGTTTCACCCTGTTACCTTTTCAGCTTATTGTTTTGAGACTAAATCTTTACAAAATGTAAAACGACTTTTCCCGAAATTATCTGATTAAATCAATTTTGTTTATTTGAAACCAATCCTGATTACTTTTTCACACTACTTAGTCTCTTTTTGCTAAACTATCTTGTATTCTCTCAACCTTTTATCCTAGTAGACATTGGCTCCCTAAATAAAAGTTCTTCTCTAGACACATTTAATGCATCACTCAATAAATCCTAAACCTAACTAATAAAACAAATTTTTTTGAAATCTGCAAACACCCAGTAGTCGCTGGGGGCCAGATTTAGAGAATAGGGTAGATGCAGAAGCAATTCGAAGTGCAATTCATGTAGTTTTGTCATTGTTGCAGTTGACTTGTGACACAGTATGTTGTCTTTGTGAAAGATCACTTTTTCTTTCTCATTTGTGGCCATTTGTTAGCGATGTCTTCCTTTAAACACACCAACAATGCTATATAATATTCACTATTGATGGTTCTTCTTTTCTCAAGGTAACCAATGAACAAAATATCTTGTACATCCCAAAATACGGAGACCAAAAACTTGCCTGCTGATGTTTGCTTCTTTGGTTGCTTTGGACGGCTTTTACCTGCTGCTGTCCACTCAGCTGACTGCCAATTTGACTCTAAAGTGAAGTGGTGGAGCTGTGTTTCATTCATTGTCACATATTTATGCAAAAACTCATTGTTAGGTTGAAACAGTTGCAAACAACACTCTGGATCATTGACATGTTGTTTTTGATTGACTGTGAGCAAACATAGCACCCACTTTGAACACAGCTTTTTCATTGACAAATGTTCATGCAAAATGGTGAAGATACTGCCTTCTGATATGTTCAACTCCTCTGCTATCTCAAGCAACTTCAATTTATGATCAATCAAGATGAATTTGTGGAACATTTTGGTGTTTTCTGGCACAACTGCTGATTTTGGGTGATCTGAGTGTTCACCATCATTTGTGTCTGTACAACCACTTTTAAAGTCATCATACCACCTCTTAACCATTGTTTCCGATGGAGCAGTCTGAATAACACTTATCATGCCATTGTTTTTTTAACAGTATTTTTCCCATAAGAAATCAATGCTTTACCAACACAAAATTCAGATTTTTCTATTGTTTTAAAAATTTGCAACAGTAGCTTCAGTTAAATAACTATAATTTGTAAACTAATAATCTGATTGAGCCCAAATTTTGTCATATGCCATTTGAAGGTTAGTACTTCATAAAAATTATATGGATTTTTTATTAGTGGTGCCATCTATGTTAGGCCTGGGACTTATTGAGTGATGTGTTAAGTATGATCCAATTCTTACATCAGGTCAATTTATTTCCAGAGAAGCTTTTTTGCTGCAGACTTGATGATTCATTTTCCTAAATATTAATTTTTTTCAAGTCAAAGAAGTTGCAAAACATCCATTTTGTTGTGCAATGTTTAACTTCTGTGCATGCAAAAAAATAGGGCATTAAAAGAACAGTTATTTCCTTGACACCACTCTTACTGGACGCACTTTGACTCTCTTGACAATGTTTGTATTAAAAAGTAATGATTAGAATTTTAATAAATTCTTAACACATGAAAGTAAATTTTTACATTAGATATTAAACACTGTTTATTCATTAAACAAAAAACGTCTCAAAGTTATTTGTAAACTGGTAAATAATATTGCATTGTAGTTGGTTTACATGTTTTGATAATTTTTATAAATTTTTGAATAAAGATTTTTGAATTTATTTCTTTATAAAATGTAAATATCACATTGCACTAGATTCACAATTTTTAGAATCCTGCAAATAAACATTGCTGATGGAGTCAAAAGTGTATAGAGTAATATCAGTGTCAAGGGAATAACTGTCCTTTTGACACTTTTTCTTTTCTTTTTTTGGACACAAAGGTTTTAAACATTGCCTAAATTGTTAGTGAAGCTGTATATAACATGTCACACTAGCTATAAATTTGTTGTATACTTACCTATTTACAGGAATGGCATGTTCCTATCCTCTTAAATATGTGGACACTATTGGAGTAGAGTAGGATGATTACACTGACTAGCAATTCACTAGTATTATATCTTATGTATTGGCTGTTAATGTGTTGTATACCTACCTATATACAAGAATGGCATATTCCTATCCTCTTAAATATGTGGACACCATTGGAGTAGGGGAGAGTGATTATACTGACTAGCAGTCTATTAACAGTGTTTCTACTTCACACAGTGTCTGAGTCTTGTACTTGTTATTCCCAACCTGTTTTGGTGATTACTCATGCAGTAAGTAACCTTTTAGGGTTAGAACATAATGCTACATGTATTCAGGTTTTCAATTGTCATTTTCAACATGCTAGCTAGAATCTGATAATTTTTAATCATTTCACCCCAAGCAAAGCAGGGCTGACATGAGTGCACAGGGGGTTACAGTCATAAAAAAGACTGGATACAGTGGGTATTAAGGAAAGGATAAAAAATGAACAGGTTTCCAGATGATAGAAGATAGCAATTGACATTGCATCTAAATTTTTAGAGACTGTAACTATCAAGGAAGCAAATAAATGGAAGGGAATTTCACAGGCAGGAAGTGCAAGAAAAGAAACTGTTAAAGTAGAAGTGGTGGTTATATTTAACTATTTCAACAGTAAAAGGGTGGGACCTAGATGCAAATCTAGCAGCATGCTTAAATTCATGTTTGGGGCATCAGAAGAAAAAAAAGCTTGTCAGAGGAATTACCATGAAAATATTTGGTGAGAAAGTGATTGAAATCGAGATGCCAAGTCAGGACTGATTATATTGCAGATGTAATTCTTTGCATTTTGTCATGGGTAACACTTCATCCAAGAGTGAGACAGCAAGAACATTCAACCTCTGCAAGTGTTTTTGTTGTCATTATTTTGCAGGCTTTTTTTTATTACATTTCTGATACTGTAAGCCAAATGTATAGAGACTTAATGAATACCAATATTGGATTTTCTGTTGTAGAGCTCGATTGTCATGACAAATTTAAATGAGGTCAATAAAAATCCAACTTTTTAACTCGTACACACAGATTTTTCACAGCAGGATAGATAAACGACAATCTAAAAAGGCAAACTGAACTTGCGAAACTTAAAATATTTCTGAAGACAATTTCCCACACTCCTCTCAACACCAGGTAGATCTTGTAACCTGTCAACACCTCCATATATGGAGGTCTTATGTTAGTATAAGTGCTGAGATTGTATCCATTACTGGCTTGCTATGCCTGCACCTGATATTCCTCAACAGTTACTCATCTGAGTATTGACCAGGTGAGAACTGGTGTTTTGACATGGTATGACTATATGTGAATTGATGAAACTTCTTAAAGGAATCTATCCAAAAACATTTTTTAATCAATGACTGTCCCATTTTAAGAATGGAAAATAAGATTCATAGAACTCTATTTACGAGCAAGCCATTCAGTTAATAAAATGTAAATGGCCCAAAAGGTATACAAGTTCATGTTGAGCACCTTGTGTTCAACATTGTTAATTTTTATCAAGTTAAATGGCCTGTGCCCAACATAGATAACAAAACCAATTCAGATGTTGGTTACTTTCTTGTCAAGAAAGTATCTATCAAGATACAAAAGGTGAACAATTTGAAATTGTTGAGTGGGCAAAGTATAGTGCATAGGAATTTCTCTTTGGTATTCAAAGAGTTACGATGTGCTTTGTGGTGCAATGGACATCTGCTCAGAATGAGCAGAAAGCCAAATTCAAATTCCAGTTGAATTTGTTGCATTCACTTATGTGCCGATACCTTTAGGAAAGGCATAAATCCATCTCTTCTTCCTTCAGCTATGGGTTGAATAGTAGGACAGATTGAGTTCTATAGTCTTGATTGGCAACCAATCTACAGCAGAAAAAATGGCAATGTATTGCAAGAAAATCTTCTGTCAAGTCAACCATGGATTGAAAGATACATAATTGCTCACAAGTGTATCACATACGGCACTTAACTGACTGATTCAAAGAGTTAGAATAATTTAAAATCTTATCAATTAACACTTTTACTGCTCTTACAAAGATTAGGTCTTTACAAAATTTACATTGCTTGCTGTCAAATATAGATACATTTTTAAAACACTGAAATATCAGTACCTAGTGTTTGTGTTTTATAAACTAATTAGTGCTTAATGCTATCTCTAAATCAGTATAGCCATATAGTAGTGTATAATATTTTATTTCATTGTGTATTGGAGGTGTTGCTTAGTTTAATCAAAATGATGGCACCCATGAAAACTAGCTGTTGTCTTTATAGTAATTTATTTTCAGTGAATGGCATATTTTTACCCAAAATAGATTAGCACAAACAAGCAACAATGCAGTAATGAAAATCTATAATAAAAAAGAAAAGTATAAATATTGATAACTGAAGAATATAAGAATTTGATAAAAATTAAATTATATTGGATGACTTTTATACAGAAGTCATATAAATATCTTTTTTCAGAAAAATTTTCTTTAGTTACATTCTCTCCACAGTTATCTGCCCTTAGAAAACAAGAACAGAATCAATAATTTGTAATTGACATTGTCATGTAGCTGTCTAAGGACAATTGTTTCTTTTTCTTTTCATGATTCAATAGAAAAAGCTGCACAATGAAATTGAATTAATTCCAAATGCTTTAAATCTATCCAAGCTTTCTTTCTGTTGTTTTTTCTCTAGCTTTTTATTGCAGTTATATAGAACTGAAAAGAAATGTAGCTATTAGTAAAAAAAAAAAAAAAATGTATTTATTTATTTTTAACCATTTCACCCCAAGCAAGGCAGAAATGCCACTGGTGCACAGAGAGTTACAGGGAGAGAATTAAAAAAAGGTACAGGGAATATTGAAGAAAAGGTAAGAGATGGATGAGAATCAAGTAGATAAAAGATGATGATTGACATTGCATTTAAACTTTTGAAGATTGTAGCTCTCAGGGAAGCAAGCAGATAGGAGTTCCACAAATAAGAGCAAGAAAAGAAACTGTTAGAGTAGAAGAGGCGATTACATTTAACTAATTTTACAGTAAAAGGGTGGGACCTTGATGCCAATCTAGTAACACGAGTAAATACTTCTGGTTGTAGTACGGGGAGTGGGTAAAAGCTTGTCAGAGCAGTTTCCATAAAATTGTAGAAAAGACTGAGGGAAGCCACATCATATTGGTGAAAAAGTGACTGAAGGTGGGCTTGCCAAGTCAGAATCAATTACAGATTCTTTGGATTTTGTCAAGCACCTCAAGATGAATATGACAAAAACAATAATAAAAAAAACAATTTCTATTTGCAAACTCTTTTGCTACCAAATGCAACATTCAAAAAGCATAATCAGGTTTTTATCTTGATTTACTGTAGGATAGCCATACACTGTTGTTAAGTGCTATATGTTTTGGCAACAATATCGTGTACACTAGTGTTGCTATCTTTTAAATTTGTCTGAAGCAACCGAAATGTGGTTCTACAGAGGGATGCTAAAACAAAAAATAAATTAATACTGAGCATGAGGAAGAGACAGCTAAAGTTTCTGGGACATGTGATGAGGAAGGAGGGGTTGGAGAATCTGATACTCACTGGTCAAAGGGAAAGAGAGACTGGAAAGTAGCAGGTAACATATTTGGAGGGCCTGAGCAGGTGGATGGCAGAGTAGGGTTTGGGTGGGGTAACAGGAGAAAGCATGCTAAGAGATACCGGGGATAGGGAGACGTGGAAGGCCATGATCGCCTATGTTCTGAAGAAACATGTCACATAGAAGAAGTACCAAGGCACACGTTTGCCACAACGAATCAATTGAGAAAATTAGGAAATGTGTAAAAAAATAAAAAATGATGTCGGCATAAACCTGATAGTTCTATATAAGAAGGAAATACAAGAGGGAACTTTGTTCAAATATCAAAAAATAGACGGTTTAAAACTTCAATGGAAGTGAGCAGTGAATTATGCTTCTTCAGGCCATAAAGTTGTGGAGTGGGATTCTCAGCTTTTATGTACATTTGTTTCTTTTTGTACTCTCTCCAAACAAAACTGTAATACTTCTTTGATTATCTGTACTTCAACTTTACAGAATTTGATTTTGTGTACATTTAATGAAAAGAAAAATTATAATTAACCAAACATTTTTCAATTAGCCATTGTTATATTTTTTATTTTTGTTTGAGAATTTATGAAACCATACTCAACGTTTGATAAAAATGCTGTTAATATTGGTTCAATTAATTCTTGTTAATTTCCTTGATGTTTTCCTACAAAGAGTATGCATTTGAATGTCACTGAGCAATTTGCAGTGTTACGCATCAACATAAATGAAGTAGAAATGAATTATTGATTCAATGCAGGCGGACCTGGACACCTGGTAGAAGTGTTTGCTTTCAGCTGTGTGTTGAAAGAGAAAATCACCTACTTTGAGTTCGTGCCTTGTGCATGGTCTGCCAAATAAAATTTATCAAGAATTGTTAGCACAAAAAGAGTTGCTATGAGTATCAGAAGCTATGCTAACTTTCTTTCTTCCCTGTCTAGCATGACCAATCAGAAAAATCACTTAGTGAATAAAGTCTATTGATTTCTCTTACTGGGAGGAAGAATTTTTGAGAGAGAGAGAGAGAGATTTAAGTTTGGTGAGCAAAAGTGAGATTTTTCAGTGTTGTGAGGAGAAGGTTGGATTTTTTTACCCCTTTTTTTGTTACTATGTTGCCTGCTGGACTGTTCATACCAGAACTACAATTAAATTTAGTGTTGCCATACAGATTTAGTTTTTTTCTATTACAGGCTGAAAGCAGAGTAAACTGTGCTTAGTTAAGGGATTTCAATTCTGTGACAGCACCACTAAATGTGGTGGTGGGGGTTTTTAAAGTGTAATATTGATGCCAGTGTGACATTAGTCATAAGAACTAGACAATTTTTGTCCTTGGCTCATATGTATACGTATGTCTATGGTACTCCTTACATAAAAATGACTTTGTGTTATATCCTGCCTTAGTAGGGAAGCCAGGTAAATATACCTGGATGACAAAAATATTGTTGCCCATGTTGAAATTCAGCAATCTAAAGCCCAATTTCAAACACTGAAGCAATGATTATCTTTGACGAATGTTTCACTAGACATATGTATGCATATGAGGCCAAGGACCTTCAACCCTATGCTACCCTTACAAATATATCTACTTTAATTCAACTTCAAGAATTAGTGACAGAAAAATGTGGCCAGCCTGAAACAGACAAAAATTGAGGTTTTTTTATATTTTTTCATTAAAAATAAATTGGTGAAAATGTTGAACAAAGTCTTTGAAAATATTATTTGATGACATAAATATCAAATTTCTTTCAGAAAATGACTTTTCATTATTTTTTTCAATAATTTAAGTATTCAATCACCTGCAATTATAATTATCCAAACATATTTATTTTAACTCCTGTCCCAATGTTTCAGGAATTGAAGAAGTCCTGTAGTATTGTTTTATATTTCTTTCTCTAATTTTTCACTTTAATTCCAGTTCTTTGAAGTTTAAATTTTTTTTTCTACGATGCAAGTTCTTTGAAGGGTGAATTTCTAGCCATCTATACTTGTGATTAAGTCTTGCTTTCTATATCTGCATGTATGTTCCTCTGTTTCTAGATGACTTTTATCTTAGTCATTTGCTTTCTTGATTGACAAAGCTTCTGAGGACATTGAATTTCAATTTTCTATTGATAACGACGTATCTATTCTATCTTTTCATTTCTATTATTCAATTACTAATCTCATTGAATGGCAACATTAAACTTTACACAGTTCACAGAGAATGTATTTATTTCAAACACTTATTAGAAAAGTTTGGTTGATTCATTCTTACTGCAATTTAGTTTCATCACTCAAGCACAAGTCTTGGAAGGGCTGGGGATCACACAATGAGAATTGAATTCTGTACACAATGATAAGATATTGAACTGTGGATGATAAATGGTTTGAGAACCTTGTGATACTCTTGAAAAATAACTAATTTTATTTCTGTGAGAGTCGCATTGCCATTCATCTTGACTCTCTTGATCTCTATTACACTCCTTCAGTTCAAACATTAATAACTTGAACATGCCTTGCTACTTCCATAGAGTTGAATCCACCTCATTTTCTCAGGATTTCAAACACAGGGAAAGTTTTATTCAGACAGCTTTTATCCCAAGAACTGCTACTTTCATTTGTCTGGTCTCCCTCACTCACTCACCCCTCCTTGTCATTTTCTTGCTCCTCTGAGATCAAACAGATTCATTAGTGCTATTTTTACTCTTCATCTCTCAATGCATCCACCTGTTTATTTAGAATCTCTTTTGCAAATAAAGGGGAGAGAGAGAAAAAAAATGTCCATCTCTGAGACTTTTTGAAATTTCTCATTTTCTTTTGATTTTAATGTCGTTTGAACTCTTCATTGCAAATGGATTGATTTATTTCTGTAATTTGCCGCCAAAAAATGCTTTTCTTCCAATTTCATAGATTAATGCAAGTGTATCACAGCAAGAATTTCCTGACATCTGAATGGGAAGAATGAAGAAAGAGTGAGTTAATAATGGAGTTGAGAGGGAGGAGAAAAAAAAACATGTAAGAAAAAGAAATGAATAATGTTGATTTTGTTACAAAATCACTTGGTGCTTGTTCTTGCTGTTTTAATTCTCTCTCTCCCTCTCATTTAGAAGAGAAACTTAGCACTTTGTAAAACTGGAAAAAAAAAAACAACTTAATACTTGGATATGGATGGCATATACATTTTTGTGTGACTACGAATTTAACAAGTCTCCACAAATTCTATATGTTCAAAAATGAGCAGTTCTGTTCAAGTTCAGCTTGTAAAAGCCCAAAAGCAGCAAATAACTTGCCCAATAGGACAAAAAGATTTAGATGAAACAGAATGTTAAATTTATTAAATTTAAAAATTAACTAGAACTAAAAAAGCAAGGAAAAACATTTGTGTGTGCTCAAGAAAGCATTTTTTTTTTGTTGTGTTGCCTTTGTTGCAAGATTTCAGCCCACCCAACCTTGCAGAATGTATTCTGCAGGGTTGGGTGCGCTTTATAGAAAAAATATGACTAGAAAACTTTATTGGAATATATTAAGAAAATATATTACAATTTATTTTGTTATTTGTTTCTCATTGTAAGTTCTAATGATTTCAGTATTTATTAAGAATAATGAACTGATTTTTTTTTTTAAGGGTTTTGCTTATAATATTTACATTAGGATTCTTGTCTTCATGTTTGTTTTTATTACAATGTTTCAGCTGCTGTGCCCTCTACCTTTCTTTAGGTGCTTGTCAGTGCAAGTAACCTTTGGGGAATTTTGAACTGAACCTTTTATTTCAATCTATTAAGTAGATTGTTCTCATTCCGTTGTCAATGCCAAAGAATATCTAGTAGTGTTTTTATTTAGTAATGCTAAGTTATTGCTTGTCCTGTTTTCACTGAGTCTAAGTCTATATGACTTTGGTATTTCAAGTTTGTAATTAAGAAATTGTCCATGTGCAAATGTGTATTGGATGATATACAAGGTGACTCAAAGACTAATAATTGCTACTGGAATATAGTGAAAAGTTACCTAAGGAAATAACCTTTCATTACTTCCTGTAAATGCTTAATTTATATAGAAGACATATGAGCTTTAAATTTCCTATCTCTTAACACGAAACATATGTGACAGAAGTGATGTGCAGAATGCTTAAAATGCACCAGTTGTTATTTTGGTAAACTTTTCAGAAAATCTCAATATTAACTAAATGTTAATGCACTCTGTTAGCAGACCAGTTTTCATCTTTTTATATATATATATATATATATATATATATATATATATGTGTGTGTGTGTGTGTTACAACCTTATTATCTGTTTTGTTATAGGATGTGAGCTTGTCCTAATTACAAAATCTTAACTTGAATAAAGAGTTGCCTGTATGCTATGTGAAAATGGCCTCTCATGACTGAATAATGTTGCTTCGAAGGTGGGTGATTAATTCAGTTAGTGATATAAAAATTGACATAATAACAATATAGAGATACTTCACATAACTTAATAGAATGAAATTTAAGAATATGTACTGCATACCATTTCTTTAATAAGTGGCTGTTCGGAGAGAATGGTGAGACAAGGCGAGTGGCACAGTTATCAAGATTTGCACAGGAATTATGGTACTGTTTTACAGGAAAACAAGAATATTTGGTCATTGACCAATGACAGCCAATCTGTGGTTGGTACCAAGCAGACTTAAGACTGGCATCTTTTGAGTGAAGTGCACATTCTTCTAACTCTGCTGTCAGTATGAAGGACACAAGCTTGGCTGCTTATATCATCTGTAGATTCATTTTATCCTGTTCTCTGCTTACAACAACAACAGTCATTATAGTCTTTTATGTCTTCTGTCTCTCCATAGTTTTCTGTCCTTTGTATTTTTAAGAAAATTTTGTAGCAATCTTTACTTTGCCATCCATTCACATAAACGTTAGGTAGGTTATTTGCTGTTTCTTTGGCCCTCTTGCCTTCAATATAGCCTGTGGGTATCAATCAACAAGCCTGCCTTCCTCATCTGTCTTTTTCTGATTATAATTGTGAGTGTGCTTTTTGTTCCTAGCTTCCATAAAATTTTATGGTAATATAGTAACACTTCTTAAAAGGTTCAATATACAGTTAAATATTTTTTTTTTTTCTTTTAATCATATCACCCCGAGCAAGGCGGTAATGCCACTGATGTGCAGGGGGCTACATAAGAGTGAAAAGATTGGAAAAGAGAAAGCTGGAAACCACATCCTAAACAGGAAACAAGGGATGAGCCTCTTCACCTGTTCAATAGACGTGGGTAGAGTGTGAACCAAGCGATAGTTTAGTCTATCTACTCCAATTGAGAAAAAAGAAAAGAGTGAAAAGATTGGAAAAGAGAAAGCCGGAAACCACATCCTAAACAGGGAAGAAGGGATGAGCCTGGTGGAAAAAAATCAAATTTTAGTGATTCTTGCAATCACTCAGTCATCTAAGTGCCACACACAATACATGTTTGAGTAATCATCTTTTTAAGATTCATGACTGACTAGGTAAAAGATTCTCATGCCGTAAATTGTATCTTTCTGCAGTAGACTAGTTGTGAAACAAGGCTATAGGCCCATTCTGTCCTGTTCAACCCATAGTTTGGGGGGAATAGAGATTAATTCATACCTTTCCCATATATATTTTACACTGAAATATATAACTATTAATAATATCGATTGTTATATAATTTTGTTTGAGAAGATGAAAAAACAAATAGGAAACGTTGATCAATCGAACCTGTTTCACCTTTTTGCACGCAAGTGAATGTCATGATTCTAACATTATTTTTCTATTAATGTATTTAGGAAAAGTCTGCTCTCTGATTATGACCAGTATCTCCTCAGAGAAACAAGATCATTATTAAAAAGGGGGGGGGGGGGGTAATGCATGCATGTCTTTATTTTCTTTTTAATGTATGCCTGAACCTCCAAGATTTCCAATTAAACTTGTGACTGCTTAGTCATATGTACAGATGCATAGACAAAATTAAATGAAATTCTCTCTTGTCTGTCTGTGACACTCTACACTTGTAGAATTGATTCTTGTTGCAATCTCAGATTGCTGATCAATAAATAGTGTGTAGATTTTGTGTATTGAACATTCAGGAGCTGATAATAACATTTCAGTCAAGGAATACGGCTCTCAAACCTCTGTTGCTGCTTCTTGGGGAAATTTCAGGTTTTATTAATGCTTCTCTCTCGGTGCAAATCATTTCCTGATTCTAGAAAATTGCTTTTTCTTTTCACTTGAAATTCTTTGAATTCACTTAAGATGACTTTTGAAGATGTTTTTTTATTTTTTTTATTTTTTTTTTTGTATCTCTCTTTGTGCCTCTCTTTGTGCTCCTCCTCTTTTATTTTGCTTCTTACTATCTTTGCTATTTGTATCTTTTTTTTAGCTTTACTTCCCCACCACTCTCTCCCTCCCTCATAATACAAATGTCACTCTGTTACACATTTACCCACTTTCCCTTGGTTATATTATTACATTTTTTTCAGAGATCACCTCTTGCTCTCTCTCTCTCTCTCTCTCTATATATATATATATATATATATACACATAAACAAACTTAGTCTGAATGATATTTAAAAGGACAACGCATCCCACAGAAACTTTTTCTTTGTCATATCCCCTTCCTCACACAAAAAAAAAAAAAATAATATATATATATATATTCTTGGGCCAACTAAGTGACTCATAACTCTAAAAAAAAAAATCTGTTATTTTGTCATTTGGTCAGATTTTGGGTAGTGCGTCAAGCCATAAGTTTTTCAGTACCCCTTCATATAATATTTAAATAGTAGTCAATGGGGTTATTTCTCCCCTCTTTTCACTTTGATTGCCCTCTCCCGTCTCAGTTTTCTTTCTTTCTTTTACATTTATTTTTCCCTTTCCAGTTCTAATTAGCAAAATGCTTGTGTGAAATTAGCCTATGTAAGATTTATTATACATACACACACACACACACACACACACACACACACACACACACACACACACACACACACACACACACACGCACATTATATTGACTGCTCCCCCACCTACATGCTAAATTTACAAATTGAGTGAGATTGTTTTGGATCTGCTCCAATTCTGACCTCTAGCTTGATCTTCATACTGTAGGATTATGAGAGATTTTTCATTTGAATTAGATTTGGGTGATCTTTTGTATACTATAAAATTCATAAAAGAAAAAAATGTTTTTGTTTTTTGAATTAACATATTTGATGCAACGTGTCAGATCCATTGTGGAAAAAATGGTTATTGTTATTTCTCAAAATAACCATCTAAATGCATTGTAAATAGAAAAAAAAAACTGTCCTCCCTAGAAAGGGCTGATTTGTTTATTTCTCCAGTTAAATGGAACAATAAGATGTTCTTGTCACCAGTCAATCAATAACTCTGACTGTATAATTTACCCAGGAACCATTTTGTTTTATTTGTTAAAAAGCATTAAAATAAAAGCAACAATTGAATGGCAAGAATAACAACCAATTAGTTACTATAAAGTCCATTTGGAAATACTTTTTAGTTTGTCCAAGGTATAAAAAAAAAAAAAATTATACATTCTTTAAGCAATGCAAACTTATAATTGTAGGTTTTTAAATTCTGGCTTGGAAAGGTGTATTTGTTAGTTACTTTGTTCAAAAATTAAAGATGGCTAGTGATGACTTTCGACCCGTCAATTATAACTTTCTTTTTCAAGCTTTTGTTTGTATGAGGTGCCTCTAAAAATAAGCATACACGAAGAAAAAAAATTCTCCAAACTTAATAAAAACAAAGTTTTATCATCAAAATGTTTTTATTAAAAAGAAAGACCGAAAGATTTTATCCTTTTTTTTTTTTAGAATGTTAGAAATATTTTATTGCATCAAGGAGGGGGGAGAGGTCATTTATTAGTATAGGAATTTTTTTTTTTTTTTTTTTTTTTCTCAGTGAAAAACACATTGATTTGGCATTAACTGCAAAAATCAAATAATTAGTGAATTTTAATTAAACTTTCAGGACATATTCACAAATGAATGAAATTATTTTAAAAACACTTCTTTCTTAGAAAATCTTGATAAACATTTTTTTTTTATATCTGTTATCTCACACTTACTTAATTTCATGAAATTTTGAGAAATTTATTTTCTATGGCTTAATGTTAATTATAAACCTTAAGTATCTCATTTATTTAGAGTACCTATTTATAAGCTATAAACAGATCTTTTTTTAATACATTAATCAAGTTTCATTTTTAGAAAATTACTCCATTATTATTTTTTCTGATGAAAATTATTTCTACCTGCATATATATATTTATCCTTAAAAATATCTTTTCATTCAAGTTAAATCTACAATAATCACATTTATGAAAAGTTTAATGATCCTTTTTATTTTTATAATTTTGTGTCTATTTTTATTTTCTGGTCGACCAACATCTCTTTATAAAAAAGCTGTTAATATTTTAATAAAATAAAGAAATGAATTATTTTGTAAATAAAAAACTTATTGAAAAGTTAAAAATATTTTATTTTCTTTTTTTTTCTTTTTAGTATATTGGATCATTTTCTGTAACTGGTGAAGATCAGGATGCAAGGACATGTTATGTGAAAAAACACTTAGAAGATATGAGGGTAAGTATTGTTAAATAGGGATTGATTTAGTGCTATATATAAAGGTTGTTTTGTTTTTTTATTTTGTTTTATCCTTCAAAAGTATAGAAAAATCACATTTTGTAAATATGTTTGTCTTTTTATTAGACAGTTAATAGTCACTGTTTATAATGTTCAACTTTCCATCGACTACAGAATGTAATTCAACATCTTTTACAAAGATTCTTTAACTAAAATTATTTCTAGTGATTGACATTTTGGGGGGGGAAATACTAAAAAATATTTAACATCAAACACTTAAATTTCATGGATGCTGCCTTAACTTGTATATTCACTAATTTAATCATTGTTTTTAATGAAATCGTCATTGGCAACCAATCACATCTGAACATCAGGATCATAATCCTCTCTCTCTCTCTCTCTCTCTCTCTCTCTCTCTCTCTCTCCTCCCTTCTGGTGGTGTTGGTGGTGGAGATGGTTGTGAATCTGAGTTTAAAGTGGCCATTTGTGTAAATTTGATTTTGGGGGACAACTCTGTACAACAGAGAAGCCCACACGCTTGACCAAAAGTACTGTAACAAATGTATGAGTGAACGTTTGATGACGCAAACATCATGGTGATGAACACAAAAATGGCAGTGTGTGACCAGACGGAGAGCGAGGCAGTATTCATTTGCATAAGTGTATGCTTTGCCGGCATAAAAGCTGAAAGTTTGTAGGGTAAAGTGAGTTTGTTTTGTAAAACTCACATGTGGTGTTGGTTTTGGTGTTGACTGCATGTTTGACTGAGAAGAAACAGAAGACGACGACTATGGAGAAGACAAAGACTACAGTAATTTCATTACAGGAAGATTACAAGTACCTTCCCTCATGACTCAAAAGCTATTGAGACATGCAAGATTGGCAAATATGATTGCATCGAACTATTGGATGCTTGGTTATACCAGCCTGACTGGCACTGCCCTCTTCTGCTAGTTTGGTCATTGAGGTTGTGTAAATCTTTGCCTATTCTACCACTGGGGGTCTTTATGGATTGGTCACATTCAGTCTGGTCACTCTTCCTCAACCTTACTGCCATGGGCAGCCCTACAGGAGTTGAAACTCCTGACAGCTTTACTCTTAAGTTCACTGTGACACTCAAGCCCTTTACCATGAGAAGAAATGTTCATGTATATTTTACACTGAAATATATAACTATTAATAATACCAATTGTTAAATAATATTGTTTGAGAAGATAAAGAACAAATAGAAAATGTTGATCAATCTAACATGTTTCACCTTTATGAAATCTTCAGCAGAGGAGAGAAAAAAAAGGAAATACTGGTATTATTATTTTTGTGTTGTTTGATTTCCATTGTTCAATCATGTGCATCTGATTCTTTTAAGTTAATGTTAGTATAGTTTATGGTGTTCTGAATTTGAAATGCATCCATCTGAAGTTTCAAGAAATTAACAGATTCCAAGCCTATCTGAAAAACCATAATGTTGCTATATCATGCGTAAGTGTATATTGCTATATCGTGTGTTAGTGTATAAAAATATTTGTTTGTCTATGTGGGGAAACAGATGATAATCTATATTAATTGTGTGCATGTGAAACATGACCAATGAAAACCAAACAACGCAAAAGTAAAAATACCAGAATTTCTTTCTTTTTCGCCATATTCTTTTAAGGTAATGGATTTTATTTATCAAGCCAACAGATTTTTACTCAGTCTCTGATTAAGTATTAATAAATGTGAAACAATATAGATTGATAAACATTTCCTATTTGTTCTTTATCGTACTCTGTTGGATCCATATCCGATTTATATGTGATCCCAACTTGTTTGATCAATATTGTTTGAACATTTTTCGTTTACTTGGAAAAACATTTTTAAAAAGTAATATTTATTGAAGATCCCAAACTAATGTAAAATTAATCTAAAAAAATTCTTTATGTAAAAATTGGATCAAAATAGTCAAGTAAATATATTTTAACATTTTAAGCTTGATTAAAATGTACTTTACATATCAAACTAAGGTGAAATGTTATTATTTGACCTAACATCTTTATTCTCCTCCTCCAAAATTCTCCAATCAAAATAAGTGAGGATGCTAGTTTGAATATTTTTAATCATTTCACTCCCAAGCAAGGCAATAAAGCCACTAGGATGCAAGGAGTTACTAAGTGTTAGAAAAATGAGAAAAACTACTATTAAGGAGGGAGAATAATAAAAGAATAAAAATTAAGAAGACAGAAGATAATGATTGACATTCCACTTAAATTTTTGAAGATCAAAGTTGAGTGGGAAGCAAGAAGCTGGAAGAGAGTGCCACAAGTGAGAAATTCAATTGAAGAAACTGTTAGCATAGAACTCAGTTACATCTTACCATTTCAACTGTAAAATGATGATACCTTGCCACCAATCTAGTACTGTGCTTATTCATAAAGTCTAGGTACCATAGTAGAAAATTCATTAAAACAATTCACATGAAACTGTTCATAAAAAAAGCACAGGAAAGCTATGTTACAACAATAGGAAACGGGCTGAAGCCAAGATGCCAGTTCATGACCAATAACATTGCAGATACTTCTTTGGATTTTATCAGGAATCTTTAAAAATATAGCAGGAGCACCAGACCAGATATGGTAGCAATATTCAAAGCAAAGAACAATGGTAAACTTATAAATATGTATAATTGGATTTAGGTGAGAAAAATTATCTAGCACAACATAGGGAATCAACTTTCTTAGCTGCAGACTTAGCAATTGATTCAATATACTCTTTGCACTTCACATCAGCTGGCGATTAATATAGAGCAGTTTTATTTTTGAGATGTCAAAATTAACAAGCCTCTGCTTGCTTTATTTAGCAACAGACTGTAAGTCATTTTGTGATCTAGCTGCCAATTCAACTTTATCAAATTGATCAGGCTTAATATTGAGACAGGAGTAAATAGTTGTCATCAACATAGATTCCTCGTTGAGAACTGATAACACCAGGAACATTATGAAAATTAAAAATAGTAGCTTTCATTTTGCGATTTGATAAGAAAGACTGAATCAGTTGAAAAATTAATCCAGAATTACCACAACCGCTCGATTTATGAAAACCAGCATGCCAAGCACCGTCTTGATAGACTCTTTCAGCAGTAATGGTTAACATATCAACAGTTGACCTGGAGAATGCCATATTGCTGATCTTAAAGAAAACCCTGAAATTTGAGATGCTTAACCAATTCAAATTAATTAGTCTCTAGTATTTTGTCAGAAAGAAGTAAAAGTTAAGATTAGATGGTTCAACTGAGTTCTTAAAGACTGAAACTACAGCAAGGCATTTATTGGAGTGTTTAGAGAGAACAGGAGCCAATCCAGGAGCACATTTCATAAGGACTATTGTAGGGATAACATCTAGTCCAGTCTAAATGCTTTGTGAGGATTCTGAGGATTCAGTTTAGAAATGATAGCAGAAACCATGGACAAAGTTATGTACATATCTAATCTAATCTAAACTTATTTATAAATGGAACTTTGTGTGTGTGTCCATTACCTATAGACTCCAAAACGGCTGAACTGATTTTCTTGACAATTTACACAGTTGTACTATAAGCATCTGCGAGTGTTCTTAGCTAGGTTTTGTGTCGAGGTACCCCCGATAGATATCAATAATCGAAAAAATTGGGTTATAGAAGAAGTGGTCCGATTTTAATCAAATTTGGTACACTCATAGACAAAGACATAAGAAATGATATTCAGAAGTTTCAAGGTTGCAGTTCTTACAATAGTGCAGAAAATCAATTTTTTATATATATATATATATATATATATATATATATATATATAAAAGGCAAGATGTTTGTGTGTCTCTATTTTTTTCAGCCCTTTTATTTTAGTTTTTCTTCAGGTTTGGCTCTAAGTAGGTATAATTGTAGTTCTTAGTCTCAGCCATGATACCATTTACTCAGAGGACTTATTTAGCCTTCAAAATTCAGTTTACAATGAAAAAAATTCATTTGATATCAATACCAGGAAATCAAAATTTGACTTACATCCATTCATTTTTCTTTCAGTCTACGGTTTCACTTTAACTGGAAACAACTATTGCTTTTTAGTCTTTCGTGCCAACATCCAAAGAGCCTGAGCTCCAGGATGATGGATTAGTTTTAAAGCTTTCATTACACCCGAGCAACACTGGGCTATGCTGCTAGTCATTCAATAGAGTTTCAGTTCAAAGTGTAAAGTCAGGCAAAGGTACTCCAGGTGTGTCAAGAGAATTAATGAGCTACTTTTATTTTATCTGCAGAAAATGTTAACACCTCAAATTGAATGCAGAGAGAACGGATAGAAGACTTCTCTTTTTTCTTTTTTTTTAAATCATCATATCGCCCCTAGCAAGGCATTTTACTGCCACTGTTTTGCAGGGGGTTACATAGAAGGAAAGTTATGAGAAAGAGTGACAGGTTATAGGGGGTATCAGAAAATAGGTATGAGAAAGCTGCGAATACTGATGAGAGTGGAGTGGATGGAAAAAGGATCATAAGAGAGAGAGTGCAAGTTAGTGAGATAGATGACTATTGACTTTACATTTAAATTCTTGGAGATTTTAGCTGTTGGGGAAGCAAGTAAATGGAAGGGAATTCCACAGGCGAGAAGTGTGAGAAAAGAAGCTACTGGAGTAAAATTTGCATTTACATTTTATTGGTTTCACAGTAAAAGGGTGGGACCTAGTTGCTAATCTTGTGGCTTGAGTAAATTCATATATAGGGAGCACCAGTGGGCTAAGTTTATCAGAGCAGAAGCCGTGAAAGTATTTGTAGAAGAGACAGGGAAGCCACATTATGCTGGTGAGAAAGTGACTGTATCTGAGCTGCCAAGTCGGGATTGATCACATGACAGATTCTTCGTTGGATTTTTATCAAGGACACCTAAGTGGATAGCAGGAGCACCCGACCAGATATGGCAGCAATATTCAATGCACAGGCAGATGGTAGATTTATATATGTGCAGGATTGTTTCAGATGGGAAAAACTTCCTGGCCCTACACAGAGAATCAAGTTTCGTAGCAGTGAATTTAGCTATGGATTCCATATAGTCATTCCACTTGAGGTCTGTTGTGAGAGTTAACCTGAGGAGGCACAATGTTTTGCCTTCAGGGAGAGTAGTCTGATCCATGCTAATGTGGGGTAGGAGCAATTGCCTGTGATGCTTACTAGATAGCAGCTTCGTTTTGGAAGCATTAAAATTCACAAGCCATTTCTTACCCCAGTCCGCCACGGATTGGAGGTTTTTTTTCAAGCTCAGCAGCAAGGTTTGCTTTGTCAGTCTTGATAGATTTTTGATCGAGGCAAGAGTAAACCGTAGTGTCATCAGCATATATGCCTACACTGATTTAACACTAATGCAGAGCCGCCAGTAGTCATGTGAACCAAACTTGTCTGGGCCTATACAGTGCCTCATTCTATCAGCAAACAATCACTTAGCTTCATGGAGAACATCTTTACAATTGTTTCAAGCAGTCACAAATAGGCATCTGTTGGGATTGGAATTAAGCTGGTACACCCATAAAAGGTGATTCCTATAGGCAATAGCGGCTGAACAGGTAAGTGTGAACCAGAAGACTGTGGTTTTTACTTAGTATTTTCAAGTTATAAAACCACCAATGCATGCTTTAACCCGAGAAGCAGCTTCTGTGGCACAATTCTCAATAGGAAGGTTAGGAATATCAATCCAAGGTATGTCTCTAATAAACGAATAAAATTGTTAAAAATAAAACTTCCTTTTCTCTCTTTGTAATTCAGTCAGTCAGTTAAGTGCTATATGCGATATATGCTTTGGGCAATCATGTCTTGAAAGAGACATGACTGACTGGGCCGAGGATTATCCCGCAGTAGGTTGCCATTGCTTTCTGTAGTAGACTGGTTGCCAGCCAAGGCTATAGAACCCAATCTGTCTTGTTATTTAACCCATAGCTGGAGGGAAGAGACGGGTTAATACCTTTCCCAAAGTTATTTGCGCATAAGTGAATGCAAGGAATTCAACTGGAATTCGAACACAGCACCCCAATCTCTTGTTCCAATTCAATATCCATTGCACTACAACGCACATAGCAGTAAAAAACAACCAAGACTTAGGACTTGTCTAGTTATGAGGTGAATACTAGTGCATAGCAGATCTTTAAGGGGTTATCTACTGATGAAATAATAAAAATTAGTGTTTGTGTGTCTCCTCAAACTCTTTCTGATTCAAATATGAATTATAAAACAAAAATAAAAATATTGCAACTGAATAAAACAAAAAATTATACTGAAATAAAAATTGGGTTAATTTTTTTTTCTCAATAATTAACAGAGCTGAACGTGAAGAAGGTGGGGTAAGAAATGACTTTTTTTTTAATGCCTAAAGTTATACAGGAATTTGTCCTTGCAAATGAAGTAAGCTGATATCTCATGTTAGTTTCTAGCACATTCCATGAGAAATATGAATGAATTCTGGCAATTCAACCTGAAAGATTGTCCAATATTCTCTGGAATCAGCAACTATCAGCTATTCTTAGATTATTTTCCGTAATCTTTTTCTTTAGAAAAGATTTTGTTGCAATTTTTTGTTTTAATTTAAGTTTAAATAGCTTATAACTAACAAAACTAAGTGTTATTCAAATCAGTAACTATATATATATATATATATATATATATATATATATATATATTCATTTATTTATTTTTATCTACCTATGATTCCAAAATCATCAAAGATTTCGGTCATTTCTCTTATGATCCCCATTAGGCTTTGTTACTTTGTTCCTGTTCATCTTATCCAGTGCTGATCTTAGTTCAGATTTTATTATTTTTGACTATTTCATAATTTCAAGCATTGTAGGTTTCTTATTTGCCTTATAAAAAAGTTCTGGCATCTTTGCTCCACATTGGTTTGATTAAAACAGTATTTTTTTTTTTTTTTGAGGAAAACACAATGACCCTGAAGAGTAAAAAAATTACAATAATGCCCTGATGAAACATCGAACTTGGCATGAGTGAAATAACACCATTCAGCTAAGTAAAAAGGTTTCTCCACATTAATTTTATTAATTCTCTATCCCTATCTTGATACCAAGCACTTTATGATGAAAAGTCTGCTTGCCTAAAATGTCTTTCCACCAGTAAACTAATGAACAAAAATAAACTGTAATTTTGGCACTAAACACTTTGACAATTTAATGTATAAATTAGGAAAAAATATGTGACTAAATGAAAAAGGTTTTTTCGTTTTTGTTTTTTTTTGTTTTTTTTTTGTTTTTGGTTTTTTTGTTTTTGGTTTTTTTGTTTTTGGTTTTTTTGTTTTTGTTGTTTTTTGTTTTTGTTGTTTTTTGTTTTTGTTGTTTTTTGTTTTTGTTGTTTTTTGTTTTTGTTGTTTTTTGTTTTTGTTGTTTTTTGTTTTTGTTGTTTTTTGTTTTTGTTGTTTTTTGTTTTTGTTGTTTTTTGTTTTTGTTGTTTTTTGTTTTTGTTGTTTTTTGTTTTGTTTTTAATATAATATCCTACATTGTGATAATAGAAGTTCTGTAGTTCAAATTTACTATAGATGACTTTGAGATCAAGGCACTCTAGACATTTTTGGCATAGTGAGTTGTTTCCTGCTTTGATCAAAAGTGAAGTCAGTCTCAATATGGTTAAAAATTATCTAGGATTTTATGAAAAAAAAAAAATTTAATTTGAGATTCCCAGCATTGCTAGTTCATGCGCATGTGTAGTTCCATCAACATAACAATTTAGTCTGAATTCCTAAAGGATAAAACATATCACAAGAAAACCCTCCTTTATGTCTTGCATCTTTCTCCAATATTGTTCTTGATATGTTAAAATATATAGCATTATCTAACACACCCTAAAATCCTGAGAAGATAAAAATTCTTAACAATGTAAGATTTTAGATTTTTTGTGGGATGACTGTTAAATTTAATTTTACAATAAAAAATATATAAAAGCAAATATCTGATGGATTTTATTTGAGGGTTTGAAAATGTCTTTTTAATATAATTTTTTCTGTTTTTTTTAATATAATTTTTTCTGTTTTTTTTAATATAATTTTTCTGTTTTTTTTTAAATATAATTTTTCTGTTTTTTTTTTAAATATAATTTTTTCTGTTTTTTTTTTAAATATAATTTTTTCTGTTTTTTTTTTAAATATAATTTTCCTGTTTTTTTTTTAAATATAATTTTTGTTTTTTTTTTTAAATATAATTTTTTCTGTTTTTTTTTTAAATATAATTTTTTCTGTTTTTTTTTTAAATATAATTTTTTCTGTTTTTTTAAATATAATTTTTTTCTGTTTTTTTTTAAATATAATTTTTTCTTTTTTTTTTTAAATATAATTTTTTTCTTTTTTTTTTAAATATAATTTTTTCTTTTTTTTTTTAAATATAATTTTTTCTTTTTTTTTTAAATATAATTTTTTTCTTTTTTTTTTAAATATAATTTTTTCTTTTTTTTTAAATATAATTTTTTCTTTTTTTTTTAAATATAATTTTTTCTTTTTTTTTTAAATATAATTTTTTCTTTTTTTTTTAAATATAATTTTTCTTTTTTTTTTAAATATAATTTTTTCTTTTTTTTTAATATAATTTTTTCTGTTTTTTTTTAAATATAATTTTTTCTGGTTTATTTTTTTTAAATATAATTTTTCTGTTTTTTTTATATGATTTTTTTTCTGTTTTTTTTTTATATAATTTTTTCTGTTTTTTTTTATATAATTTTTTCTGTTTTTTTTTTAATATAATTTTTCTGTTTTTTTTATATAATTTTTCTGTTTTTTTTTATATAATTTTTTTTTTTTTTTTAATATAATTTTTTTCTGTTTTTTTTTTAATATAATTTTTTTCTGTTTTTTTTTTAATATAATTTTTTTCTGTTTTTTTTTTTAATATAATTTTTCCTGTTTTTTTTTATATAATTTTTCCTGTTTTTTTTATATAGTTTTTCCTGTTTTTTTAATATAGTTTTTCCTGTTTTTTTAATATAGTTTTTTCTGTTTTTTTAATATAGTTTTTTCTGTTTTGTTTATATATAGTTTTTTCTGTTTTTCTAATAAAAAAATTATATTAAAATAAAACAAAAAATTATATATAAATATAATTTTTTGTTTTATTTTAATATAATTTTTTCTGTTTTTTAATACAATTTTTTTCTGTTTTTTTAAATATAATTTTTCTGTTTTTTAAATATAATTTTTCTGTTTTTTAATATAATTTTTCTTTTTTTTTTAATATAATTTTTCTGTTTTTTTAATATAATTTTTCTGTTTTTTTAATATAATTTTTCTGTTTTTTTAATATAATTTTTCTGTTTTTTTTTTAATATAATTTTTCTGTTTTTTTAATATAATTTTTCTGTTTTTTTTAATATAATTTTTCTGTTTTTTTTTTAATATAATTTTTTTTTTTTTAAATATAATTTTTCTGTTTTTTTTTAAATATAATTTTTCTGTTTTTTTTTTAAATATAATTTTTCTGTTTTTTTAAATATAATTTTTCTGTTTTTTTTTATATAATTTTTCTGTTTTTTTTTTTTATATAATTTTTAATTATTTAATTTTTTAATCATTTGTTTTCTGTTTTTTTTTATCATTTGTTTTCTGTTTTTTTTATCATTTGTTTTCTGTTTTTTTTTATCATTTGTTTTCTGGTTTTTTTTTTATCATTTGTTTTCTGTTTTTTTTTATCATTTGTTTTCTGTTTTTTTTATCATTTGTTTTCTTTTTTTTTTTAATCATTTGTTTTCTGTTTTTTTTTAAATCATTTGTTTTCTGTTTTTTTTTTAATCATTTGTTTTCTGTTTTTTTTTATCATTGTTTTCTGTTTTTTTATCATTGTTTTCTGTTTTTATCATAGTTTTCTGTTTTTTGTTATCATTGTTTTCTGTTTTTTTTATCATTGTTTTCTGTTTTTTTTTATCATTGTTTTCTGTTTTTTTTTATCATTGTTTTCTGTTTTTTTTTATCATTGTTTTCTGTTTTTTTTTATCATTGTTTTCTGTTTTTTTTTATCATTGTTTTCTGTTTTTTTTATCATTGTTTTCTGTTTTTTTTTATCATTGTTTTCTGTTTTTTTTTATCATTGTTTTCTGTTTTTTTTTTATCATTGTTTTCTGTTTTTTTTTATCATTGTTTTCTGTTTTTTTTTATCATTGTTTTCTGTTTTTTTTTATCATTGTTTTCTGTTTTTTTTTTATCATTGTTTTCTGTTTTTTTTTATCATTGTTTTCTGTTTTTTTTTTATCATTGTTTTCTGTTTTTTTTTATCATTGTTTTCTGTTTTTTTTTTATCATTGTTTTCTGTTTTTTTTTTATCATTGTTTTCTGTTTTTTTTATCATTGTTTTCAAAATGGGGTTTTTTTAAAATCATTTTTTAAAAAATAATTTTTTCTGTCTTTTTTATAAATAATTTTTCTGTTTTTCAAATATCTTTGCAATGCACTAACATTTTTAAATTGTATTTTTTAACACTTTGAGAACTTAAACCTGATATTTCAGGTTTTTAGACGCTAGTTGTCTGACATTTCAATCTCCTGGTGATAAGATACTAAAAGGTTTAATATAGTGACTGTTTGTGCCCCCCTACCCACACTTTTATTTTGGGGTATGTGAATTTTGCAATTGATGAGAATAATGAAAATATGACTGGTACAAGTTGAGTTAGGGTAATATAGATTTTTATTTACTGCACAGAACTTATTGTAGTCATATTGAGACAGATTTGAAAGGAGTTAGTGGTGTGGGACTTAAAAGTTAAAATGAACAGCTGATTTACCCACACCAAGAAGATTAATGGAGAATGATAATGACAAGGAAACACAGGGGTAATTTTAACAAAACAAGAAATTTATTTATAAATTTATATACTTGAAGTTGTATCGTAGCCCGTTTCAGGAAAATAAATCAGAAATTTTAAAGTTTGTCATTTTAACAAATTTTCATGAATAGAAGAAATGTTCATACAACAGATTAAATTATCCGATACAAAATAATTAAATATGTTTAAGACAAAATTAAGAGTTTGTTGTTCACAGAAGGGATGTACGGTTACCTATATTCAAAAGTAATCAAAAAGAGTCTGAAATATTTAGCATTCTTGGATTGCTGAAGGAAAATTCTTTGAAGTGTTGCCTGTTTGGTTAAAAGCCGATGATATAATTAGTGAATAATTTTACACTGGCGACAACTTCAACACTGGGCATGATGAGCAGAAATTAAACCCTTCACATGACTTCAGACAATCTTTCCTTATTAATTTAATTGTTCTCCTCATTTCATCTCAAAAAGAAATTTGCAAAGTCTCATTACTTTCTTTTCTTTCTTCTCTTGGCTCAATGGCTAATTTCTGTTAAGATAAAATTTTTATTGGCCCAAAAGTAATTTCACATAGGCTCACAAATTTATTTCCATCTTCTCAGTTTGCTAGTCAATCTCTATGAAGACAGGGTTTTCATTGGTTCAATGAAAATTTCAAATAGGCTTGCGAATTCCTTTCTGTTTTTTTTTATTTATATATATATTTATTTTTTTTTTTTTTTTTTTTAGCCCTCCAAATTTGAAGGCAGTGGGTAAAGGGAGTTGTTATTTCACATTCACTACAGATCAACATTAAATCAAATAGTCTTAAGTGTTTAGGAAAGAGTGAAAAACAAGGTTCATTTGTTATGAAAACTGTTTAATCAGTGGAAGCTAAGAAATTATAATTTTAGTTTTATAAACTCTTGTTGCTTCAGGAACATAACATAGCATTTTTATTGCTCTTATTTAACAATTAACATTTGTAGTTTTTCATTTTAACTTTTCACTTTGTCTTGTTTGCAATGTCATTCATTGTCAATCTACAGCAATTCGTGTACAATCAGAAAGTAAAACTCAAATTCACATTCTGGTCCTGGGTATGATGATAAACTGCATCTGGCAGCAAGGCCCCTGATTGGGAGGTTGTGAGGAGCATAGAACCACCTCTTAATTGCTATTGTTCTCAGGTCCATCTTGACCCAGAGTGATATTACCTATTAGGGTCCCAGCTATGAGCAAATAGTTAACTCAAAACTGGGGTCTAAACAATATGCAAGGATAAAAATAAGCTTTTATAGAAATATATACATTTTTGAAGAAAAAAAAAATATTACCATAATACATTTTTAAAGGAAAAAATATTACAAGCAATACATTTTTTAATACAAAACTAGAAGACATCTTCAGTTTTCTAAAATAATAATAAAAATAAATTTTTTCATCAAAATCTGACGAAATCAACATTCTCACTATAACCGAATTTTTAAAAAAAATACCTTAAAACCCACCTTTTTGGCATTAAATAACCCACAGGGGTTGATATGCTGTTAAACAAATCTCAAACTCACATCCTATTTGTCTCAGGAAAGACTGTCTGAATGCACCAACAGATCTGACAAGCTTGCACAAGATCAAATCTAACCTTTAACTCATCACTCCATTCCATGACCTCTCTCAACATTATACATATTAATAGAAGCCTTATTAACCATTATTATTGTTTATTTTGGCTTTTTTTTTCTTTTTTGTTCTCTTAAGCTGTCAATCATTGACAGTAGGGAGCTGGCTTAGGATCAGAAATAAAGGATAAACTCGTAATGTTAATAAAACTAATGACTATTTTACCTTAGGTAAGCCGATTAAATGCACCAGCTACTCTAAATTGTGATCAAAGCAATGAAGAAATTAAAATGATTAATAATATTAATGGTTGATAGTACTTCATTAAAAATTAAAAACTATTCCCCTTAGTTGTATAGTAGTTAGGATTCTCATCTCGAAAGCCTTTCAGTTGGTTTATAAATTGTTCAGGAATACAGTACTGAGGACTGACTGACTTATCCCACTCATGTGGACATGACATACAATATCTCTATTTAATCACATTACTGTAATAACAACAGCTTAAAAGAAGAAAAATGTAATCCATAGCATGTCACTATAATCATTGCATTAAGAATGACAAAAACAAGTTGCTGTTTTTTCTTTTTGTTTTCTATATATTAATAAAAAAAAAAAAAAAAACAGACACCATATTGTGTAAGGACATAAAAAAAATACTGGTTCAAAGACTTCAAGCCTTCAAAAGTTGCTGGTCCACTCAATTAATGTGTGAATTAATCTCTCTGTACAAGTCAAGCACAAAGGCAGTGAAACTTCTCGAAAGGCTAATTGCTTATTTATTATACTGTTATTTGTTGCTTTTACCAGTTATCCAACAAATGATGCTTCTACAAGGGAAATAACTTTTGTTTTTGTTTGAATAACTGATCAGTAATAAAAAGAAAAAAAGATCTTTATTGTGGATACAGATGAGAAAATGATCAATTGTAAGATAGTCCTGTGTATGGCAATGAATTATATCTAGCAGTAAGGCTTCATCAAGAGATTGGAGATTTTCAGGAGCATGGAACCACTTTTTCATTGTTGCTGTTTCCAGGTCTACCTTGACCACAGATAGTAGGATCTGTTAGGGTCCCAGTTATGAACAAATAGTTGCAACCCCTAAATCAAATAAAACACTATGAAAATATAAATACATTTTTTCATTTTTATATGAAAAAGATTACCAACAGGAGCACACTTCTTAATGACTATTACAAGAAAGCCATCGGATTCACATGCTTTGTAGGAATCTAGGTTAGAGATGATAGCAGAAACCATAAAAGAGGTTATATGCATATCATTCAAAGAGTCTCGGTTCTAAGAGAAGTTAGACAGAAGTACTCCAGATGAGTCAATAGTAGCGATTGAGGAGAATTTATAAGGAAATCCTTCAGCTTTATCAGCATAGGATAACCCTTTAAATTGATTGAAGAGAAGACGAAAAGAAACTTTACACTTATTTAATTCCCAATTACACAGCTGCCAGTAATCACGAGAGTCAAAGTTGATAGAGGCTATGCGTTACCTCATATTTTTGACAAACAATGACTTTGCTGCTTCAAGAGCTAGCTTACATTTATTGCAATCAGCAACAAATAGATACCTGTTGTGACAAGAGCCAGTGCCCTGATATAGCCAAAAGTAGTAATTCCTGTGTGCTATAGCAGGCAAGCATGCTGGTGTGAACCATGGAGAGGATTGAGGTTTTCACCTGGTATTTACAAGAAGGGATGAGAGTATCCATGCTGGAATTGATACAGTAAGAAACCGCAGTGGTGCAATTTGGGAGGTTAAAGATGTCACTCCAATTGGTATCTCCAAAAAAAAAAAAATCATGGAGCGAGTCGCAATCATCATGCTGGTAATGGAAAGAAGTTTTATGGATCGGGGGTTCCTGTTTAATAGATGATTGGGACAAAATGTCAATAGTTAGCACAGAGTGGTCTGAATTACCAACAGGGCAACGTTGTGAAGCTCAGTGATAATAGGTAGGAAACAAATCAAATAGGGAAGCTTGGTTTTGCGAGAGAAAGAAATAAGTAGGGAAATTCAATATTTGAGTAAGGGATTGTGCAGTGGAAAAATTTAATGTCTGAATATGTGATATCAGCACATAACATTCCAAATAGATCATAGAATAGGCTTTGGGAGAAATAACAATGATAAAACTTAAGTGCTACAAGGAATAGGAAGATGTGGAGGACCATGACTGCGTACGTCTTGAAAGAACATGGTACATAAAGAAGGTAGAATTTATTCTCTACCAGTCATACCAATATCTTCATTCACTGCTAATAGCAATAAAACTGAAATTTTCATCTTTTGCTATAGAGGACAAAAAGTGCAGGAGATCCGAAGGCTTATTGGAATGGCCAAGGATACATTCGAGAAGCTGAGTCGAGTATTAAGAGACAGGAAATTTTCACTGGAAACAAAGAAGAGAATACTGGTTTGTTATGGGATATCTGTCCTCCCCTATGGCAACATATGCTGGACAATCTCAACAAAGATGAAAGAAAGACTTGAAGAAACTGAAATGTCGGTTCTACAGAAGGATGCTGAGGATACCATGAACAAAACACCTGAACAATGGTGAGATTTTAGAGAGAATGGACCCAAGAAGGAAACTGATAAAAAACAGCTGAAGTTTTTGGGACATGTAATGAGAAAGGAATGCTTGGAGAACCTGATGCTCACAGGATAGATAGAGGGGAAGAGAGACAAGGGAAAGCAATGCATGACATACTTGATGGGCTTGAGCAGATGGATGATAGTGGAGATTGAGTAGAATAACAGAGGAAGGGGTATTAAGAGCAACAGAGGATAGGAAGATGTGGAAGGCTATGATCGCATATGTCCTGAAGAGACATGGTACATAGAAGAAGAATGTGTGATTGACAAATTTCCGTTGTTTTTAATGCTGCAAAGTCAATGAGAAAATTTCCCAGAGTAGATCAGACGACCAAATGAAAGTGATTCTGTTTTTCATGTTTTGAGATAAATAGCTCTTTTAGCAATTCATTTATGATAATTAATGATAAAAACAAGACTATGGATTTTTTAAAATTTGAAATTGTCATATTAAATACACAAATACATTTTTAGAAATTAAAAAATGTTTTAAATGATCTGTCTCTTGTTTATTTAGTAAATGTATTCTCTCGCTGTTTTTGTAGGATGTGGTAAAAAGCATGAAAGTATTGTTGGTTATCTCCCTTTCCGGAGTGAAAGTGTGCAGTAGTAAAGGGGAGGTAAGTCTATCCTACTATTTTTTTTGTCTTTCAATGATGAGTGAATGTCTTCACAACACTAAATCTCTCAAACTCATGTATTTACATAAACAACAATAATGCATCATGTTTAAAAAAAATTATCATTTAAAGAGAATTATTTTAAGGATTAATTTATTAAAATTTTAAGAACTGTTTAATTTTTAACATTTTGTATCTTCATATTAAAATGTTAACCTATTTGAAAATTACATTGATTTTATTTAAGTCACACACACACACAAAAAAAAAAAATCAGACATAGAAAAGGATGTAAGAAATTCTCTAGTCATGTAATTTAGAACCTTGTTTATTAATAACTTTTTTCAGTTTTTCTATTTAGTTCAAAACAAAAAAAAAATGAGAAAAATTTAGCATAAAAAAACGTTTGAATTTCTGGAATGAGGAATTATAATTTACATTCAGGTGATTGCCTGTGAGTTACCCTGATTGATACACATCTGATGAAGGGCAGATGACACAATGGCTGAAATGTGATAACAACAAAGATGAGGATAATAGTCTGAATATAAATAATAAAGATTTTTTTCCCTTCTTTTTCATTTTTTTCCCTTCTTTTTCATTTTTTTCCCTTCTTTTTCATTTTTTTTCCCTTTTTCATTTTTTTCCCTTCTTTTTCATTTTTTTCCCTTCTTTTTCATTTTTTCCTTTTTCATTTTTTCCCTTCTTTTTCATTTTTTTTCCCTTCTTTTTCATTTTTTTCCCTTCTTTTTCATTTTTTTCCCTTCTTTTTCATTTTTTTCCCTTTTTCATTTTTTTCCCTTTTTCCCTCCCTTTTTCATTTTTTTCCCTCCCTTTTTCATTTTTTTCCCTTCTTTTTCATTTTTATTTCCCTTCTTTTTCATTTTTTTTTCCTTCTTTTTCATTTTTTTTTTCCCCTTTTTCATTTTTTTTTTTTCCCCTTCTCACTTTACTGTCAGTTTCTATTTCGCTTTATAACTTTATCAAGGAAAATAATTTAAATCCTGGAAAGACATGAACAAAAATCTTAATAGAAACATAGAATATGAACTGCGGCAAAGTTAACTTAATCCAAACATTGGAATAAAAAGCAATTGAGGAATGCAATTCAAATAAATGTCAGTCAAATGTTTAATTTTTACTGAAACATCACCCTTTATATCTTTAACAAATATACTAAGAATATTTGCTTACTTTGGTTAAAGAGAAAATATATATTCTTTCTTCCAGAGTAACAAAAAATAATCTCAAATAATAAAATAATATAAAATTATAAGTAATAATAATAATAAATTATAAATTTGTAATAATGAATATGAATAATAAATTTTAAATAATCTAAAATATATATTCTTCCAGAGTAACAAAAAATAATCTCAAATAATAAAATAATAATTTATGAATTATAAATTTGTAATAATGAATATGAATAAATTTTAAATAATCTAAAATATATATTCTTTCTTCCAAACTAACAAAAAATAATCTCAAATAATAAAATGATATAAAATTATAAGTAATAATAATAATAAATTATGAATTATAAATTTATAATAGTGAATATGAATAATAAATTTTAAATAATCTAAAATATATATTCTTTCTTTCAGAGTGTTTATATGGCACATGCATTGAAGAGAATCTCTTTTGCAACCTGTGACCCAGAATATCGCCAATTTTCCTTCCTTGCTCGTGAACCCAAGGGACAGATCAATGTGCAATTCTGCCACGCCTTCATAACTCGTAATTCTCCAGAGGTGAGTTAAAGGCACAGATTGTCTTTTTATGAAATTTTAATGGTTAGTCTATGAAAATCAGCTTGTTAGTTCAATTTCTAAATCCCTTTGTTCATTTGTCTGTTATAAGATCTGAACTATCTCTTTGGAAAGAATCATTAGGATTATGATTTGAAATATTTTGCTTGTAATAAAGAGTCTGAACTTCCTAACTGTTGTTTGGGTGAATGAAATAGGGCATAATGTATTAATCACTTGCACTGACTTGTTTTACCCTGATTAAATTCAGAATGAGAAGGAAACTATAAATTTAACATTTCAATTTTTATTCAGTTTCATCAGAAACTATTTCTGAAGTGGGATTATGTGGAATTGTTTTGATTATTAAATTTTATGTTTTTGTTTCAGTCGTTGTGTAAATTGCATGCTTAATATTTCTACAGGGTGCGATAGATGAATTGTCGCTTGTTTATATTTTTATTTTGCACATATGTGTAGTTCATTTTTATTTTGTTGACCGTACTGTATAGCAGGGTCAGTTGGGCACTGCCTGTGAGGAAAAAAAAGAGTACCATCACACAATTTGTTCTACTAGAAATTTAGAAAAGGCATGCTGTACTACTTAAATTTTGTGGCGGAAGCTCCAATATAACATTTCAGTGTTTGAGTATCAATTTAAGGACAGTGTAGAGGATTCAGAAAGAGTTGGATGAGTCTAATGGTGATTACGAAGGTGTTTGGAGTGATCACTAGTGGTGTAGTTGTTATTCTGCCACTCTAAACATGGCGGCCTAAAAGTCCCTTCGGGAAGTAGTATCCTGAGTCAAGAGGGTGGCTGCTAGGAGACTCTTTGTCTGGCAACAGGACTCTGCACCATGCCACACAAATAGAAGAACTCAGTTGTGGTTGTCAGATAATTTCTGCAACCACATCACCCCCTTACATCTGGTTTGCTAACTCTCTAGACTGCAACACCCTTGACTATTATGCATGAAGTGCATTTGAACGAGAGACCAACAAAACTAATTGTAACACCAAAGAAGGCAAGGATTATGGCAGCATTCACCAACTTAAGCAAGGAGACCATCCAAAGAGTTGCAAGAGATTCTGAAGTCATCTAGTGGCCATGGTTAAAACCGATGACGGTTTGAATAAATATATTTTGAAAAAATATTGAATAAATTTACTCTTTAGTATTTCAAAATATTTTTGTGTAATTTTGGTAAATATATCTGTTAAAATGAGATATCCATGTTATTTTCATTTTAGTGTAATTTAGATGACAATTTATCCATCGTACATTTAGCATCACATACACGCAACAAAATCATACAAAGCATATTACAGACTTTACATTGACACACATGCACATATATATATATATATATATATATATGTGGGGAGTATTTTCAGATATACTTGAGAAAAATCTTTTTCTCTAAATTAACCCTCACTCCTTATAATAATCAAGGGGAGATCATTTTTGCTTGTCTCCTTTATTCAAAGTAGTTTGAATTGTAGCTGATTTTGAAGTTAGATTTTTTTTTTATTGTATTTCAACATTTTAAATAATATTCTTTTTTTATCCACAGTCAAGTTGTTTTGAAAGAAGTTTGTGCTGTATTGTTTTGTTCTTGTCTGTTGAAATGTCTTATCTTCCAAAAAAAATATTGAAAATACAGTTGCATTTTAAAATCATGAATATCTTTTCATTAAAATGTTTGAGTTTTGTAAGCACAGTTTATTATTCTTGGAAAATTAGGATCATAATCTGTTATGAAAAATAAATTTATGTGTATCTAAGCAACTTCTGGCAAACTTGGACCTTTGTGCCTACAAAACCAAAAAAAAAAAAAAAAAAATACCAGGACAGTTTTTCCCTTATGTTCACAACATTCTAAAAAGTAATACATTTGTATTAAGATTAATGCAATATTTGTCCTTTACTAATTTGTAAAGAAATAAGAAAATGCTCAATATTCAGTAAATTAATAAAATTTTATTTGATAAATAAAATTTATTGAATCATTTGACCTTGTTGAGGCATATTCGACAAAATTATTGATAGGAGAGTTGATTTAATTTCTATTAATTTATTCACACACACACACACACACACACACATATATATATTGTCAATAGACACCTCCTAACAAACTAACTTCCATTCTTTCAAACACTCTTCCCACCCACCCAACTATCTATCACCCACCTTCTGACATTTCCTATATCTAACCACTCTTTCTATCTACCTTCCCCTATGTAGCTCCAATTGCAATACTGGCAGTGGAATGCCTTGCTTGGGGTGAAATGATTAAAAAAAAAAAAAATTGTTATTACAATGATTTATAAAAGCATTCTATCACTACACAAAAATATTCATGTTTCAGGACAATGTTCTTCAGGTGATATTTTAAAAATAAATGGTGAAAATGATTTATTAATTTATTTAGAAAATATAAGATGAATTCATGGTTATATAGAAAATTAAGGAGTAGTAGTTGGAGGGAGTTTAAAAAGCTGCAGATATTAAGGTTCCTTAAAAATAAAGTGATGCTGAATCATAGGGATGAATTAATTTTTCTCTAAAATTTAATTAATTACAGTCATTCATTTATAACTTATGCTCTCATATTATTTAAGAATTGTATTTACTAAAATAAATGGCCCACACAATACTTATTTGGTTTTCTTAACTCCAATATACCTTAACATACCATAATTA
>JBBBDQ010001897.1:0-15000 GCA_037127315.1 Ascarosepion bandense | reverse complement strand
GTTAGTTTGCCATTTTTTGTCTTGGTAAATCTTTACCTATTATCAGGATTTTAATTTGAATTTGGAGAAGAAATTTTTCGTGTTAATTTTCACTTAGCTCATCTATTCTGTGCAGATAATTTGAATGTAATTTGAATTTGTTTCTTGCAGGTGAGGTATTTAGCTATTGAGACTGTTTTTTACAATTATATAAAAACATCATTCGAAAGTTAGCAGTGAACTCTAAGACTCGGATATGGAATAGTTGTGAAACTATGGTCGCAATAAGGTTTATTGTGCGTTCTTTATACACATTTTAAACAAAAAGTTATTTTGCTCTATATTTTCTATTTTTATTTATTTTAATTACATAAAGTACCTTTTCTTTTTTCTTACACTAAACTTTTTTCTTTTTTTGTTAAGGACAAGCATCTCACTTAAGATTTCCATTATGCTTCCTTACAAATTATGTGAATGTGTTGGTCAGTCTACCAAATAAATTTGGTTTAGTTTTACTTAGAATTTTTTCCTTAAATCTTTTAAGATGTTTAGTGTTATATTCACATGGAGTTTTTATTAGCTTGGTAGCACTCATCTCTTCTCTGTATATCACCTTTTATAAGTAATTAATCTGAAGCAAGCAACCATATGAGTGTTGTTTTGCCCTTTTCCAAAGGCTGTTGATGTAAATTGATACAAATGTTAAGCAGCTGGGATCAAAGCACTTTCGATAGTTCTATTTCATGTCCTACATCAACTATTTTGTATTTCTGTGATTTTTAGGATTTTAAAAATTGACTAATAAATTAAAATTACAACTTTAACTATCTGATAGTTTCACACTATCTTTTCTCTCTTTCTCAAGTTAAGGTAGATTTTATGTGATTTTTGAAGACAGATTCCTTTGTCTTGTTCAGATTTATAAAACTCACAGATTGCCAACAAATTATGTGGAAAAAATAATAGAAAGTTGTCACATTTTTTTTTCCCCCTAGTGTAACATCAGTTCTCTGACTTTTGTCTCTGGCAAACCAGGGAAATTTTCATTTCTAGAGGTTTTGATATGTGAAAATCTTTGTAAATTAAACAATCTAATCTAAAGTTTTAAAAAATGCATGATACACTGCCAATCAGTTGAACCTAAAATTCATCAATTTAATTTTTCTAGTAGAACTGGTTCATTTTCTCATTAAAAAATACTACATGAATTTATATTCATTTTAAATATTAAATGCAAATTTTCATTTTAACCTCTAACCAAAATTTACAGATTTCGATCAACATTTCAGGAGAAAAAATACAAAATAAAAAAAACAAGTGAAAAAAAAATGAGGTAAAAAAAAACAAAAGCAAACCCAAAATACATGTTTTCTTGCTGTCAACCTCCAAAAAATAATAATAATCCAATATTACTCTGCCTTTCATGATATTTGTGTAGATCTCAGAATAGAAGTTACCTGTACTATACTTAAAACATAAATGACCTCGATTAGCCCCAGATTAATTAATGATTAACAAATGATAATAGACTGATTATAAATTAAAATGTTTCTGTGTATTTAGGCAGCAATCCTTCTTTTATGCTAGTTTCATTAAAAAAGATAGATGAGGTGTTATGGTTAATTTTTTTTTATATATATAATTTTTTATGTGATCTTATAATTTTTTCTTTTCAGTATATAAATTATATAAAAATTGTGCGATTCTAAAATAAAATTCATTCTTTCTTGATAATGGCTGAAAGTATAACTGAAAGTACTTGGATACATAAAACATACTGTCGATTTTTATAATATATATATATATATATATATATATACTAGCAGCATAGCCCGGCGTTGCTCGGGTGTAATGAAAGTTTTAAAACTAATCTATGGTTCTGGAGCTCAGATTCTTTGGACGTTGGCATGAAAAACTAAAAAGTTTCCAGTTAAAGCGAAACCATAGACTGAAAGCAAAATTGAATGGATGTTAGTCAAATTTTGATTTCCTGGTATCGCTATATATTATCGATTTTCTGCACTATTGTAAGAACTACAAACTTGAAATTTCTGAATATCATTTCTTATGTCTTTGAGTGTATCAAATTTGATTAAAATCGGACCACTCCTTCTATAACCCGATTTTTTTCGATAATCGATTTTCGATATTTATCGGGCATACCTCAACACAAAACCTAGCTAAGAACATTCGCAGACGCTTATAGTACAACTGTAAATTTTCAAGAAAATCAGTTCAGCCGTTTTGGAGTCTATAGGTAACACACACACACAAAGTTCCATTTATAAATAAGTTTATATATATATATATATATATATATATATATATATATATATATAACACAAGTGTTATAATTATTTTTTCTACTGAATATTTAGGTGTTATTTACTAAGAAACAATATGAAAAGTTCTGTAATGTTTAAAAAGTGGGTATGCTAGGAAGTCTGATGAGAAAGCTTAATGGTAAAAGCCCAGGATTGGAAGTTATAAGACTGATCATTCAGTCCCTGGTAGTCTTCTTTATAGTCAGTATATGGTATTGTGTGTTGTGGTGCAGTGGATAGCGGCTCAGAACGTGAAATCAGGGAGCCGAGTTCAAATTCCAGTTGAATTCATTGCATTCACCTACGCGCAAATACCCTTGGGAAAGGTATTAATCCATCTCTTCCCTCCAGTTATGGGTTAAATAATAGGACAGGTTGGATTCTATAGCCTTGGCTGGCAACCAGTCTACCGCAGAAAGCAATGGCAACCTACTGCAGGATAATCTTCTGCCTAAGCGTGTTTCATGTATGACACTTAACTGACTGACTGATGGTATTGTGAAATAAATGAGTGGGCAAGAAACCTTAAATTATACTGCTTGATGTTGCTCCTTACCTATGATTACTGTTCGGAGATAAAATCTGATGTCAGGGTTGTACAACTGATACAAAATTGTTTTATTGCAGGCAGTTTGAAAAAAAAATGCTATATTTATATCTTTTAAACCAGAATTAAAGTGTTGAATAGCGCACTGTTTCTCAACCTTTTGCTTTTTTTTTTTTCTCCAGGGTGCACTTGTAGAATAAGAAAAACTTTAGGGCACAATTTAAATTTTAATAAAGAAAAATTAGTCATAAAATTTGAAAATATGAAATTTTGGTTTAACATTTCCAAAGATTAGTAACACAGTTTCCTTTTAAATGGATTTATGAAGAATCTGCTTTTTTTTTTCTTTTTTTTTTTTTTTTAAGGGGCTGATAATGCCTCAAGGAAAGGAAAAGGATTATCCACTCCTTAAAGATTAAGGAATTTAATCTTTAAGAATATCAAATGACTTGACTTAGACATGGAAGCCATATGTTTGGTGGTTCTAGCTTTTTAAATATAAAAATAATTAATAAATTAATCTTATGTTAATTTGAGGTAAACATTGCTATCTTTCAGAGCACATTGAGAAATGCTGCAATAGCAAATAATATTTTAAAAACCTCAGCATAAATAAGCAATGCTTTGTTAGGCCATTGAAAGTATCCCTAATGACTTATTTAGGTTAGAAAAATACTTGGGGCTTATGTCTGTATAGTCCAACTACAAAATTGTCAAATTGAACTCATATTTTAGGCTATCAAGAAAGCCTCTTACTACCAGGCTGTAACCTGGCATTTAAACAATCTTATAGTGAACTACCAATTTTGTTGATAGGTCATTAAAGGTGCTCCCATTGACCTATTGAAGTAATGGGTATGTCTTTTCATTATCAGGGTATGATTCACATTGCTTACTAAACTGAATTTAGTTGTGTGTGTGTGTGTGTGTGTGTGTGTGTGTGTAAGTTGTTAAAGTGCTCTACTCAAATGCTTGGTGCAAGTCTGTTTTTCAAAGGAGGCGGTTAAAACTTGTACTTATAAATGTGGGTGGTGCCATCTGTAAGGCACAGTGGTATGTGGAAAGGAAAGCACATGGCATGGGACACTTTAGCATCAAAGATTTGACACTCCTACCTAATACACATGTTTTTATTAAATATTCTTTATTCTAACCACTATTAACATGAAATGAATCATTTTTCTTTGTCATGTAACAGCAGTTTGAAGCTTTTATCAAAATGAGATCTTATCCCTTGTTTATATCAATTAATGCATAAATCTAATGAGGCTGTTTAAAACTACTTGCTGCTTTTTATGTTTGATAACTGTTGATTTGTTGTAAAGTCCTTCTGAGACGGTGTCTGGAAAATTGGATCAAGAAAGGGTAAGATTTGTTTTTATTTTGTTCCTTTCATGACTTTCTTGTTTTCACTATTTATGTTATTTGTAAACATTTCCTCAAAGACTTCTACATTATTGTTATATATATATATATATATATATATATAGTATATTTGGGCAGTAATCTCTGTTTTATGCAGGTGTCATTAAAAATGACACAAGGTATTATGACTAAGTTTTTTATGTCATTTTTTATGTGATCTTATGATTTTTTTTTTTTTTTTTTTTTGAGAGCATATATAAAAATCGTACAAATTTTTTGTTTATGTGATCGCTTTTGTCTATATTTTTTGCCATTATCAAGAATAGATTTTATTTTAATGTAACAGAATGTATGTAAGTGCTATGTATGTTTGTAGAGTAGTGTGTATGTTTTATGTCCAGAACATGGTAAGCACATTGTTAGCGTGTTCGTAGTTGATATTATTTAGTGTTGGTTTTTTCTTATTAATAATTCCTTCATTATTTTAAGGCCTTTTTTCTTTTTCTTTTTCTTTTTTTTTCTTTTCTTTTTTTTTTTTTTTTTTTTTGTGATATTTGTTTTGTCAACAAGTATGTTATGGATATGGTTTTGTAGGCCTCTGTGTATTTAAATGAGATTGAATTGAGCTCTGTTTTGAGAGATGCAGTGTGATTCTTAGTCAGTTCTGTAGTTGTATGGCCAGTATAATTATTTACAAAATTGGGTGGCTGAAGAACACAGTTCTTCAGAGGACATGTAAATTCGTAAATAATATTGGTTCACTGCAGTTTGGATCTTGCGGATGAAATGTTATTTTTGACAATGAAGTTAGCCATTTTAAACTTTGTATAATAGATAATTTAATTTAAGTTTTTTGTTTAACTTTATGGGAGTTGGATATTTTTTGATGATGGTTTGAAGTGAAAATTTATCCTGTTTATAATTGCTATGCATTTGGTTTTTGTAGAAAATATTAATATTGTTTTTATCTGTGTGTTGTTGTTATTGGTCAAGTTAGAAAGAAAGTGTGTGGTAGTCAACAAAATAATTACATTAAATTACATAACCATAATACCTTGGCTATGATTTTTAATGAAATCTGCATATATATATATATATATATATATATATATATATCATACAAACATGAATGAAAGTTCTAATATCCTTAAATAACTCCTCCCTAATTTTGAAAATTTTTCAGTTTGAAAATTTCAGTCACATATACATAAAATTCCTTGTTTGAACATTTAAAAAAGATCAAATCAGTTATTGTAACTCATCTGAAGATATCAAAAGGTTGAAACCTAGGTTGCAGAAATAACTCATTTCAAAATGAAAATTATTCGAAAGCTCTACAATATAATTATATTGAACACTTTTTATACAACTGTGTATGGGTCTAATTTAATTATGACCAAAATCTAACATATATATATATATATATACACACACACACACACACACTTCACAACTTAAAATTATGAAATAATGACTTATTCACTAGTATCAAGCTGTTGTAGTTATTTCAGTCAATTAGTGGCCATACGTCATACACGCTTTGGGTGATGTCTTGAAAGAGACATGACTGACTGGGTAGAAGATTATCCTGCAGTTGATTGCCATTGCTTTCTGTGGTAGACTGGTTGCCAGCCAAGGCTATAGAACCCAATAACTGGAGGGAAGAGACATATTAATACCTTTCCCAAGAGTATTTGAACCCAAGTGAATGCAAGGAATTGAGCTTAATTTTTTTTTTTTTTTTTTTTTCTTGTGGGGATGAGGAGGGTGCTTACTTATGATAAGGAAGTTTTTATATTAAAGGCTGCAATTTTTCTTTCATGTTTCTACTTCTGTTAATCTCCTGACATGAGGATAAGTTTGTTTTCTTTTCTAATTATTCTCAAATATTACTTGAGTTAATCAATCAGCTGATTTTTAAAAGCAAGCATTCTAAATATCCATTTCTTTTGTCCAATTACTTCCAAAAGAATTCTGCTTTATACACAAGCATAACATTCAACATGTATTCATTTGAAATAATACAAGAATTTTATACAGCCTTCTCAAGTTTATAAATCATTCTCTGTAAGCAAAGATTCGCCAGTATTTGTTGTTTCATTTTTCTTGGAGTTTTGAATATGTTAATGACCAATCAGAAGCCATTTTGTAAAATGCAATGTAATTGATTCTGTGAAGGAGGAGGGGGGTGCTTAGAAATCTTTCACTTAACTCATTATCAAAAGATATGTTGTTTTTTTTTTTAATTATCAAATTAATAAATAAATAAAAAGTATCTTATTTGTTTCTGTTTAATTGTTTTTTTTCAAATAGAATGTCTTTGAATGTGATTTTGGCTTTAAATACCAAAAATTTAATAAACTATAGATTGGTGTTAATATTCTCTCTATGAGCAATATATATATATATATATATATATATACGTACACACTTAGCTTAACATTTTTTTAAATCTATAAAAGAAAAAACTTTTCTCCTCATTCTAAATACATTTGTGAGTACTTTCATAATTAAGTCTTCAAAAAGACCCAAGGGAAATTATTTTAAGAAGTAGGTACAAATGAAAAGGTTTGAAATTGACAACCTTTCCATTTCTTTTGAAAAGTCTAGTCCTCTTTTCTTTGTTTCTAACAAAATTTTCCTGTTTTTTAATACTTTGCCTAACTTTTGGAAGGCATCTTTCACTATTCCAATGCACCTTTGGATTTCAGGGTTACATTTTCCATTCTTGACTATCATTATTAAATTGACTTTGCTAACATGTAGTGTAGGATATTCTGTTTTGTCTCTCAAACATTGGCATTCATTAAAAGAAATAGATATTTAAAATTTTTTTGCATTTTGTTTTTAAAACTTAATTTTTCCAAAGAAAAAAAAAAAGGATTCAAAATAGAAAAATAAATATGAAAAAAGTTCAATTTCAAAGTATTTATAAAAAATAAAAATAAAAAATAATTGAATTACTCGATAAGTAGGACAGTGGACATTAATGAGTTATAGGTAAAGCATGATGAGTACCATAATATCAGATAATTAATACTGGATTTTTCTTATATTTCGCACAGGGAGATGAAAAGTTTTCAGCCCAACCAAGGGAAGATTCTGATGGTTTACCATTTAGTCAGATCTTAGGAACATTTCAGTATAATATCTCAGTTGATTGTTTTATTTTTTCTTTCAAATGGACAAACATATAGATCAGTCTATTTTCCCTTGGGTCTTTTTGAAGACTTAATTATGAAAGTACTCACAAATGTATTTAGAATGAGGAGAAAAGTTTTTTCTTTTATAGATTTAAAAAAATGTTAAGCTAAGTGTGTACGTATATATATATATATATATATATATATATATATATATATATTTTGCTCATAGAGAATTCATATTTATGATTGTTATTTCACTTTTTTGTGAAAGTTAAGCTCACATAGTCTGTGGTGACCAATCAAAATGCAAGTAATTTCAGGAACCCCCTTTCCACAGACTATGAAACAATGTCTCCCTGACTGAGGGGTTTTGGCTAGTTTTGAACCTTTTAAAACTCTTCAACTCAAATTCAGCACCATTACTTGATAAGACACCAGTAGTGTCGAAACAAAATAGCTACTTTTGTAGTGATATTATAACTTAGTTTTTAGTATAACTTAGTTTCATGCTCTCTTCAATTTTCAGGTGCTTATTGTGAACTAATCATTCCAGAATTTGAATTTTTAGTTTTTGTGTTGTTCAAGGTAATTATATATTATGTTTGGAGGCTATTTTTTAATTGTATAATTTAATTTAATTTGAAATTAGAAAATAAAATCTTGAAAGTTAAATTAATTAATAGGTAAAATATTTTGGGAGCAGAGGATATACATGACCTCTGAGTCAAGGGGGGGTGGTTACTTGTTTTTATTTTAGCAGAAAACAAAAGACATTAATAATAAAAATAATGTTAAAAAGTTTACATAGAATAATCCCTGTTAATCTGGGACAACATATTTGAAAAGGTATTTTTTTGTTTACATGTGATCATGAATTATCTTTTTAGTAAACTAGGATTATTTAAGTGTTTTAAGATAAGTTTTTGTAAAAGACATAAATTACATCTGTTTCCTACTTTATTTTTATTTATTTATTTATTTTTTTTTAATCATATCACCCCGAGCAAGGCAGTAACACCACTGATGTGCAGGGGGGCTACATAAAAGTGAAAAGATTGGAAAAGAGAAAACCGGAAACCATATCCTAAACAGGGAACAAGGGATGAGCCTCTTCACCTGTTCAATAGACGTGGGTGGAGTGTGAACCGAGCGATAGATTAGTCTATCTACTCCAATTGAAAAAAAAAATAAACAAAAAAGAAAAGTGAAAAGATTAGAAAAGAGAAAACCGGAAACCATATCCTAAACAGGAAACAAGGGATGAGCCTCTTCCACACTCCACCCACGTCTATTGAACAGGTTCAATAGATGTGGGTGGAGTGTGAACCGGGCGATAGTTTAGTCTATTTTGTTTTTGCAATGATATCTCGGGTAATAATTTCAGGTTTTTCAACCCAGTTATTATTTGGCATTATTACCTGAGATATTCTGTTTATTAATTTGAATTTTACTTTAACTTATAAGATTTTACTTTCCAGTTTCATGTATAAGTTTTAATTAAAGTCAAATTAAAAAATAACATCCCATAATATGTAACTATGATGAACAACATGAGACTGTTCAATTCATAAGCACCTGATGATTGCAGGGTACAGAAAACTTTGAGCCATACTATAGACATATATATAATATGTATATTTATTAATATATGCTTTATAGCTCTGTTGATATCAACTCGGAATGAGAAATCGGAGGAGCCAAGTTCGAATTCTAGTTGAATTCCTTGCATTCATTTGAACACAAACACCCCTGGGAAAGGTATTAATTCATCTCTTCCCTTCAGTTATGGGTTAAATAACAGGACAGATTGGATTCTATAGCCTTAAGTGAAAATCAGTATACCGCAGAAAGTAATGGCAACCGATGCAGGATAATCTTCTGCCCAGTCAGTCATGTCTCGAAGGAGATATGATCGCTCAATTGTATATCATGTATGGCACTTAACTGACTGACTTACCGTCTGATATGTTACATCAAGCGTTGTTTTATCAACACCAAAAAAATATTTATATATGTGCATGTACATGCATATGTATATTTATTGAGATATCTATATATATATATATATATATATATATATATATTTTTTTTTTTTTTTTTTTTTTTTTTTTTTTTTTTCTTTATTTGTAAACTAGTTATTATGCAACCTAGGTTTCTACCACATGGGGATCTTCAGGCAATTTGCAATAACTCGTTTTTTTTTAATGCTCATGTAGCAGGGTATTTTTGAATGTGCAATTTTTAAAATGACAAGAAATTATGACATTTTCATTCATGGTTGTGTGAACCTCACAGGTATTTTTTGGTATGGTTGCACTTAGTCATAATTTCTGTTCTTTCATTTAATAATTCATTTTTGTTTGGGAATAGCAAAAATAAAAACGTCATAATTACTTGTCATTTAAAAAAATTGCGCGTTCAAAAATTCATGAGTTGTTTTATTTTTTAAGGTAAAATCCGTTATTGCAAATTGCCTGAAGACCTCAGTTGTATAATAACTTGTTTACAAATTAAGAATATTCAAAAGTTCTACAATATAATTGTATTGAACACTTTTTAATACAAATGTGTACTGGTCTAATTTTATTATGACCAAAAACTAAGTGATTAAACAATCAAAATATATATATATATATATATATACACACACACACACATACTGCATTTTCGCATAACTTGACTTTGGCTGTCTTATCAGCTCAGTATCAATTAGAGTAGCAAAGTATTCATCTGTCATTTCTAAACAGCTGTCATATCAAGTTTTAATCTCTTACCTGCATGGACACATACTTCAGTGTTTGTGGGGGTGGGGTAATTTTTTTTATTCACAATACATGTCTGCTCCTTAACTTACTGTCTAAAGTATTAATAATAATAATAATAATAATAAAAAACTGTTCTTTTGTTCCTTGCTTTAAAAGCACAGATCTTGAAATCATCATAAAAAAAGTTTAGTCTTTGTTTTGTTTGGAAAGGGGGTGGAATTCACTCTCCATTATTCACCTTTTTATAATCAGACTATTTTGTGATTTAAACTTTTGTCTTTTCCAGCAAATCAAGATTAATAGATTTCACATGAGTCAAAACTGATAAGAGATTGAAAAAATTAGTCTTTTTAGTTTTCTAAATTTGTTCGTTGTGGTGCAGTGGATATCAACTCAGAACGACGAATCGGGGTGCCGAGTTTGAATTGCAGTCAAATTCGTTGCATTCACTTTTGTGCAAATATCCTTGGGAAAGGTATTAATCTGTCTCTTCCCTCCAGTTATGCGTTAAATAACAGGACAGATTGGGTTCTGTAGCCTTGGCTAGCAACCAGTCTACTGCAGAAAGCAATGAAACCGACAGCGGGATAATCTTCTGCTCAGTCATGTCTCTTCTGAGACATGATCACCCAAAGTGTGTATCATGTATGGCACTTAACTGACTGACATTTGTCCTTAAAGAAAATTATACAAATCCCAGTTTCTCATAGTAGCATTTTCATTTTTTTGATGAAATGTGCATTGATCAGATTTTTAACTTTTGTTTCATAAAATTTATGAAAACTTAAAACACTAATTAAATGATTTTGTAAATAAAGTATTTTTGTGATTAGAAATTAATCTTATTTTCTTACATGTGCTTTTTTAAAAATATATTTTTTATAAATGAATCGAACTACTAACCAATAGCATATAAGACCTTTCTCTTGCAAAATGGATTAAAGAAAAATTACCAGGTCTTTCAGGTATTTGATATTATCTACATTTACCCAGAAAACACAGGCTACAAGTTCTTATATATATATATATATATAGCCAAACTTATGATGTCATATTAAATGTTAAAAAAAGAAATGAGAAATCTGATGAATTTTCATCAAATACTCTAAAGAAGTATCTTAAGATGAGACTTGAACTTTTATTGCAGGATTTACAAGTTAATCTTTCATCCAATAATTAGTTAAGACATGTGGATCTATCAAGACTGTGATGATTCGACAAGATTTTCATTACTTGTCACTATTTTGTTTTGATTATATTTCATGGTATATTTTATAATTTTGTTCACGATCTAGACAAGCATTTTCCCAAAATTACAAAGCTTACTAGCAATAAAATAATTCTTAGATGGATTTTCTCATGTCCGACAGTGTGAGAGAGAGATTATGTTTATTGTAGATGGGTGGCACTGTGTTTAACAGGTTTAGTATATTTAGTATATTTAGTATATTTTTAAAACAGTGAAACTTGACAGTGTGTTTTGACTGTTTTGCTTTTTGTCATACACATGAAGGTCTAAATCTGGATGATTAGACTCCATGTAGGGAGAAAATAACAAATGTTTAAGAACCATTGATCAATATTAATAGACCAACAAAAAAAGAAAGTCAGCAAAATGTTAAAATTATTTAAATTTAATTTGTCTTTTTCTTCCATTTTCCATTTAGGCTGAAGAACTGAACACCATCATTGGAAATGCATTTAAAATGGCATATGCTCAACAACGGGAACGTCAACCGACCTTCAATGAATTGATTGAGCGTCAGATTATAGAGCAGAAAGCCAAATTTGCAGAAGATCAGGAACAAGCACAGAGGGACTTCCAACAGAAGCTCAACGAGATTGCAACCCCAACACCTTTCTGTGAGAAGGCCATTCAGAGAATGGAAATGAGACGTCAGCTGAGTGAAGAGACGGCCCAGGAGCGAGAGAAGGAATTGGCCCAGCAACAACAAACCACCTCGAGCACAATACGCAGTTGGCTCTTGGTTAGTTTCTTCAAACCTTTTTTATTTATTTTCTCTTTCTTGAACCTTTTATTTTATTTTTTCTTCAGTTTTTTCTAAAATACAGAAAAACTTCAATCTTGTGGGAAGAAGTGATTTATTTTAAATCTTAAAACTTTAGGCTTCTGACTTCTTGCTTCCCAGTCAATTTTGATTTTTCCAAAATTTAAATGCAATGTCAATTGTTATCTTCTGTCTTCAAATTCTGTTCTTTTATTATTCTCTCTCCTCATGAACTACGTTTGTCAAAATATATTTTTCGTAAATGTCATCATTTACAAAAGTTTTTTTATTATTGTTTATTATTAGTATAATTAATTATTGAATGTGTGTTTGTGGTGCAGTGGATATCAGCTCAGAACAATAAATCGAGGATCCGAGTTCGAATTCCATTTGAATTTATTGCATTTACTTACGTGCAAATACCCTTGGGAAAAGTATTAATCTGTCTCTTCCCTCCAGTTAGGGGTTAAATAACAGGACATATTGGGTTCTATAGCCTTGGCTGGCAACCAGTCTACCACAGAAAGCAATAGCAACCTAATGCGGGATAATCTTTTGCCCAATCAGTCATGTCTCTTTTGAGACATGATCGCCCAAGCATTTATCATGGATGGTACTTAACTGACTGATTTATTAAGCTCAGTTTAATCTGGAACTGGGCCATAGTACTTGGAGCACTTGATATTATTCATTATACTAGTAATTTCAAGAGAAATATTACCTGTAAAAGGCTGGAGTGCACAAAAGCCAAAATGTAGTGAATAGCGCAGTAAAGTTAAGAACAACAGTCTGAATAATGTAAATAATTACAATACTTCATCTCAGAAATATAGACATGTTTTGCTGGTGTTGTCTAAATGAAAAAAGTGCTGCTCAAATACATATGTGTGTGTGTGTGTATATATATATATATATATATATATATATATAAATTTAAAAACAAGGAATTTTTTAAGTCTCAAGAGCTCTTTCGTCCAACATCTCATCAGGAGAAAATTGTTGGAATCACAAATCAAACGAGAAATATACACACACACACACACACACACACACACACACAAGTATTAGATAGGTATAGATGGAATAAAATTCGATATCCAAAGAAACACTGTTCTTAAAAAAGTTCTCAATACAAAGTAGAGCAAATATTTATTTAGAATTTATAACATAAATATGTTGTAATATCACTACAAAAGTAGTCATTTTGTTTCAACACTACCTGTGTCTTAAGTGCACTTGGTAAGACACTGGTAATGTTGAAACAAAATAGCTACCTTTGTAGTGATATTGTAACATATTTATGTTATAAATTCTAAATATCTATATCTATCTATATATATCTATATATATATCTATATCTATATATATCTTGAGACTTAAAAAATTCCTTGTTTTTAAAATTTATATATATATATATATATATATACACATATGTATTATCTATATATATATATGAAATTATTTGTTTGAACATTGTTTGATCGATACTTGTATTTAAGTAGATATTCTGTTTATAATCAGACAGTATTTATTTCTACCGGCTTGATTATTTACGATAAATTTTTGTTACGAAAATGTGAATTCAAACCAGCGACCCCTATCCACATAGGGGAAGCCACCAATTGATCTGGCGCGTCTTAGAGATGTGTGTGTGTGTGTGTGTGTATATATATATATATACACACACACACACACACATCTCTTCCAGATCACTATTGATAACTTTTTGCCTTATATTGAAAACAATGAACTCTCTTAATATGAAGGAATGGTTTTAATCCAAATTAGTTATAAATCAATAGGTTAAGATTATGAAGAAATCTAAAATAATTTTCATGCATTTTATTTTTCTGTTTTGAACTAAATAACTTGAAACTGTTTTCTATTCTTCTGTAGGGAAGACCAAATGATCGGATTAAATATCGTTCACCTGTGACAGAGATCCTCTCGATGACCTCCGCTGGACGAAACGCTTCACCCCCACCTCTCATCAAACCATCAAGTCCAGCGCACATCAGCCACCTGAGGCAGCGCAACTTAGATTTTGCCTTTCAAGACCACCGTAATTCTGCTCCTCCCGGGGTGAGCACCTCTCATCCCTTGTCAGTTAATGCAATCAAAGAATGCTTTGAGAATCATAACAGTAATTGTAAGAACAAGGGGTCACCAGTAACTGCCCTAAAAGATGAGATCGACAAGCACTTCAATGGGTTGACTCTGGAAGGCTTGCCAGTGGAAGCAGGTCTTTCAGAAAACTATTTATATCCTGTTTCCCATTCAAAGCAGACAGAAAAAGAAAAGGTACTGAAATCTTTTTGTTTTCGTTTTTTTTTTTTTTTTACTTTATTTCCAGGTTTTTACACTTTACACGTTGATACTCAACTTCATCTTTTACACATTTTCTATATTTAATTCCATTTATTTTCCATAAAGGTTTTTTTTTGTTTCTCACCTGTAAATTCTTAAGACATCTTGCATTCTATAATTTACTGTTGTCATAAAGAAAATTATTACCTGTTAATGCTTATTTCCCCTGCTATTTGTTATTTCTGTCAGTTGTGACTTTTTGAGGATGTCCTTACCTATATATGGTCAGATGATAGCCATATCTCTTATTAGCAGATGACATTAAATGAAAGTTAATCCAAAAATTACTTTAGGTGGTTTCTGAAAAGTTATCAGCCTGATCCACTTTCTAAAATCATGAGTGAACAGACTAGAATTTATTTATTTTGAATGAGTAAAGCCAAGTAAATTGAATTTCAGGGTGAATATGTAAAACAGAGTGTATGCATCATGATTCAAGGTCATTGTTTTTGGTCATTTTGAGATGTTTTTAGCATCATCTATATATATATATATATA